>JBBPCW010000139.1:12817206-12830506 GCA_037974425.1 Phenacogrammus interruptus | reverse complement strand
AACACTAACTATGCAACATTGACTTTCAACTATTTAGACCATAATGAAAAATAGGAAGAGGAAGTACAAGATGCATTTTTTTTTAGAGTTTTAAAATAGTATTGACATAATAATTCATTTCAGTCTATTCTAACATTAATCTGCCATGTACAGACTGATGGGTTAAAATTCATCAATGCATTTTTCCACTCCTTTATAAAATAAGTAGTTTCATATAAGGTCATAAAGGGCCTGAAAATGTAAAAGTTTGCATCAGGACCCTTTTTTCTATGACTTGCTATGGGCAGCACACCACCAGAAGCTTTTCTTAATAGAATCCCACAATGATTTACACCCACAATTAATGAAAATGAAACTACTGTGGAGATTTTCTTCTTTACCAGCAGCCATTGTTGCAGACAGCACGTTTAAGAACAGGACACAGCAGCATGTGTGGAATCTTAGAGGAGCAATTTGAAATCCTATCATCTTCACAACCTCATAAAATGGTTATATTAGCAATCCAATAAAAGCTGTGAGTTTAGAGTGTGTACAGCTGTGCACATATAAGTTAGGTCAGTCAAATTTGATCATTAGTCAACTTTATATACTGTATAATGGTTATTTTGAAAATGGAGGTTAAAACAGAACAGCCCAGTTTGTCACATTAAGACAAATGAGATGTTTTTACTGTAGTGTTAAAGGGCAGAGCAGCATAATCTTAGATAAACTGAAAGAGCTGTAAGGATTGTGCAGTCCTAAAGCACACTCCTGCTCTTTCAGCTGGTTGGTTTGAATAAAATAGGCATTAATACATGCTGTGAGTGTTAGGTGGAGAAAATTTTGTTATTTTTATGATTTATTTTAATGATTATTTTAGTGTTTATTTGCTTTATTGAGGTCTTAAAAGGGTTTTAAAAGACATTTGGTTTGATTTCAGATTATAACCCCTGATACAGTGTTTTAGTAACACATGAATGTGTGGAGCCCTGTTGTAGCTCCATTTTCAGACCGTCTGACTGAATGGTTCTGACCCTGCAGTGGGGTCACTGTGTTCGCTGTCTCTCCTTTCCCTGCGTCCTCTGGCTCTCCTCTCCGCCAGACGAGAAGCCCTTCCGTGTCCGCAGCTGGAGAAGCAGGCAGCAGGAGTGTTTTCTAGCACCGAAGCCAGATCCTCTGCTGCGCTCCACCCTCCCTGTCAGCTGGAGAACATCTGTTTGTTCTCCTCGTCCTCTCAAAACGCAGGCTTCGCGTGGAGCAAGGATTTCTCCACCTGGCTGCGAGCCGATGACAGTGATGGGAGCCGTCTTCCTGCAGCAGAGCAAGGGAGCCTGAGATAACCTCCTGGTGCTCAATGTCAGCCTCAAAGCCGACCCGTCTTCCCCTTCAGCCGTAACAAGGCTTTTTGATTGGCGTCCCAGCAGCAGATAACAGTCATGGCTCCATGGGTGATCAATAAGAGCGGCTAGCTTTTGATCTTTCAGCGAGCAGGTACAGCTTTGTGGAGCTCAGATCATCACCGAAGTTCCTGTCCCTGACACGTGGGGCCTCAGTGTGAGTTGCAGCTGGCTCACGTGCGTCACTGTACCTGAGCTCATCCAATTAAAAGTGATGGGCTCTGAGTAGCGTGTTAGAACACTCGTGAAAGAAATGAGAGTAATTTTAGATCCCTTTCTCATACTGCTTGCCGTAGTGATAAACCTTTTCTTGGTCCATGGTGCATACATGGAAATGCATTCGGTGTACCTTCTGCTTTTCATGGTAAAGGGCATAATATATGAAGTGGGTCATGAACTGGCTTATCAATCGTGACGTGTAGCCTTTGAACTGACGGGTTCCCTACCTCCAAAGGAAGCAGGCATCTGTTCTCGCACTCTTTTCCTCACTTCCTCCCTCCAGCCACCCATTTTCTACCATTTTATACTAACTTTGAATGTTTAAAAGCTGAGATTATGTTATAGCTGCCTTCTTACACAGTATCTCCTGACAAAAGGCTAGAATTAGTGAAAGCTGTGCATCTAAAAGTCATACTAGAACAGACCGATTTAAAAAGGGGAAATCTATTGAAGGCCTAGACTGTTTTAGTTCGAGTGACGTTTTCATAAACACATTCAGGTAATCTAAAACAGAGCCGTGCAACACTGTTGTGCTAGAAGGTCTGTGAGAATGTCACTAAGCGGTAAATGACCAGCATTAGTGTGGCTAATTAACACATTTAAAAGGAGAGCCTCCTCCATAATGATTAGGCTAATTGGTTAGTTTTAGTGGAGAGCTGGCTAGCAGTGGGGCGACCAGACGGACTGCTGGGTAAAGTACGCCCTGCTAATAAGTCACACTGACAGTTTGGGCTTCGGTGAGGGGTGACGAGACCGTAGCGGGGTCCTTTCAGTCCTGAGCTGCATGCTAATGCTTTATTATCTTTGATGAATTTATGTAGAGAGGTGACAAGCAGCTGGTAAAGAGCTCCAGCTCTTCAGTAAGGCAGAAGTGAGTCAGACAAGTCTAGATGGTCACCTGTGGCTCTTGCACATTGAATGAAAGAACTTCAGCGGCTATGGCTGAAAGATAAATCGCTTACAATTTGAAAGTTGTAACTTTGAAAGGGGGCAAGATTGCAAGAGCTGCAGTTTTAATAATTGCATTATAAAAACTGGGGCAGCTGGTGACCTGGTTGTTGGGGATCTGCCCCTATGATCAGAATTTTGCACTGTTCCCACTGTGTGCTGTGCTGTGGTGTGTTGGTGTGTGACAAATGGACATTTTACACTTACGCTTCATTTAAAATTAAAATTTAATTTAAAATGATATTCTTTATCAACAGTGTTGTGGTGGGAAATGGTAGGGTGTAACATGTTTTTTCAACTGCTTGGATATGAGATATACCAAACAAACAAGTCCAGGACAACACAACAACAGCTAACAAGTAGTGTGTCACATTGTATTGTGCAGGGTTCAAACTAAAGCCAAGTAAATGACACTTCCTGGTCTTTGGGGCCCCAAATGACCAGCATGTGTCTGCTTGCATAAAACGTATCAGTGTGTAGATGTAATATTACATCACAATTTTGCGAAACTAGTGCTATCAACTGTCAAACCAACTCAAAAGTGCTGAAAGAGATTACAAATGTGGATTTTCTCCTCTTGAACATTTCCCTGTATTTTTCCAGACTTGCTCAAAATGGAGGAATAATAATGACAAGATGTTTATGGAGGTGACCACGGAACCTTAATAGAAAATACACAGTCACAATCAAAATCACAGTTGGATATTTTTCCCCAAAATGTGAAGCTGTGCAGATGCCTGGCAAGATTAAATTAAAATCTGTTCCAGTTACCTTCATTACACTATCTGTTCTTACTGCCTCCTTTCCAAATGTCTGCCCAAGTTCCAAACCTGCTGCTGGAGTGTTTGGACATGTACTGTGTATTGGGCCAGAGATCCATACTGGTGTTCCCTCCATAAACAAGGCTGATTACACATTTTGCTTGCAGGAGCTTGGCATGATATATGAGCAGCAATGTGGACGGAATTCAAAATCAATCTGGTTAATGTTGCGTTGCTCTCTCCACAATGGCTCGCAGAGGTCCGTGCCACTCAAAGTGAAAGGCACACTTTATCGTCGTCATTAGTTCCGCCATGTCTCTCAGCAAGATGGGCCTGTGAAGGGCATGCTGCACAAGTCTCTGCTGGTGCTAAAGAGCGCCAGAACGCCCACTGCAGATATTGCATGAGAGCTTATATGTCTGTGAGGAAATAATCATCTCAAAGGTGAGTCACGTCCTCTGCTCTCCTAGTGTGATTCCATAATCTTTGTGACTAGTTGAAGTGGTCCAGACATGCTCAGCAAATAGTCATTACATATGCAGTGATGTCATGTCCCTTAGAATTCACAACTTTTCTGTTTCCATACCCTCTGCGCTCAGCATACCAATGGAAGATCATCATTTGTAACTGTGACCATGAGAAAGGTCTCTGTGACTTTTCCAGGCTGCATTAGTGTCCTGTCACCTCCCCAAGGTCATTTGGAGAGCCTGCAGATTGATCCTCCTCAGAACCGTCGCAGGTGGCTCGAAAGAACACCCAGAAACAACATCTTGGAAGGATTTAATTTGATTATGTAACTTGTACATATACAAGCCTTTTTTCCCCCTCCTTCCATCTTTTGTGTCTGGAATTGTTGGCGGATGCAAATGATCTTAATCAGTCTGCATTAGTCCTTGCTTGTACACTGCCATAAATACATGCAGAGCCAGGTTAGCCCTGATGGCATAATCATGACTAATTACCTTGTTTTATATGATGTTCGTGCCTGCTTCGCAACACGACTGGCTTCCTCCATTAATGTGAGACACTCAAGCGGTATTAAGCATGTTAGACACGGGTCAGACAGAGGGCACACTGCTCTTTTTGTTTTACAATTTGCCAGGAAAATGAATACAGCACTTTGGTATTCATAGGCTTGTCAGGTCAAGGGGGTTTAGCCTATACTCTAATTCCCCCTACATGTAAGCAAAGCTATTTCGTCTATACTTTTACTAGTTTTGAGGCCTCCATTTGTTTTAATGTGACATTGTGCTCCGTGACTGCATTCAGGACGTATTTGAACATTTTTCCTTTTCTTTTTTTGTCTCCCCCTTAATAGCCTCTGCTTTGCATAATTTCTACTTTGGTCTGTCTGTTTGATTTATTTGAGGTCCTGCCTGTGCACTTTGTAATGTTACTTAATAATAGATGGCTAAACTAAGATGGAGCACAGCTGCAGACTTCAGCTCCCATTGGCCAGGATTCAAGGCCAGTAATTGGTGGTCTCAGGGACCAGCAGATTCATGAGGGGCAGCGAGACTGACGCATTAGCTGTGACTCCTTCACTCTCTGCCGTTTACTGTCCAACAAAGCATGATGCCAAGTGGCACTCTGCTTCTTTAATTGTTAGTCGATAAGAGTAGCTTCGCAGAATCTTGGTATGATTTTTTTTCTATGATGGAGTTTTACCGCAAGCCTGTCTTTCACCTCTCACCGCTCTGAACGTGCTGGTAAGACACCTACTTGAAATGATATAGTCCTGAAAGATTTTACTGTTTATCGACTTTCCAGCCACTCTAGGAAAGTGGTCTCTGAAGGGCTTGCAATCTAGCTGTTCATAACAGAGTGGCAGCCTGGATGATAGTAAAGAATGATGTTTGCGTTTACCTGCATATCTGCACTCTTCACTGGGTGATCTTTAAAAATCAACACTCGTGTGGCCTTGTCACCAGGTGCGTGTTGGGGAGGTAGGAGGAAACACACTAGGCTTCTTTGGCTGTCAGATGAGTCCTGATGGCTCGAAGATTCTGGCTCATGCTTTCCATGGAGCGCTGCACCTCTGGCACAGAGATCAGGGCAAGCAGGTTAGTCCTAAAATTCATTCATCAACTCTTATTATGCCAGGCTGATGAACAAAGAACAAATATGGTGAAGTGAAAAAAAAATGTGTTGACAGGTTTGAGGTTAGTGTAGGTGCGTGTTGGAGTTAAGGGTTTGCTGAATGAATTGGGGGGTGTGTGTGTGTGTGCTGGGTTTAAGAGTATGATGACTGGAATTGTATTTTGTGCAGGGAGAGTGGAGTCCTGGAGTGGTGGTGTCAGGACACTTCAGTGCAGTACAGGACCTGAGCTGGGATCCAGAAGGAGAATTTCTCTTAAGTGTCAGTTCAGACCAGACCACCAGGCTGTTCATGCCATGGAAGAGGAAAGACTGCTCGCAGGTTTCAAATGTTACTTTACTTTGCTTGGACAGTTAAACAAAATAATATTTATACACACACATTCACATATACATATACAAAATCAACAGTAGGGGAATCCGAAGCTATGCTAATATACAATGAGCCATCAGGGAAGTACGAAGACCGGAATGCATGACCACACATAAATATTTTTTATTAAATGAACTAATAGATAGATATGCCTTTATTGTCATTGTACTGAAGCAGAATGCTACTCATGCAACGGAATTGTAGGGGCTACTTAAAGGTGCAAACAAGTACAGACAGCAAACATAGTACCGGCAATAAACATCAAACATGAAGTTGCGCACAGAAAACAATGACACACAATTAAGTCAAGGAATTAGAGAAGCATTTCACTTACTGAGGTGGAATAAAAATAGCACTTGTGTGTGTATATATTAAAAAAGCACTATACAAAATAAATAAATGCACATATTGCACAGTGTTGTGAAAAATTATAGCACATTGCCCTGGGGTTGGTGGAAAAACTGCAATCATAAATTAACATTACTAATTAACATTCATAAACATCTTCACTGAGTTTTTTTTTTGCATTTTCATACAGTATTCATATAGGTTATCATATATTGCAGTCAGGAACAGGAAGACTTTTGCGCTACTCCACCTGGGTCTTGATTTATTCACCCTGCTTGTGCTCTGTGTATGTAGGTCACCTGGCATGAGATCTCTAGACCTCAGATCCATGGCTATGACATGCAGTGTCTGGCCATGGTGGGCCGCTTCCAGTTCGTCTCTGGAGCCGACGAGAAGGTGCTGCGTGTGTTTAGGGCTCCGCGCAACTTTGTGGAGAACTTTGCCAACATCGCGGGCACCTCTCTAGAGAAACTCATGGCTTCTACTGTAAGTATTCACAATCCTCTATTCTTGGAAACATAATTAAACCATGTGGATCCTCAACATTAATTACATTTTTTTCCTCAGTCTTGCAGGATGGATTCTGTTTGAGCTCACTTATCTTACATTTAAACAACGCACACCTTAATTAAGACTCCATACTTTGCGCTAAACCCAGTTTCACTTTCTTTCCTGTGAGCAAGGTTGAACACTGTGATGAATGGCTGTGCAGTCATGCAGTAATTAATGAATCGTATGATAATTGATTGCTTAAACATACAAATAACACAAAGTTTGGCTGTTCTTGTGATTTCTTGATGAAAGGATGCAGCGGGTTTACCAGAAGGAGCCAGCACGCCTGCTCTTGGCCTGTCCAATAAGGCCGTGTTTCAAGGTACACACCATTTTGCCAGGCCTCATCATTTTCTGAGGAACAGGCCTGTCTGTCTGTTGCTTTAGATGGAAGGATGCTGGAACTCTCCTATACACCTTCTGGTTTGATTGACAGGTGACCTTACCGTACAGAACACCCAAGAGGAAGGGGGGGATTTCAACAGTGTGTCTGATCAATACAAGGAGTCCTACTTCCATCCTCTCAGTCTAACAGGTATGCACAGTTATGTTAGACAATAGAAACTCTTCCCAAACTTCATACTAACCAACATCAGTTTTCCTCTGATCTGTCTTCAGAAGTTAACTAAAAGCAGTAGCAGCAGCTGCTAACTTCATGTATGGATTTTATCCATTGTATTGTGTATCTATAAAGATAAAAAGGTGTCATGCACTGTCAGAAACCACATAAGTTAATTTGCAATTGCTTAAGATCTCAGTGTGATTTGAGGGAAGCGTCATTATTTGGGCCTGCAGTGTTAATGATGCCCTGGCTGATCACGTACATGGGAAAAAGGAAACATTATTTTTTTCCCTGAATGATCACTTTCATCATAATGAGATCTATGATATTTTCAGAAAATGTTCAACTATTATGAATATCTGGGAAATTGAACTAAAATTGAGTTAGAGCAGCAGCTTGTTGAGCATTAGAGAAAGTGGGTGCTTTTTCTGTATTTATTACAGTGGTTTTACTGAGGACAACATTGTCTACAGTAACCCTTAAAGGGCCTTGCTCAGGACAAGGTAGAGTCTGAGAGCTTCACTTGCTTGAGAAATCTCAGTACCACTTTAAAGTAAAATTGCTTTAAAGTGGGGTGAAAGTAGCTCAGTGGGTAGGATACTTGCCTCCGGACCAAGAGGTCACAGGTTCGAATCCTACCTTCAGCACCACTGGGTCCCTGAGCAAGACCCTTAACCCTAAGTTGCTCCAGGGAGACTACCCCCTGTAGTTAGGTAATGTAAGTCGCTTTGGATAAAAGCATCTGATAAATGCCATGAATATAAATGTAAATTGTTTATACATAGTTTAAAATTGGTTTATTAATCAGGTTTTAAACAACTTGAATTTTATTACCATATAGGCAACAATGACCTGTTATGTCGGATGAATGTGAATATGTGATGAAACTGACTTTTTTTTTTTATGGTTTACAGTAACTTGTTGCTTGTTAAACAGTGAGCCTACATTCATCTATTCTGTTAAAGCTCAAAGTTTACTGAATCTCAAGTGATCACTAGACCCTATATAGTGAGCACTGTAAGTTATTAAATTCTGGCTCCTGCACTCAGTAGTGCAAAATGTGTTGAGCATAGAATTATGCCTTTATGGCTGAATGCCATATGGCTTTTTGTAATACATATTATGAACCATTTGGGTGCAAGAGGTAGTAGTTTGATCCTTTGTAGTGCACTATGTTGGGAGCCATTTGATACACAACCACTGTATTCATCATCAGTCAGTACCTGTCACCTCAATTACATATTCACATAGTCAGTGTTTATGAAAGTTTAAAATTGATTTATTTATGGTTACATGGTATGATTATAATTTCGTACCACTACACAGTAAGTCTACCCATATGAAGGGTCTATAAATGTTTAAAATTGGTTTGACAGTTAGAATACAAAAATTCCATCTGGGAAAATGAGTCTAGGCCAAGAGAGTTCAGTAGACCTGCTCAGCTCAGCTCAGCCCAGACTTACCTGCTCTGTTCTTGGATGAGACAATGATGTCCCACGTTTGTAACGAGGAACTGGGGCACGAATCAAAGATACTGGAGACAAATGTTATTACAGGAATAGAGAGAGTGTGTGTGTGTGTGTGTGTGTGTGTGTGTGTGTGTGTGTGTGTGTGTGTGTGGGGGGGGGGGGTGTGTGTGTGTGTGTGTGTGTGTGTGTGTGTGTGTGTTTTGGTTTGTGTGTGTGTGTGTTTGTGTGTGTAATTGGTGGTCTTGTGTAAGTGCATGTGTGCATGCGTGTGTGTGTGTGTGGTCAATGGTGGGAGGAGGGGTTTGTGTCTCTCTCGCTCCAGGCAAACAGGCAGATGCTGTCAATGTGATTGAAAAAGCTCCTTAATCTGAAATCACAATTAGAAAGAAGGCTTATATAATTGCAAAGTTAAAATATTGATGACTCTGGGCTATGGGGAGTGCAATGAGGCAGACCTAGAGTTGTTAACAGAATAATGCGACACTCTCTCCCCCTCTCTGTCTCACACTTGCTCGCCCTCTCTCTTTCCTTCTGGAGGGACAAAGAAGGGAATAATTAGAGGAAAATGACAAACCAGGGCTGAATAAAAAAACAAACAGCAAGATGAGTTCAGCTTTCGTTGTGAATCGGATCGAGCACATATTGCATGAAGTTCCATGTTTGAATGATGAGGGGCGTTCCTAGCCTTGCATTAAGAAAAGTAAATTTGATTTGCTTCAGATCCGAAAGCTAACAGCCATTGAAAATGGCGCAGAAATGCTTTATTGTTGAAAATAGCTGTTGAGGAAATTGGCGAGAGATTATTTTGATGCTGAATTGATGAGCTGTGTGAAAAGCAGAGAAAACGTGCCTTCAAGTGTTTACACATTACAGTATTGTGTGTGTGTGTGTGTGTGTGTCTGTCTCTCTCTCTTTCTCTCTCTCTGTCTCTCTCTCTCTGGCTATGTGTTCCCAGAACCCCCACCAGAGGATCACCTTCTCCAAAACACTCTATGGCCTGAGGTCCAGAAGCTGTGAGTCTCATTTATTCTCATTTGTGCCTCCTTAGCAGCACTGATGTGGCCAGAGCAGGCGGTAATCCTAGACTGTTTCAGCATCAGCCTGCACAGCACTAATAAATGTAGTGCAGGAGTCCTTTAGAAATCATGAGTACTGAGGCCAGACCAAGCACCTTTTCGCCCTGTCCGCTGTGACACTAGGGAAGATAAATTCAGCCATGATTTATTAAAGGGACTTGCTTTGTTCTCTCTTTCCCTTTTTGTGAAAATGAATGTTGTGCACCAGTTTATTGGCTTAATACGTTTGTAAGAGTTCCTACTTTATTTCCTACCAGGCTTGTGTGTCATCAGCAAATTGTCCTCATCTGTTTCCAGAGTGCATTCTGTTGTTTCAGTTGTTTTTTCGTACGTAAAATCAAATTTTGTTCATAGCTGTGATTTAGAGAGAAGGAACAGACATTAAGTTGCTGTTTCATGCTCTCTGTGGCATTAGTGAAGGGAGGTAAAGTAGGGAATTGCTGTTTAATGCAGTTTTCCACATCTGTTACGCATAATCTAATTTGGAGAAGATTAATTAGATTCGTATCAACTGGATATTTATAGAAATTGTTTCAAATTATGCAAATATTTTGCTGCACAATACATTCATATTTGAGAGAAATAAACAATGGTATATTAAGTAATAGAATTAGTGGCCACCTTTTCCTCAGTCATTATCTCTAGTTTACCTTTTTAATCGTGGCTGATTCTTCCACTGCTCTCACACCCTGCGCCCCGCTGCAGGCTTATACATCCTGTAGTCAGTTGCTGTAGGCTCTGTCTCTTCTGCTTCCTGAGCTGTTTACCCAGTCTCTAAAATGATTAAGCAGCTGGTGTATTAGCCAGTGTAACGTGTACCTTCCTGTTCCCCTCGCACACACACACACAGTGCTCTGCTTCTGCACAAAAGAGAGTCCTGGCATGAGATGCTGTCCTGACAGGTTCTCTGAGGCGCCCACTGTTTTAAGGTTTAGCCTCCGAGGCAAAAGTGACAGAACCCTCATTAACATAGCCTTTCTTTCACTCTGCCTCTCTCCAGGTATGGTCATGGCTTTGAGATGTTCTGTCTGGCATCAGATTCTACAAGAACCGTGGTGGCCTCAGCATGCAAGGTACTGTCACAATACACGCTGGACCATTAGAATTACAGGATTGTTCCAGTCTAGACATTTTCCCCTCTCATGCCTGGACTCAGCTTGTGGCTTTTGTGCTTTTTGTGGTGTTTAAATCAGACTTTAAGAACTGTTAGCTAAAATATTTAGTTTTTGTTGTTGCATATGGAATAAGCACTTTCAGGGTTTTTGTTCTTTGAGACTGTAAGCGTTTATTAATCCTGCCCATTTTATTGGTCCAAATTTGGTCTTTGTTAAATTTCATACTAGCCAGTTATTAATCCTCAGATGTACTAATTAGCTACTGTATGTAGTTTGTGCAGTGTGTGGATTCAAAGTGTGGGCCTACCCACAGGCTCTGAAAGTGTAGGAAGTTAAGGCACAACACAGTGGCGGCTCCTCATTTAATGGTATTGCCTGCCGATGCTTTCGGGCCACTGGTGAGCTTCCCTGATCCTCCGTAGTTTCTGCACTTAGTATGACACCGCTGGCTCTAGTCTGCTCTCAACACCACTGGTTTGGTTTGGTCTGTTGAGCGTGTTAAACTGGTGTTGAGGGATTGACCCATTTGTTCTTTCAGAGCCTATGTCGTAACTGATTGTTACTAATCAAAGAAACCGATAACTGTTTGGAATTTATATAAATTTACAGTAAAAAAAATGGGTCAACAAGCTTTTGTGTTGGAAACAGTTATCGGTTCCTTTGATTAGTAATAAATACGCCCTCTGGCATATTTTATTGCTTGAAATAGTCAGAGATAGGATCAGGACAGACTCCAGCTACCAGTTACTAGTAGTCTTTTTTTCCTAATCGTCTGGATCAACAAATGTTAGACTGTCATCACTGTACTTTCAGAATTCTTGTACTTCTTTCATTTCTGCTACAATCACAATTTGCATATTTTACATATATGTGCCTTATGTATGTGCATGTCAGCTGTCAGCTCCAGTCTTTGTGGTGTGTTTGAGTGCACATTGAGTCTGTGGTGAGCTGGTGACATGTGGCCAGCAGTGGACCTCTGTCAGTGCTAGATATTCCTCGTCAGGGTGGTGTGTCGGGACCTAAGGCTCTCATTCATTGTACCAGCCTGTCCTCTCAGGCTACTGTGATATACTGACCTGATCTGGCTTGACTTTATGTCTGTCTGACCACACTGGGTGCGCAAACGGTTCTGCATCTGGGAGCACATTCTACATGTCACCTACCATCGCTCTCGGGTCATGTGTATCCGTCAGCATGGCAGGGAGGGGATGTCCAGTGGGTTGGAGCAGACCTTAGCTGCACTGGTCTCCACTGCTGCTGTATATGAATGGAACTGCAAGTTCATGTTTATTTATAAAGCACATCGTAATACACAAAAGGTAAGTTAGTGTGCTTTAAAGAAATATAATACAAACTAAAGCAAAATAGAATAGTGAATGAAATGAAATAAATAAAAGAATACATAGAAAAAGAACACTGAAATTGCAATAGAGGTGCAAATGTTTAAAAGAAGCCAAAGTGGAATAGTGCAGTTTTGTCATGTCATTTTTTGAGGTGACTTTGAGTTTAACTGGAGCTGAGTGGTTGTCACGGCATGCTGATGTCCCGTGACAGGCATGTTTAACATGACGTCCTCGGTTGCCTTTCCTGTAAACACAGTCAGTCAGAGGACTGATTAGACTACACCCAGACTGCTAGAATGTGTCTCTTGCTGCCCACAGGCATCTAAAGCAGAGCATGCAGCCATCTTGCTCTGGAGCGTCTCCTCCTGGAAGCAGCTGCAGGCACTCCCATGCCATAGCCTGACTGTCACACAGATGGCCTTTTCCCCGGACGGACGCCTGCTCCTTGCCGTGTCCCGTGATCGCACCTGGTCGCTATGGAGACGGGAAGACCCTGGGGCTGATGGCTCAGGTAAACACAGGGAAAAACACCTCTTATCCCCATCCCTTCCTTACTTTTGTCTTAACTTCTGACTTTTCTTTGACAGCTGTTGTTTAGGTGTACCTAGTGTGAAATAAATTGGTTTAATAGTGGATGTTAATTAAGCTTTACAGGTGTAAGAAACAGATGTGGACCTACTTGAGCACTGATGTACATCACTCTGGATAAGAGCGTCAGCTAAATGCCGTAAATGTAAATGAGTGGACATTATATTAGCACTGTTGTGAGAAATTATAGCTGTGAGTGTCATCACTAATTTCAGAACTCTGAACAACTGCATGTACCATAAAATAGATAACTTGTACACATTAACAGAGTCGGTGTACAATCAGCACATAAACGGGATGTTAACTAGTAGCCTATTTGTCTAGCAGGGCCGGAAAAAGAATACACGTTAGATGTTATGTCTTAGACTGCGGTAAAATCCACTGTAAGTAAGGTTATGTTTATTTAAAATAAACAAAAATAAACCAAGCCTCATTCTTTAGAACTTTCTGTTGCTTAACTTTGCTGTATCGTG
>JBBPCW010000139.1:12675337-12690134 GCA_037974425.1 Phenacogrammus interruptus | reverse complement strand
ACCTCTCCAGGTCCTCTCCAGCGACTGTCCAATTTCGGACTCTGCCCCTTTTTCCGGGAGGGGCAGTAAACCCAGACAAGAGCCTGGGGCGCGAAATCCTGCCCCCGACTGTGCACATCGCAGGCCCGCTTCTGTTGCGTCGCGGCCTCACCCCGGCGCATGGTCGGATTACTCGCCCGCTAGCGCTGCAGCCTCTCTGAATCCAACCCGATCACAGTCTGGGTGGTAGCCGCCACACTAACCTCAATGCGCTGTTTCCTTTTCTCAACTCTCCGCTCAGCCGCCTGATTCTCGTCGAGCCCCTCACTGTCCCTCTGCACCATTCTTGGACTGCTTCATGTCGCGTTCACCGCAGCGTCGGTGTCTTTGCCGCTCCGATGGTCAACTGCCGCTTTCCCTTCATCTTGGCTTGGGTGCCAGTCACCGTGGAGAGCTGCACGTTGGTCTCCACCCAGCCGGGTTGACTCTGCTGCTGAGTGTGAGGCAACACCCCTGGCCTGTCAATCGTGATGGTGGAGCCGGTGTCAACCAGTGCTCGGCAGCGGACCCCTTCTAAGGTGCACTTCACCCGGAAACCCTTCGTGTCTCCTAATCGCCCCACTCGTGGGCCACACCGCTTCAGGGGAGCTTGGCGGTGGGCAGACGGCGTGGCCCTCACGGCACCGTCTGCTGAGCGTTTCCCTGCCGGCTGCTGCTGGTTCTCACTTGGCGCTGGCTCCGGACAGTGGCGTGCTATGTGGCCTGGCTGCCCGCAACGGTAGCACACCCTTGGCGCTGGCTCCGGACAGCGTCATGCTATGTGGCCTCGCTGCCCACAGCGGTAGCACACTCTCGGCCGATGTGGACGCGTCGGTTCAGGGATGACGCCATCCGCGCTGGCCACCGCGGTCCATTCCGGAGCCTCCCCCACCTCTGCTTCTCCAGCCGTCACTCTCCGGTGCAAGGGGAGCTTGGGCCTGTCACCCAGTATGGCCTCAGCGTGCTCTGTCTCCGCTAGTGCTGCCGTTAGGGAGGACGGTGCTGTGAGCCGCACATGCTGTTGCAGGCGTTCGGGCGAAAGCGTGCGCAGGAAAGCGTGCACAGGAAAGCGTGCAACACCAGTTCTTCTTGCACTGACGGCAAGAATCGTGGGTAAGCTCGGCGCGCACAGTTCTGTAGATCTCCGACAAGCGCGCCCCATGTTTCGCCCGCCTTTTGCTGTCACTCGCTGAGCCGGGCTCGCGCCGTCTCTTCCCTCTCTGGCCGGCCAAACCTCTGCTGCAACGCTACCACCAGCTGGCTTAAGTCCCGGCGTTCCTCGTGTGGGCGGTCAACCAAGACCTTCAGCGCCTCGTCTTCCAAAGCCATGGCGAGGTGTACCGCCACGACCCGTTGTGCTCTGCCGCCACCTCAATCTGCACCAGGTATGGCTCCAGCGGCACCTTTCCATCAAAGCATGGCAGTTTGACGGCCGTCCGGTGGTCCAATGGCGTGGGCACCGCTTCTCCGCCGTCATCTCCGGCTCTGCTCCTCGCCGGGGTGTGGCGACGGTCCACCGGTCTCCGGACGATGCTGGCACCATCTGGGCGTTCCGGTCCTCGCTGTGCTTTCTCCGGTGTTGCGTCGATCTCTTCCTCGAGAGCTTCCTCCAGCAGTACGTCGACCTCTTTCTTGAGAGCTTCCATCCCACTTCTGACACCAATGTGTTGAGTGTGAGAAAGAGAGACAACAGACGCTTTGGATCTTCCAAATCTCTCGATTTTATTGTCAGTCTTCTCAGCCTGCAACAGCCAACACAGGGTGCACCACTCCACCTACTGGTCTCAAATGGTAGCATACCTATTCACTGACATCATGAGCTCATGTTTTGCCCGTCACCTCACCCGCCTTGCCAGCGTTCTAAGTGAGGGTGACTGGTGAAACACAGTCCCAACACACAGAACAACACACAATTTACACCCACTAAGACACAAAAACACCCCAAACACATCCTAACATGCCACACAGTCACTTCTACCCACTAAGTTACCCCAGAACACTCCAGCCCACAAAGGCTCATGGGAGCCAGTTCTGACTGCCAGCTCATCACAATACATAATAAATACTAACAGGTACATTTCTTAAACACTGTTTTAGGAATATTGTTATATAACGGTCAAAAACAGCATTCTGGTCTCATTCATTTTCTGTTTGTATAAATGAGCATCCTTTCCTACTCCCCTTGAAAAAGCTTTGGACAGGCTCATTTGGAAGATTTTAAGTAGGTGTAAACAAAAATAGGTTTTGACAAACCATAGCCTTTAGAAAGTCAGAACAATCGTGGCTGTCCTTGTACAAATGTCAAGTAGCACTTAGTAAAAAGCTAAGAGCTAATTACTAAGAGCTAAAAAGTTTTGTGTTATGCAACGGTCAGTCTGGAGTCACCGGGGCTCATAAATGCTTACGTGCTCTGAGACATTTTCCTAACAGTCTAATTGTTTTGCCTTTGTGGCCTTTAACATGTCTTTACTCATCGGGACTCTTTTTCCTTCTAAGGTAGCAATTAAGATAATTATGTATTTCTGCTTCCAGTGCAAGTTAATCTTGCTAATGTCAAACAGGGAAAGAGAAAAGGTGCTCAGTGCATCACAGACACAATAAGCAGGATATAGAGAAACAAAATGCATTTCTGCTCCCTGTTAATTCAGGACACAACAAAAAGCAAAGGGTCTCTTAGATATTTTTTGGTATTTGAACCCCTGGGGTTAGTGGCAGAACAGTAATCTGTTGATGCTTGTATTCGCTGCGGGTGAGTATGTATGTATGTTTATGTGTCCTGGTTCTGTCAACACAGTTGTAATCCCCTCTCCTGTGCGGGGCGTATTAGAAATTGCCAGTTTCTACACGATGAGGGACTATTTGCAAGACATTCAGTAGCTTAGGGGTCTCTCAGGACCATTGCTGGACAGGATGAAGCCATCAAGTTCCTATATACTGAGACAAGTCTGCTGACTTCTTTCAGGCCAACCAGTCCTTCAACACCCCAATATAATGCCACATCCCAGAAGACAACAGGACTCAGCCGGAGATGGATATTGTGCTGCAGAAGTCCTGATGGAGGAGGTCTACTGGGGGTTGTTTCTATCTCTGCACTTCATCTATTTCTCTTTCTGTCTGTCGGATTGTCTGGCCCAGTCTGTGTCTCTGTAGTAGATATACCTTTTCCCCTGTATTCCACACTGCACAGCTAAGTTGAAGTAAGTCCCTGAGCCTGGAGACAGCACTCATCCCTCAGGCATCTCTACAGCTGAGTAGAACATTTGTTCTCATGCATGTTCTGTTCGTGCTAAAGACGCTCCAGTTCACTGATCAGACATTGCTCTTGCTCACTTTGCACAGAGGCTTAACAAAGGAAGAGTGTGGGAACAGGGTAACAATTAGATGTGGACAGCTATTAATTTCATTTTTCAACACTATTCAGACATAATTGCTTACTGATATATTTAATTCCAAAGGAAGTTACACAATACATTTTGTCTAGATGGCTTTAAATCTGCCTTTCGGACCTCTTCCACATGATGCCAACAAATAACAGAAATGTGGAAAAATGTCCAGAACTACACACTAGAAGTCAACCTTCTTATTCACCTTCTCATTTTCTTTGTTTTTATTATTTTCTACATTGTAGATTCATATTGAAGAAAAAAAAAAAAGATGAAGGAACACATGGAATTATGCAGTAAACAAAAAACACGTTAAACGAATCAGAATATGTTTTGTAATAAGGCAATGATGGACTGTTGTTCTTGCCATAATGTGGAGTAGAACCATAGTGGAATAGGATCACCAACTATGTACCAACCCGACCATCACAACTGATACACAACCATGACACATTAAGAAAGCAAGAAATTACACTAATGAACACCTGTTAATTAAATACCATTCCAGATTCCTGATTGAAAAAACCCAAGAGTGTGCCAAACTGTCATCAGAGCAATGGATGCTTTTAATATTAATTTACAATGTAGTCAATAATAAGAAGAAAGGAAATCATTGAATGAGAAGGTGTGTCCACACTTTTGACCGGGAGTGTAGATTGCCTGCACAACAATAACTTTAAAGAAAATTGAATACTTATACATATGTGTTACAAATTAGAAGCTTATGATTATGAGTAATAGCATGACTGTGATTTTGTCATCACCAGGGGTAACTGTGACTTTTACAGGTTAAAACAGACCATGTGGAGTATTCTGACCTGACTGTAGCACTATTAGCAATGGAAGCACAGACCTTGAAGGTCACTTGAAATGTTCTGACCATTTGTGGTATGTTTTTATGGCATGGCTCTTGCACAGCAGTCTTGTAAAAAAAAAAATAAAAACAGAAGTGGTGCTTTAAACTCAACCAATAACATTTTCATGCCATCATGTTGTCATTACAGCTTGAGAACCTGCTTTATTTAAAGACAGCATTTAAAACGTGTAATCTCACAAGAAATGCATTTCAGACTCTTTGAACTAGCCATTTCACGTTTTTCTTGAATTCCTCATAAATATTATCATTGCCCCTTTGGGTGGAAGGGTGATTCAGACTGCAAAGAACAAAGAAGAATTTAAGGGTCAAAAAGGGAAGTGAAAATGACTGTATTTATTACACCAGCATTCAACTCCTGCTGTCAGACATATTCAACTCCTTTTTAATATTCTAATGTTGTATCATAGAGATACGCTCTGCCCACTAGTGATCTTCTTCTTCTGGTTTATAAATCAGTCATTCAACAAGGGCTCTTTAACCCTACATACTACTGGGCAGAATTAGTAGTATTTTGGCAGCCTGTGTTTTAGGTTTGCAGTCACAACGTTTGAATTAACAATCTACCAGTCGTTTAACGATTGATTTTTTCCATCACTCTTGGTGTTTCAGTACTGGTATGTATATACACATTATATTCTACCTGAATGTGAATGTTTTTCTCTGCATTTCAAGAGGTTGAATGCTAGACTGCTGCCCATTGCTGCGAGGACTGTTTAATTGACCATGTTTCTGCACTTTTAAATCAACTCCAGAATAACCTAGCTATTGTATTTATGGGAATTCATGCAGAAATGAGCTTTGCCTGGACAAAATTGTGAACTCCTAAGTAAGACTGACATACCTCTGTTTAAAAAAAAATCATGTCAGTCAGAAACAGCTTTTGATAGGTCTACGACTCACAACCTCTCTGCAAAATTCTGACCCAGTTGCTGTAGCATCTCCCTATTCAGCAGAGCGTCTGTCTGCCATCTGAAGACACAACTCTGAACAGAGCTGCTAGAAATATCTCCTCACCAGGGAAATGGCTCTGCCTGTCAACCTGAGAAACCAATGCTCACCCACGCCCCCCCCCCCCCCAAAAGCCCAGACACACACTCGAAATAGTCTGCCTTTCATCAGATGAGGAAAAAGCACATTTCTGTGATTCTGCTCACCATGAAAGCCCTGTGGCAGAAGGGATGGGAATGGGTGACTGAGTTCAGCATCAGAAGACGACGTGGAAATCATTTCCCAATAGACTGCGGACTTGGAGGTTCAATTATTGACCAAGCGTTTTCTGCTCCTTTGAGCTGTGAAGTACCTTTTTCATTAATTTGCCTCACATTGCAGTGGTTGATAATGCCTATCTGACTCTATGTAGATTAGAAGATCTTGTTTCTTCTGCGTTGACCCAATTAAGAAGGTTCTTCCCTTCAAAAATTCATGCATTCCAATGGCAGAAAAAAATCATGGCATGTTTCAGCACAGAGTAGCGGAGGCATTTAGGCCAATGCACTCTTAAAAATAAAAGTGCCACATTGAGTTCATTGAAGCATTCCCATAGAAGGACCAATTTTGGTTCCCTAACAAATCTTTCAATTGATGGTGCTTTAAAGGACCAGTGTTGCAAATGATATGTGCCACTTAGAAGTCACGGCAAGACACCTTGGACATATGACCATTTTGGTGCCATCAGTCAAACTGTAAGATTTCAATAATCTGTTCTTTACAATGAAATAAATATTTTAATTCCAACATCATTCAAACAACAGAATTAAAGCAATATGATAATTAATGTACGTGGAAGAGGATATATTTAATTTGCATATAACCATAAGATTTATTATTCAGTAATTACATGGAATATAATAAAAACTATATGAGTTCTTTGTAAATCATAGAAGTGTTGGTAGAAGCCTGACCTGCTGGCAGCTCTTTGCCAATTAAGGGGCTAAAGAACCTCCACAGAATGGATAAAAGGTTTTTCCTAGACAAGGCATACATGCTGAGAAACATATAGAAAGTGTGAGGGCAGAGTGGACATGAGAATGATGGGGGAATGGGGATGGGTGCACTAAAGCATGTTCTGTGCCTGTATCAGGGAGGGATGACATCTCGGAGGCTAACGCCCAGCCCATCTGAGGCAGACACCTGCACTCCCTCATCCGTGGGCCTCATTGCTAGGCTGTGATTACGCCACGTTAGCCTGGTTCACTGCTGACGTGACCAGGCTGCCAATAGGGCCCTCCATCCTATCAGGGTATCAGAGCTCATCTGCAGCACACTGGCGCCAAGGACTCTCAATGTGAGACACGCCATCAGGCTCCTGTCCCGAAGCACAGCTGACTCCAACGGGCTGTTTGTTTTAGACAGTGGACCTAAAGAACGTTTCATGCATGCGCATATATGGAGCATAGCACAACACATAGAGTAGTGCTGTATAGCTGATTCAAATATAATAGAAGATTGCTCTTGATTTCCAGGGATGCACTGATGTGGTTAGACACTAAATTCAGATGTTTCTCATCTGCTGTGAAATTGTTTGTCCTTGAGACATTTTTCTTTGATCCCTTCTGTATGTGTGCTGTCTTCAGCCCAAATTAGCCAGCATTCTTAAACATAAAGGTTCCTAAATGCTTCCTAAAAACATAAAGACCCCTAAACACTCTCACATGAAAGTTCTTCAAAGTTTAAAAAGTTCTTCATGCATCTTTGCAGAAATGCTCCTGGATAGATATGTGCTACCTTTATTTTTAAAAGTGTATACGTTGGCAGAAAAGGTACTGTATAGGTACATTTTGTTCATCAAGACACAAATAATACAATGCAACCTTTGGTACAACACTGCTCTTCAGGTGCAGTCATGGACCTTAAATGAGTTTAAAATGTGTAATACATTCACTTCTCCTGGGAAAGCGCATATTTTTACCTTTTTAACATATCCTTTAAAAGGAAGCAAATGAAACAAAAAATATAAAGGCAACACAATATGATACAATTATGTTCTTTTACAAAAAGTCTTGAGGTACCACTCCAGTAACAGTTTAGAACTTTTTTTCTGAGAGTGCAAAAAAAAACCTTGACTATTGAAGCTAAACCTTCAGTTTAGGCCAAATATTAAACTGCATTCAAAATACTATGAAAAACGCATCTCAATAGTACAATAGTGCTAATTTCTCCCAGCACTCCTATGGGATTCAAGTAGTTCATCAGCACATTCCAGACTAAATACAGATAGCTTGTCAAAGTCAAAGTCACTTTTAACAGACATAATATATATTTCACCTTGTTTGCTTGCATCATTTCCAGAGTGATTCTTTTATTAAGGAGCCCTAATGTAGAGTTGCCACTGTTTTCTGACAGAAAATCAAAAAGTGACTGGTTGATTTTAGTGTCCCTTCCTAAATATGTTGGTGCTTCATCGTCAAATCTCGAATTCCAGTGACTGAAAACCTAACCAAAAAGAGTGCTTGCTTAGCTATATCTACCTAGATACATTCTGATTGTATCATTGTCTGTTGCCATTTTATGAATTTACTAAAAATGACAGACATATCATAGTTCCCAGAAATCATTAGGCTTTCCCAGACAACCCACGGGGCACCCCTCTACTCAGATCCAAATCACTCTCTTTATTTCACTTCTCCTCTGACCTCTCACCTCCTCTCCTCATGGCTGTAGAATATTTCAGACTTCCACACACTTTTGCTCACACACATTTTCTATTTCATGCTGAAAGCACTCTTATAATACAGCCATATAAAGGGATTGATTTGCCCAGCTCTAGGAGCAAAGTTGAGCAAAGAAGACAGAGCAAAATTAATTAACCCAAGCTTGGTCAATCAACAATGGGTTTTCGATTACCCCCCAAAATGATGGTTCTAAAAATGTAGCCACAGGCTGGAAGAACCAAATGAACTTCAGCATTAGCTCTTTCTTTGATAAACCTCACTCAAATCGAGTTTAATTTTTCAGCAATGATTTCAGATAGTATCTCCAGATCTGTCAGGCCGTCATTCTGAAGAGCAGAGAGACTTCACTGCGACATAGAGGCTTCAAAGCAGCAGAGAGACGGGGCTCGTGGTTCACTGTGACTGTACCCCTGACTTTTCAATTTGCCCAGACCTGAGGGTGCAGGAGCATTCTGAGCTCACAGAAAGGGCTTAAATATTTAAAATCCTATCACCATTGCTTCTAAGCCAGACATGGTCAAATTCTCTGGTGCAGGTCAGAGGTTTCCCACTAATAAGACGTCAGAATGGCACCAGAGCCTAGAGGTCTGGATGGGTCACAAATCACTTCTTCGCTACAGAGACATCATATGGAGGAGTGGTGATTAAAAGATTATTAGATTAAGTACATGAGAGCCAAATTTGTGATGCAAATCCAAAGACGCAAACGCTAATGCTTTGTCTCAGCTGTGTGTAAAATTGCCATTTGTGCCTGCCAAATCATTCTGAAGGTGATTAATTAGTTATAGCCAGTATTTATGCTTAGTATTAAAAACTAAAGAGAAGAACAAAAGGCTTAAACGAGTCAGCAATGATTCCAATTATAAACTTCACTGTACAGTCGTATGCAAAAATCTGCCCGTCCTATTTTTGAGCTTTATTTTTCCCCAGTACATTCAATAAACAATACATTTGTATACGTTTGTTCTCTGTAGTGAATGCATTTTTGTTTTCACTTAGAAAGTCAGCCGTATACTGTATGTAATCTCATCAGGGCCTTCAGTTTAAAACTGTATATTTTCTGCAGTTCTGTGGTTACTTCTTGCACTATTCTTTGGCCTTTGCTTTCATGGGTTAAAATGTTATGAGGCATAATTTCTAGGGGCTGTAAAGGTCCAGTTTTAATGTGGGCTGCACTGTACCATTCTCCTAAATGTGGAAGCCCAACTCAGGACAGGCTTTTTGTGAGAAGGCAGGATCAATTTTTCACCCTTCATTCATTGTGAACCTCTTGCCTTATTTATATATATTATAGAACTCTATTTGTGAAGTAGACCTGTAGCGCTGGAAAACACAGAAAAAATCAAGAACCTAAATACTGTAACAAAATAAAAACATGCATGACTCTCCTGAGTGCATTTCCAAACAGATCAACCTCATGCAAATGTTTGTGTGCGTGTGCTTTCCAGCTAACCCAAGGCTAACAGTAAGTGACTGCAGACGTGTAGCTAATTGTGTTTGAAACAATTATAAAGGAGCGGAGTGAAGAACTAATGGCTGCTGCTTATGCAGAGGCAGCCGCAGACTGCATTACTCAAGCAGGCCGGCTGTCTCCAGCTCCCTATAGAGCAGCCAGAGGCACGGAGAACAGAAAGCAAAGAGCATGCTCAGCGTGGAGCCCCAAGGAACAGTGAAATACAGGACCAAGTCTATCAAGTGCATCGTTCCCAAATAACGCTGCCCCTTAGTCACACAGATCAATGGGGTAAGGAGGGAGAAGTGGAGAATTTGGGAGAAGCGATCAATAAGAAAAATAAATACTTTGCACTAGCAGACTGCTGGGACATGGAGGTTCAAGCCGCCTCAGCGTTCTTTCATGCTGCTGCTATGCTAACCAAGGCTTGCAAGCCAGAAATTGTACTGCCACTGACAAAAGCAAGGCACATTCATAGTGAGCCAGTTGCACTTTTGTAAGGCTGAGAAAGAGAAATTAAACAGAGTTTAATATCTGACGCAAAGCAACTGACATACTCCAGGATATTTGCATTGTGGTCTTTAATAGAAAGCAAAATAAAATGTCAGGGGCATTCTCCTCGGTTTTCAAGTGTGTGCGTTAGCTCAGTTTTGATGTTCTAAAGAAAGTAAGGGGTACTTTCAATTATTTCTCTTATTCATATTTAATTGTGTTTATTGCTAGTAAAGGTCAGGCTGGCTGTTTGTGTGCATTTCCCAACATGAGAAGAGGAAGTCTTGCTGGTAAATCAGTGGGCCTCTTTAAAAATGCACAGGCTCCACCACAGGAAGCTATGACCCGCCAGCACTAACCTATTGAACGACAAATATCAGGTAACACAGCCAATCAACTGGCTGCGCTCCCACTGGCATGCTGGTAGGGTATGATTGTCATGGGATAATGGTCTCTCCTTTAACTTTAAAAGTTAATCACCTTCGAATTATACAATGGCGGACTGATCCTGACAGAAAAGCAGAAATTATCTTCAAGAAGGCTAACAAGTACAGTGGAAAGATTAATCACACAAGCTCTGAAAGGAAGGGCACGTCCTGGTCTCCAGCCCAAAGATGTCAATGCAATTTAAGCTACAGCAGTATTAAATCACAAGACTTCTCTGACAAGTATATAAATAACAGGGCCAGGGATGGCACAGCTGAGATCAGCCAAGTGATCTCAGAGCCATTCATTTCATCTAATAGGACTCTCAGAGAAAAGCATTTGCAAGTCCGGCTTAGAATTATTGCAATTCAGTGCAAAGCAAAGGATAAAATCATTTACACAACAGCTTTTTCTAAACAGGGCCTGGCTATTATATACATTATATTAAATGTATTTAATGAACAGTAGCATAAAATAAATGTCTGCTTGGAATTTAAGGTGTTTTAGCCTTATGGAGCTGTTGCTGTTGACTGGGATAACAAAAGCATTTTTCAATTGTATATTCATCATTTCTCACTCGTATCTCATAGAATCAAGTAATTTTGCCCAAAGTGCAAAATTTAAGCCTTTAATATGTTTGAATTGAATGAAAAGTAACTGTTCTGAAATATTTGAGTAAATTTAGATGTTTCTGTCTACATATAGCATGTTTAGTCTTCTTCACAAAGAGCTGGGCTGGTTGTATGTATTTGTTCCAGTCATAAAAGGACCCCACATGACCCTGACTGTACAATCCTGGCCTAAGCATTCACCCCAACATCAGAAAACTGAGAGTTTGTACCCCAGTAATGTTACAGCCTTCCACAATTTGAACTGTGTGTGTCAATGGATTGCAATAGAGTGAATATGGTGCATCTTGTGCAATAGATTACAGTAGAGACTCGTTGCATAATTTCTTGCCATCTGCTGTCACTGGCTAGCCCTGGTGAGTTGGAAAGTGGCCTCACTATACTGTCTTACCAGCACCAAAACTCCTGCAGGCCTGCACATGGCGTCTCACAGTAACTGGTTGTTTTGCAACTCCAAGCTAACTGGTCAGGGAAACTAGGCACAGCAGTAGGCAACTGAGATGTGGTGTACTTTCACGCCAATCATCCCATGTCCCGGAGCCTTGAGGGGGACAGGGAGTTCAACAGAAGAAAATGCCTGCTAAGGCTGTCTGATAGAAAAAGTCTCAGCTAGGAACAAGTGATAAAACTGAAAAACTTCTATATGGTGTACCTAACTGGTGCAGAACTAAAAATGTGAATTAGAAGTTTTAACCTAGACGTTTTACTTGGATGAATATCTGTAACCTCTTCATATTTTTCTTGGTTGTGTACCCTCAAAATAAAACAAAGATTTAGTGGCTTTTATGTCCATGTGTTTATTTCATTAGCTGCATGTAATATAGCCACAAACTCTTCTTCCAAGTATCACCATTACTGGAGCTACCAGTTAGTTGGAGTTAGTTACAACACCAGAATCAACCTATCATTAGCATGCAACACATGGCTGTGCATATCTTGAAATTGCGTGCATGTATGTGCATGTGGTAGCTAAGCTGCTTGTCCATTTCTGTCTCTGAAGTTATGGTCTTGCTCTAATTTGTCAATAAAATTGGTAATTAATTTTCTCATTTTTCACTATTTATCATCCACAGAAATGCAGCTATAAAAGTACAGAGACACAGTATCTAACTTAGAATTGTAAAATACCTCTTGAGCAGGCCAATAATTTTCCAACAGCATTATAGTTCCTAAAGGAAAATGTGCTTCATGAGGACCATAAACCATTAAAAAAGCAATTTTCATTAGACCAGTGTGGTAAAGGATATGTGGTGTCCTTGTCATATGTACACCAATAATATAAAATATGGCCTCCCCATTAACTCTCTATTGTGCCTGTTTACTCGCAGGTAAAGCCATGAGTCTCTGATATAAAGTTGCCTGTGATATTCTACTGAGAGGATTCAACTTTCAGTTCGTGAGCTCATTCTGAGCACTCAGCTCCAGAACATTACCCCTCACTTCTGCCTGCAGCCACCTGACCAGTGTATGGTGTGTATGTGTGTGTGTGTTGGTGTGTGTCTGTGATATAAGGCAGAAACAGCACTGTAATGAGCCTCACTGTTTTTGTCTCCAAGGCTACACTCTCCTACTGGCTCTGCTTGCCTCTTGTTGCTAAAAGGTTCTGATTAAAATTTAAAACAGGCCTCTGCCATTTGTGCCACCACCCCGTTTATAATCAACTTGAGTTTCGTGGTACTTTTAATTTCATATATTCATCTTTTGGGCATAAAGAAATTGGCTTCAGCTTCATATAGCACCCCCGGAGGAATGCATCCTCAAATTGAGCAAATGAACGAAGCTATGATGCTGCATATGGTGTATTTTAATGATTATATGTGCCTGACAGGACATGTTTTACCCAACACAAATGGTCTCAATGGAATCCTATCTACATGAAAAAAATGATCTCTCTCTCGTTCTCTCTCTCTCAGTGTCTCTGTTTGATCATGTTGTGTGTGTTTGTGTGCAAATGGCTCCCAGTAGGTTGAACGTGATGTGACCAGAGCACTAGCTAACAGTGGAGGCAGCACGCATGCTTATATGCCACCATCTTGCTTCTCGCTCGCTGCCGCTGGCTTGCCCTGATGGGGAGCTGGAAAGTAGTGCTCTGTGTAAACCTCTTTCTTCCAGCACACAACACCAAAAACTCCTGCAGGCCTCCTAGTGGTGACAAACAGGAATTGGCTATTTAGCAACTCCAAGCTAACTGGGCAAGGAACCTAGAAATTGCAGTGGGCCACTGAGATGTGCTGTGCTCCAGATCCTGAGAGAAAAGCAAGGCATATTCTGAGTAATCCAGACTTCCAGCAGCCTCCTGTGGCTATGGGAAGGTATTGGCAATCTGGGGTTCTTCTTGGTCTTGCTGCCTATTATTGAGATAGCAAGTTGCTTTACTGGTGCCACTTTAAAGCTGTATTGTTTAGATATGCACTTCTAAAATCTGAAGCTTTGCTGAGCAGTGCAGGTTGCAATGGAGAGCCTGGTGACAGGAGCAAGTCTGAATGTTCCACAAGCTTCTAGTCAGACTTCTGCATGTCAGTGGCACAAGGCAAGGTCTGTTGGCAGACTGATTGGCAGCTGCCCTTGGCATACCTCTTTATAATCAAGTAGTCCTCTTTACAAACTGTCCTCTTCTCCCTTGTAGAGCAGGGGCCTAAAAATCACGCAGGGAACCACACCTGTCTAAGATAATCATGCCATCTATGAATGATAATAAGCGTTGCTTCTATTAGTTGTGAGACAACAGAATCATCTAGCCGAGTATTCATTTGGTAATGGGGACAAGCTAACCTTGAGTGGAGCAAAGATTTCTGTCCAGAAAGGCCAACTGCAAAAGAATGAGATGATTTACTAAGCGTGCAAAATATAACCATCACTATAAGCCCACAGCACCATTTATTAAGTTGAAAACATAATGGATGCATCCCAGGTCCAAACTCTGATTGATTACATTACCATCAGACAAATTGATCGCAAGGGTCTTCTGCTCACACAAGCAATAACAGGAGCAGAGTGGTGGACAGACCTATAATACTGTCAGAATATGGCAGGGTCACCCTGGAAATCTGCATCAAGTTTGATGTTATGGATTTGAATATCTGAAAACCTTTGATGCATTCTTTCAAAAGAGATGTGATACTCATTAAGTCATACCTTTTATGAGGCAAACATTTGGGGTCAAAGTCCAAAAGAATGCATACACAAATTGAAAAACCCTGAAATGAGATCCAAACCTTGCTTTGAACCAAGAAAAATGTTGGACCAGAAAAACACCAGGAGAAACACGGTGCAATACACACACACATTCAAGAACAATTTCTGTGATAAGCCAAATGAAGGTAATCCAACAGTTTTCCATGTCTGGCCCATCATCATGATGAACCGCATGCCTCTTTCTATTAATTAGACATTAGATAAATTAGAAGTAGATGCTGGATCACTACACCACTACATTTTAGCTGTGGAATCAGCAGTGTGGTAGGGTTTTGGCATGAGAGTTTAAAAAAAAGTTCTCTCACTGCCTGAATGTATAAAAAAACAAGGTGTGCTTTTCTACAAAGCTTCATATATATGTCACAGGCAGCTTCAGGGAACAACAACACCTGCTCATCACATCTGTGAACCTATGATGGAAAAGTGAAGAATTTATGAGAAAATTTGAATGTCTACCCTGGTTTCTCAGCCTTTTGCTGCAGTTTTGCACAGAAATGATTGGAAGTCATTCCTAGCAGTCAGAGATCACAGCCTTTCACAGTGCAAACTGGTGTCAAGCAGGGCTGTGCTTTTTAAAGTTTTCTTTGTGTGTGTGTGTGTGTGTGTGTGTGTGTGTGTGTGTGTGTGTGTGTGTGTGTGTGTGTGTGTGTGTG
>JBBPCW010000139.1:12639225-12656617 GCA_037974425.1 Phenacogrammus interruptus | reverse complement strand
TGTGTGTGTGTGTGTGTGTGTGTGTGTGTGTGTGTGTGTGTGTGTGTGTGTGTGTGTGTGTGTGTGTGTGTGCCTTGAATTTCTAAAAGCTGACATCGTGTGACTGTCATATCATGTCTTCAACAAATATTTCTTTTTTAGCACTAACGCTAAATTTGTCGATTTTAAAATATCATCTCACAAAGTTAGATGCAGAATAGCTTCCAGTGTTCCTTGACAACGCACCCATGCCTGTTTGACAACAGTATGTAAAACAAGAAGCTATGCAATACATCTGAAGATCCCACTTAGTTTTCAGTGCCAAACATAAAGGCTAAGCAGATGGATACGTCTGGGGGTGTGTCAGGGGGGGTGTGCAAAATGCATTTCCATTCCCTTGATTATCTTCTGGTGCTAGCTGCCCTGCATGCGGCTGCATATGAATGACTCTAGAGCTAGCTGCTCTTCCCACTCCTGCGGTTGACGTCAGAGAGGAGGACAGTGTCTGCTGGAGTGTGTCGACAGCAGCCTGGTTCTGGCACCAGTTCGCCAGAGAGCAGATGAGAGCCTGTGGGCTCAGAGTGTGGCGCCGCCTGGATCTCACCCAATGCAGCATACTTACAGAGAGCAGAGCTGTTAAAGCCACCTATAAAACCTAATCTCCCCCAAAAGGACTAAGGTCTAAAAGGAAATGTAAAGGAACCACATAACTGAATATATAGTTTTTGGTGTTGCAGAAAAACTGATGGCTTAAAACCCTTAAAAGGTTCATTTTACTAATAAATGTGTTTGTGCAGTGACATGGTTAAATATGCAGTTATTTAAACTTACATCAGATTTTTGTATTTGTATTGAAAGCTTCATGCTTGCACGATCACAGGAGTTGCACAATACAGACTTTTAACCCTGACCTCTAATTTCTAGAAAACCATTGGCTTTGATGGGTGCAGGTCATTTGATCAACCGATCACACACCATGCGCACATTAACAGAAATAAAGTTCTTTTAAAACAGTAGACCAGCCGGCAAACACTGAAACTGTCTTAGTTGTTTACTAATAATGAGTTCAAAACTAACTGTGATTTTTCTAGCTTTGATTTAATTAAAACATTTTGTTTGTGATGATTTTAGCATGCGGTTTACGTCAGACAGTCTGTGACCATTTGTGGGCATAGGGCCTGAGACTGAAACCTTAACACTACAACAAAAACCCTCTGCAGTGCATATCTCACACTGCTCAAACTGCAGCATCTGCCATGAACCCATATTAGTAAGATACTGGTTGCTGGTAGCAACAGCAGTGTTTTCTATAGTACATATTACTGCATGCTCTCCCCCTCCATTACACTTGCATTTATGTACCAGGCCATGCATACCATACTTGTACCAGACCATACTTGCTTCCAAATAACATAAAAGTTATCTGCCAACTGAGCAACATCAATAAAACATTATACATACATGATCCTGTCAAGCTTTAATCCATTAAAACGCAACTACACCTGTTATGATAAGTTCTCTATAGACTCGTATTACTAAGATTTCATTGACTGCCTCTTTGAATCTGTGCTAATGGCAGCAAAATAAACACTTCACTAATATTTTGTGGTCTTTATATCTTTAATCAAATCAAAGAACAAATGACAACTACAAGATTACATTTGTAATCCTATTTGCAATGAATGCTTTGGCCAAGGCAAGCCCCATTTGAACTGGAGTGTGTTTATCATCACGCAAACTACAGTAGTGATACTGATGTCAGGTTGTAATAGGTTTATAATACCCAAAACAGCCTTTTCTGTACCTGTTTTCTTCTCCTTGATCCAAAAGATCCCTATCCCACAAGTACCTTTTTCATGTGTGCACTAAAGGAGGATGAAATGTCTGAGCAGAATGTAATCATTCCTTCACAATCTGGGTGACATTCAATTTGATTCAAAGCGACTCAATAGGTTTTACTGCTGCACAGTCACATAAGAGAGGAGCCTAAAGTCCCTAAATTACAATCGACAATCTAAACACCACAAAGGCTGAGTGGCTGAGCACATTGTAGTAAAAACAGTATGAAAGGCAGAATCATGATAGACATACAGCTGCTTACCTTCTGCTTTACAATGAGAAACTCTTCCATTGAAATAACCTGGTTTGTCATTTTCAAGATAAAAGCATTGGGTAGGAGCCTTGCTAGGCAAAGCTTTGTTAAAGAGAACAATTCAACCATTAAATCAATCAATCTATCAATTGCTCAAATTTAAATTCAGAAGGATTAACGTTGCAATATACATACACTATCCATACAGCTGTAACCATCTATAATAGCGGTGACCGTGTATGCTTTGTATGAAACTACAGAAGAAATTCAAAACCTGGGTGTAAAAACAGCAAACATAGCTTTGCAGACACTCATTCAATAAGAAATTGACAAAAACAATGATCTACACTTATAGGAGAAACTGACTTTGTGATCCAAAGGGCTCTAAGTCTGCTAAAGACTATTGTGCAAAATGTACTTTTTATCTTTTATCCAAATAAGCCACGTTTCTTCTTTTCTTCACAAGCACAAACTAAAAGAGCCTTTTATTAAACATAATCAGCTGACCCATCAGCCAAGGTCTAGATCAAACATGTAATCTGAACATTTTGAATGTATTTTAGGTGCACAGTAATTCATGTCCTCACTCACATTTAGCAGTTTAAAATCCTCAACAAGGGGATGCCATTAGCAATCAAATAGGATCTGATGTTTCATAGGAGCAGTGCTTTGTGTCAGTGACACTGTGTGTCCTTGTTTAATTAAAAATAAAGATAGCCTGCGGTCTCTTGAAGCAATGAGTTGATGCTCAGTTTCGATGGGACTGGATAATACTTTTCCTTAATGTTCGTCTCCTCTGCTCATTATGAAATAGATCAGCCTTGCACGGATTAAAGAAGACTAATTAGAGATTTATTTTACTTAGGTTAATGGGAGATTAATCCACAAGTTAGGACATCTGAGAGCCCACCTCCCCGTCCCTTCCATCAGGAAGAGCCAGCCAGTTGGGTTGAGAAGAGGGGAGGAATCAATTAGTCAAAGAGGCAAAAACATTCGGTCCACTCACCATACTTTGTTTTGTTCCTGACTAAAGATGAGAACATTAAGGTATTGTAGAAATATGCAAATTTCTCTTCTTATTATTATTTATTATTGGAGAAGCAACACATTTTTGTACTATCGTGTCATAAGATGGGGTTACTTTGTCACACAAAGAAGAGCACAAAGCCACAATGTGCTGTCTGTTCCCCATGAACGCCCTGCTTTATGAGGAATCGTTTCTGGAAAGGCTTTCTTGTCAGCTGGCTTTCTATATCTGACCACTCACATGTCTGTAGCTGCCCATTACATCACTACCACAGATGATGCAGAAAGAATTCCAAATAAAGCAGATCTGTGAGAAAGACCTACCAGAACCAATTTCAAGTCAGCCAAAATAGACAAACTGCAAAACCTGAAACGTCTGTTGCAGTTAACATCTTTATATCAAAAGCCTTATACCAGGAGTGACCAATCTTATCCACAGAGTGGCTGTAGGTTTTCAATCCAATCAAGAAGGGGCAGATACTTGATACTACTCATTTAATCACTTAGTCTCAGTCCTCAAACAGTGGATTAGTTTAAAGAGTTAAACTCCTGCTTGGTTGGAATGAAAACCTGTAGCCCCACTGGCCCTTAGTGGGTAAGACCTTTGTTTTATACACTGATCTGAATGCCATTGAACTTCAGAATGGAAAAGGGTGATACTGATCATTGCATAAATGCAGTAATACATATTGGTTTAAGGCTCTTACCTGCACCAGATTCCAGCCTTCTAATGACTCCGCAATAATGGACGTCACAGACGGACACACTCCACCAAAGATCATTAAATGTTTGGGACCGTAGCAGATCGCATCGAAGAAGGCCCTTAATCCTTTTGCATTGTCACACTGAAGAAGAAGAAGAAGAAAAGAAAGAGTCAGTGCAAAAAAAATCTCAAAAAACAATCAGGCATCAATACAATACAATGTTTCGTTGTATTATGTGTTAACTGCATCCTGTGTGTTTACTGTGCTATGATGTACGCAGACTAGGTGATCTGTTCAGTGTCTAAGTACACTGGACCACCAAAGTGCAGTTCCTTCTACTCATGTGAGTGCTCCATAGGCTGTGCCTGGCACACCTGAGGGGAAGGACTTGGGTATGGTTCTGCTGGTCTAGTGTGATCTAGTGTGATCACTAAATGTGCCTGAGCACAGAACTCAAACTTGACAACCCTATTTAACAAATAGGACCACTTTGAGATCACTTTGGTCTGTAGCAGAGATGTAGTGTTTCCTGTGTAGGTGAAAGAATACAAAAGAGATATTTAGAGCTATTTGGGAGAGGAGTATTTGGGCACAGTACAAGGCAACAAGGCCTGGTATAAGCATGCCCATAGTTTAGGTGATGTTTCCTTGTTTATCAATTCTAGTCTTAGTTTATACTTGGTCTCAGTTTTGTTTCCTCGTTTAGTATTATTAGTGTTGAAGTCATTATTTGTGTGCCACTTATTATAATCTTGGATAGGTACCTACACCCTGTTCACCTCCTACATATCCACATTCATTATTACAATACAGATGGTTACTCACCATACCTGTGTTTTAAATAGTGAACCACTAAATGAAAATTCAGCTTTCCGTCCATGAAAATGCAAGAAAATATAGGCCTTCAGTTTCTGAACATGTCAAACACAGTCTTCTGCAAAAGGGAACCAACCCACTGCTGCAGTGTGCAGCCATTTCACGTCGCCATGGCAACACTCTTTGCTCCGTGAAAATGCTAGAGAAAGAAAAGATGGAGTAAGGTCTATTGATTGCAACATGAGTCTTTAACCAGTTTTGGTCTGATTTTCTGTGTTTGTAATGATATTCCGCTCCGGGTAAGCAGTCACAAAAAGTCTATTAGTGGCCAAGCACTACAACTGATTGACTCCTGTTCATAAACAGAGACACTCTGACACTTCCAAACATTAGTCAGTTGACCTTTTGATCCTTTTATATTTGACTACGGCCTTTGCGATCGTTAAAACTGGACACAATTAGTTTGGTACCAAAACATCACCTAAAAAACACACTGTGCTCTCTTAAGGCTCTACAGACTGAAAATAGACAGGCATTTTAGTATTTTTCCAAGGGAACTTAAAACATGTTAAATGGTGATTTGAGGGTGATCATGTGCTTCTTCTCGTTAATAAAAAGAATAGACTGGAATCCATTTAGTTCACTGCACACTTCCCGTTTTAGAGGGATATGAGATGGGACGACATGCATTTTTTTAAACTTGTCTGATTATGAGATGAATGAGTGCACAATGCAGTACAGCCCAGGGGCCTCATTCATCAAGCATGCGTAAGCACAGATCTGTGCGTAAAGGGTGTGTGTGATCGTTTCTGTGCAAAGTGTGGAATTTATGAACTTCTACTTGTGCTTAGAAATGTGGGTAAATATACGCACACCTCTGACTACGCATATGCACAACACCCAGTGGTAGAAGTGTGAAAAAGATTCTGACAGCAGTGCTGGATGCAATAATCTTCCTGGTCCCAAACTACATTCAGTTTCTTTACAGTCCGGCACAAGTGGATGTTTAGTGGGGATTTCATGCCATCACTGAATTTCTTAATGTCCTAATGCTATAGTGTTTTAGGAGCAATAAACTGCACCCACATAGCGATAAAAGCACCACCCCAGTACGAATATATTACGTGAATAGGAAGGGGTTTCATTCCCGGCTTCTACTTCTATAACAAGCACACAATCTCCATCTCAGAAAAGTTTATTTTCTTTGCACGCTTTATTCCAGCAAGAAATGGTTACAATATCCACATGGTTATTGTACTTCTGAACAGCTGACACACACCAGAATACACTCACCACAACTATGGGGCTATCACAATGTCACTTTAAAGTTTAAACAATGCCACTTTAAACCCTCACTGCACAGTTTTGCACTCCACATTCACCTCACTGCATCATTTTGCAGTAGACATGCTATTAATAATTGTAAATATTAAACTCTTTCAACACTTGTAAATACTAAACACTTGTTAATAAGGATTTTTTTATTATGGTACCTATTTTCCACTATATATATATATATATATATATATATATATATATATATATTTGTATACTTTTTCTATATGTTTATGTAAAGTAAGAGGGACCTGAGCCTAAGAATTTCATCACAGGTAATGAAACTTGAAACAGTCCTTAAAGGCAATGTTAACACCATATATGGTAAACTGGTTGCGTTTCAGAATGCAAATTCATCTGAGCGTGCTTGAGCACAGTGATGTAGAAGGTGTGGGATTTCATCATTGCTGATTACTTACTGGTGTGCAAAAGACCACCCAGGGAACATTGGATAAATCTTACTTCTTCTGTTCTTACACATATTCTAAACTTCACTCGTACGATAAACGAGGCCCCTGGTCCTTAAGAAGAAAAGAAGTGCAGGGCTGCGTCCGAAATACTACATACTACATACTAGGTACTACATTTGAATTAGTTAAAACAGTACGTTCTAGACCAGGGGTGGGCAAACTTTTTGACTCGCGGGCCACAATGGTTTTTAAAATTTGACAGAGGGACCGGACCAGAATAGGAAACTGGTGTGTTTGTGTCAACTAATATAAATTAAATGTAAAAACCATTACATAAAAAATATTTGGCCTTTAACAGCCAGCAAAAGACCATCATGCTTAGTTTATTGTAAAAATTGTTTGACATATTTATTAATTTAATAACATAGTAATAAACTCCCATTCAGTTTCAGTGGGAACAGTGTTGTTGGTCTCCTTTTTTTGCAAGTGCATCAATGTCTGGCGTTATATTTGTTGTACAAAGCAACAAAATGAAGTAGAGAGTAACCGTATTGCATCACACTCAAGGGTCAATGTCTTCGGGGTGCGCCATCTGTTGGGGAAAGATGGGAATTACAGCTAGGTAAAATGATTGAGGTGTCTTTATAATTAAATATAATTTAATAATATAACGCGGACGAGCTCGGGGGGCCGGATTAAAAAGCCCAACAGGCCATATATGGCCTGCGGGCCGTAGTTTGCCCATGTCTGTTCTATACAGTATGAATGAGGGTAGTATGAATGGAATTCGGACGTATTACATCCGCTGTGTTGATGTTGTCACATGTCGTGTGTCGTCACAGCAGCGCGTTATGTTTTACCTTTACACAGGGCACTTTCTCACAAGTTTAATTTAACCACAATGAACGTGTAATTTAACGTTTTCTTTAAGGTACTTACACTTGAAAAGAGCCGAGTCTCCGTTTTCTGCCATTTTTAGAATATGCCGTCACCTCTCCCGCTGCCTTATGGGATAGTGCAGTGCCCATCGAATGTCTACTACAGAATTCGGCCAGAAGCAGTAGGTCATCCGGGAACTTCTCGCCTACTGTTTTTCCCATGCTACGAATTCGGACATACTACTCGCCTCGCATACTGCTTTTCGCATACTATATAGTAAGGAAGTATGCGATTTCGGACGCAGCCAAGGTATTAGTTCCAGCTTTGCTCAATGCCACCTGATTTCAGCAATTAGCTCTCCTCTGTAACAAAGGAGAAAACCTAATTAGTGAAATCAGGTGTCATGTTGCATGGTCAGAACAAACACCTGTAGACACTAAAGACCTCAAAGGATTCAGCCTAGCGCCCATGCAATATAGGTGTCTAGTTTACAGCGGGAAATGACATAAAATAACAATTTGTATTAAAGAACTGTTGAAAAAAAATATTCAACTCCCTCAATTTCTCATTCTCATAACTGCATAACCTACATAGTTTAATAATTTTATCACACAATAAATGTAATTGTAGTCTTTGGACAGTTCGCTTAGTTAAGAGGTTTAAAAAGAGGTGTCGATTTGTCAACATTTTTAAAAAAGCAGCAAAGATCTGCTGTTTGAGAAGACCTGAGCTTTTCAAAGCTATTTTAATTAGCATCAAAGTTAGCTGTTCCATGTCTGAACACAAAGACCAAGACACCTTGATGTGCAAAAATACGAAATTCCCCCAAGAGTGTCCTCCTCATCACACCAACCACTGACAGCCTGTTGCTACCTCATAATGAGCAATGATAGTACTCACATTCTCACTCAGCACAAACAGGCACACACTACTCAGGGTTTTTTGTGTGTCAGAAATAGAAAAGGCAAAAATAGAAGTGGGCGTTTAAAAGGAAATAAGAATGTGATGAAGCATCGCAGAATAAGTCTACTGAAATGATGTCCATACTACTGAATAAAATCAGCAAATCCCATTTACATATTCAAGCCCTATTTCCACAATTTACAAGTATTTGTGAAAGGGGGAATAAAAATGATTTGCTATTAACTGAAACCATTCATGATCTGAGACATAAAATACACAAGACCATAATGTGCTCATAAAGAGATCAGAAATAAGAAATAAGAAGAAGACTATAAATGACTGTTGTTTTTGCAATTATTATATAAATTATGGTTAACACTGGTTACCTCTAATAGCCACATCACATGTTATAGGAACAGTAATAATTAATTAAGGCAATGTTCAAAAATCACAATAACTGGAATCAGCCATAGTAAATAGGGAAGGTCAGGACCATTGTCCTTCGAGTCTTTACAGCCCTCAGGCTGCCAGTGATAACTGCATCAATCTGTCATGGATTTCCATGGAACTGGAGCAGCATTCCAATAAAATCTGATGGTATGCCAAGAAAAAGCCACGTGACACATTCAGTTCCTGGCATATTATGCTTAACTAGGGCCCAATCAGCGAACAAAGGCATTCAAAGGCATGAAAGGATGGCCATACCTCCGTAGTCGAGGCGCTTACTCTGAAATGAAAATGTGCTATTGAGTGACGTCAAGCACATGTGGTCATTTGCCTTTTAAGGCACATATCCAGAATCTGCCAAGCAGGCTTCGACCATGTTGCCATGGGAACCTGCCTTCACAATTTGAACACTACATGCAGAAGAAGCCAAGGCCAGCACTGAAAATTATATTTAGCACTGGCTAGGTCTCACAAGAGCTTTTTGATTGGAATGAACTCAGAAGTGACTTTTAGGAACAAACTTGAATCCGTGGAGAAATGGCATAATGCTGACACACCACTCAGCATCCTTATAGCCTTCTATTTGTTTGGGGACAGAGCAAAAGAGCCCCATTACTGAGCCCCTACCAGTTCTTATTCAATGATCTCAACCTCAGAGCCAGTAAATGTCCCAATCACTTATAGTCAAACAACCACCCAGTCAAACACAGAGGAGACTGTATCTCTGCAGCTCTAGTAGTAGTAGCCTTTATTTGTCACATACACTACTCTAAAACCATGCATCAGAAAAAAAGACATATACCAATCTGCCAATACAATTAGACCACCTGCCTAAAATTGTTTAGGTCCCCTTGTGCCACCAAAATAATAAAAAAAACAACAAAATTATTATCTTCCTTAAAAAGTGTGAATACACAAAAAATAAACAAAAAGACAATGCCTGGTGCACAATTCTTTATTTTTGTAATGAAAATGAGCTGAGAACGACAAAGCATCACTCTATTTATAGCATCAGTAATAAGTAGAACTACGGCTGGGTTTACACCCTGTGCATATTTATCAAAGCTCTATAGCTTTCTATTGGCAGTAATACCAGGGGAAAAAAACAGACTCATTACTTACAGTGTTTCATAACATTAGGGAGTTCAATAGTATTCATAGGCTTGAAATGCCTATTAGCTGTGCAGGTCTGATAGCAAATAAGTACGTATAAGGACACATTAATTGCTCAAATTTGCAATAGTAGTGTTGAATGCCTTAGGGAGGACAGAGGACTAAGCATTATTAATGCAACTATTTCTATGAACATCTACAGTATCGCAAAACGGCCAGTCATGCTATTGTGGTAACATCAAGGGATAATCAAGGCTAGCTAACCATGATAAAACGCCTTGTTAACGGAGGCGACGGTAGCAGCTGCACCTGTCTCCAGTCAATGGCAAATTACTGCACTCAAATAAGCAACCTGAGGCCCCCCGGCTCAGAGAGAGAGAGAGAGAGAGAGAGAGAGAGTCAGACAGAAGGACAGTGGCTCCAAATGAGGAACAGCCTGTCACACACAATCTGCTTTTTGCACAGGGAGTTTGGTAATGGCATGTACAAAATTAGACCAAACAAAAGGGTCGGCACATATGACACCTCAAATCTGTCCAGAAGGGAAATTCAGCAGCTCTGCTAAAGCCTGAACACTGCTTTAAAATGTTGGGGGAGAGAGAAATGATGAAAAGCTTACAGAAAAAATATGAAAAAAAATAGATCAAAGGGAATCAGCTCATGGCCCCAAAAAATCTTGTAATAAGGTGATTATCAGATCAGTTTTTGCTATATTGCATTTAGGTCAACATAATTGTGTAAACTGCTGTAAAAGAAGTTAAAAATTAATATTTTTCTTATAATCCCCATTAAGTTGTCCTAAGCTGATGATCCAAGTTCACTGCCATGAGTAGGTCACACGAAACCAAACTGCTCTCTCTCTCTCTGAGTATGTGGATGACAACGTTTTCCCAGAAAGCCTTTTTAAACTCAGGGTATAAAAGTCAAAAATTTAGAGAGAGTGAATCGACCACGTACTGCTTTTATGACAATGATCTCATGCTGGAAAGTATATCGTAAGAAAATGTCAGTTCCACACAAAAAGCTGAGTATAGTTATTATAACTATTACTGACTAAAGTCAGGACCTCCCGAATCCCATCTACCATTACCACCATCATCCAGTCTGAAGTGTGACACCAGGCAATGCATCCATAATGAAAAAAGGATGGCAGAAGAGACGTGTTTCGGGGGTGTAATGTTCCTTTCTAAAATTAAAAAGTAGTATCTCTGAAACAGCAGCTTTACGTGAGAAAATAATCTTACTAACTTTAAATGTATATTAATGCATAAAAAGATACTTAGTCATAGTCATTTTTAGCATGCATCATGAATGAATCTTAAATGGGCTGCTATGTTGCACTTACGTTTCTTTAAGAAAACTCTGCTGAGGAATATGCTTCTGACCGATGGAGTAAAACGTGTGAGTCAGGCACAATGTACCGTGTACACACAAAAACTAACAGCAGACTATAATACATAAGTGCAGGAGTAAAGAAGTGAAAAGCTCGGCACGTTTGTTTCCCATCACTGGCTTTAGAGACTTAGTCAGCTCCACTCAGGCGAGCAAATCATCCTTGATTTTTCAGCCTGAGCTTTGGGATGCTGAAAGTGAGCTTGTTATTGGGATTCTAGCATGAGACATTCTCACGTTTGCAGTATGAAACTGAACTGAATAGCCTCAGTACCCTCTGCTAACATTTATACAGCAGGCCTCAGAGTATTGACTAAGAGGCTGCATTGATTGAGCAAGCATCAGTGAAGCAGCCAGCACTCAGGTCTAACCTGGTCATAACGGACTGACTGCTAAACACAGGTGTGGGCAAAAAAATGATATCACAATACTTGAGTACATTTCCAATGTGTGATATGATCTTTTGTTTTCCTGAAGTTTCCAAATGAGTGGAATGACGTGTATCAGTAAAACAGTAGAGCTACACAAAAAACTCTAAAAAGTTGTTTTTCCTACAAGTGCAAAAAATAAACTACTTAGGAAAACTGAGAAGGGACATTTCAACAAGTAATAAAATATTGGAATAACAGACTGTCATTCATATGCAGTGTTGTCTTCATTTTAGATGTCAAAAAGGATTTGCGGCTCCCCGTGTTTTCTCTTTTGTGCAAACCGGGTCCAAATGGCTCTTTGAGTGTTACATACATATTTGAATATGTTTGGTGATGGGGGCAACTGGTAGATCTTCAAAAGGCTGTTTGGAGGGCAAACTCTATATCAACGCCCACAGTTTTGGAATGGGGTGTCCATATAGTAGTGATGAACAGGTACCCGCACACTTTTGGTCATATAGTGTGCAGTTGAGGAAGGATGGAGGGAGAATTAGTAAGTCCTATGTGTCAATCTGTTTCTCCTATGGACCAGACAGGATTGTTCACTCTATCAGGTATTTGTCTCTGGCTATGCATGACCTCAGCTGGATAGCCAGGTCCAGATTATCATCAGATTGCCATGCTGCTTTTATAGAGGGCTGAGAAGCACACATCCCAGGATCAGCCCAAATTGGATGTGAAAAGTGCCAGCCAGTTCACTTCAAACACACTGAACCTTTATTAGCAGTCTGCAATGGCCATGAGGGCTCCAGAAGGCTTGACGGAATAAGCGTACTACAGGTTATGTGGCTTGGCAGCAGTTCTTGCCATGAGAATATGCGTCATTAAAATTAAGAGGCAAACAAGAGCGGTCCTCCTATGAGTGCAGCGTTGTCAGGGGAGACCATTAGAAAGGAAAAGTCTTAAAAACATGCGGTGAGAATGCAATTTATGTGACAACAAACATTATCAACAAGCACATGCTTGAATCATATAGTCCAAAGAAAAAATCTCTATCTAGAATGCAACCTGATATGACACAATGCAATGTTTTCAACTTGTATTTAGGAAAATAAGCTATTAGTGTCCTGGTATGAAAATGGACCAGAAACAATATACAGGATCTGTGTAATTAGTAGAAACGTAGAAAGAGATAGAATGAGAGGGATGGCTGAGGAAAGGGAGGCCATTATCAAGTTAATTATTTCTTGGCCCGAGGTCCTCCATTCTCCCCAGGATGCCTCCTCTGGAGAGTCGAGGAGGGGAGGTGGGGGTAATTACTGCCATTTTGGATAATTGTGGTGATGCAGTGCGTGGTGTAACATTGGGCCAGGATAAAAGGCAGAGATGTGCAGCCAGCATGTCTCTGAAGGAAGGGACCCAAGGCTCAGGGCAGCTCCAGCGCTTTGTTTGGCCCTTTGGAGATTTTGAAAGTGGAGCACTCTCTAATTCCCTCAGTCCAATCTTCATCGCCTGTCTTCTTCTGCTCTGCAAAGCTACAAAGTCCTTTCGGGTTTATCTCCCTCAGCATTACGATGGCATTACTATGGATACTGTGCATAGTAATGCCATGTCCAACATGTAATCATATTCACCCATCCTACATGAGTACAAACTACTGAAGAATTTTATGACTCGTCAATATTAATGCATTCATTCATTCCTTAATCACAGCTTTCAGAACAGTACCTCACTTTAGGGACTGAAAATCTGAGGCAAGGGATATTTATCTATACAGCACATTATCATACATGGGAAACATTTAGTGTGTTTTACAGAGATAAAATCAGCACAAAAGCAAGGTAAGCAATAAAATAAAAGTGAGTTTCAAGATAAATAAAAATATGTTCAACAAAACTGGCATCTGTTGGAGCAGATCTGATCCCTACTGGGATCGGGTTTCAGTGGGCAGCATAATGAATAAAGGCCATATAACCTTGTTTAATTTCAGTTTTGGGAACCACTAGCTGACCAGATCCTGTCGATATAAGAGACTTACCAGAGTCATATTTAGGGATCAAACCACCGAGTGACTAATAATTAATGAGCAAGACTTTTGGAATTATGGGCTCTATTATTTTTTAGGTGAGAATTCTAATAGTAGTATTTTGAGTAAGCTGTAGTTGTCCATTGGTCTTTTTGGGAAGGCCAATGATAACAGCATTGCAAAAGTCAACGCTGCAGGATATAAAGGCATACATATGTCCAAATCTTGCTTTGAGACAACATCTCTAACCTTAGCTATGATCAGAATGTTGATTGTTGAATGTTTGAACATTGAACCTGATCGCTAAAACTCAGACCTCTATCTTTGATTACACCAAGATTACACTGTGGCATTTCTTCATGATGTTTTCTGTTTACCAGAAAGCAGAGATGGGGACTCGAGTCTGAGGGTGACGTGACTTGTGAGTCAAAACTCATAAACCATGTTCATTTCATGGAATTATTTATTTATATCTCGCACTCTTTCCAACGACCCGAAAAACGCTCACCTCGCCCCGTTACTTTTGTCCGAGGTGAACGGTTTTCAGCTAATAACGGTTTTCGAGGGGCCATTGGAAAGGTGTCACCGACACATTTAGAACGCTATAGAGGTGTCATCTTACTGTGAAATTTCACATTTAGAATGCGAGACATATTTTTCATATTTAATATTTAGAATTAAGATGATGTAAAGCAAATCCTCCATGTTAGTGAGGGCATATCACAGCACACAGTCCAGCCCCCTGCTAAGTAACAGCCAAATGTAATTGTGGGGCTTGGCCAATTAGCCTAACTTTCAAACATTTAGAGCTCAACATTTACAGCTAAAAAAAAAATCGCCATTTGGAAACATTGCCATTCAAAGACTTGAGACTTGACTTGGACTTGAGCCCAAAGACTTGAGACTCGACTTGGACTTGAGCCCAAAGAGTTGAGACTTGACTTGGACTTGGTAAAAATGACTTGTGAACATCTCTGCCAGAAAGTAGTTAAGCCTTCACAGGTCCTAAAGCCTTAAAAAAGCCAGAGAACTTCAGAATTAAATTGATTAAGACAATTATACACAGACTGCTGCTATACGAAGTAACAGTGACATGGTTTCCATGAATAGAGCATTGGTACTCTTTTTGACAGATCTTGATTGCGTTTGAGTGACTGCTTCAACAAGCTCATCAACAAGCTGTAAACAACCTAAACCTGCAAACACTCTGATGAGAAAAGAATTGCTGTGCCATCAAAGGCAAAGTAAATCTGAACTCAGTTGGACATATGCATTCTTAAAAAGCATCGAGTGACAGATGACAGAAATAGTTCCTTGAAGCAGTACCATAGAAAAATCACTTTTACCAAAGCAGGTGTTCTCCAACTTTTTTCAACCAGGGCCCCTATCCAGTGTGAAAATAAAATCATTATACATCACACACAATAGACAAATATGTAGATTTAGTACTGTGTGGTTGTTTTCTTGTAAATATTGAAAAGTAAGTAATTTAGTGTTTAAGTTGTGTAATATGGTGATTTATTTTATCATTATCATGATAACCTTTGTTATAATGTGCTTTTATGCTTTCTAAGCATTAAATAATTTAAATATCCCTTAATTAACACAGGCCAACAGCAAGTTTTATTACAAAAACAGCATAATTAATCCTGTCTTATTAAATTCAGTGCAGTCCAGACTGCAAAAATAATATAAACTCATAGTTTTAAAGGCATTTTTAAATGTGGCACTGCTGGGAATTGCTTAGAAAAATGATATACTGCAATAACTACCGTGTGTCATAAAAAAGAACTGAGAAATATTTTTGCCATATTTGCCCACCCCTAAGTCATAAAGTGTATGGGATAATGGCTCATGTCAAAGTTATAAACTTTGACTACTGACTCAGGTAGGAATGATTATTATTATTATTCTTTTGGAAGTAATGTCCCTACCCATGACACTTCTTTCAAATTTAAAAACTAATAAATGATTCATGAACCCCCTGGCAGTACATCATAAACTCCACTTTCAAAGCCATAGCTGAAAGAACCACTGAATAGATGCTTCAGTCAAAGAGATCTGGTAGAACTTTTCTAGAGGTCCTAAACCTTTTTTAGAACTGTATGTCCAAGCTGAAAACATTTAAGGAAAGTTCAGATAAGATAGCACACAGTGACACAGCAAGTCAAGTGATCCAGCCCTATGTCCCAGATGCTACTGGAAGATTATGTTGTGTTGAAGCGGCGATTCTCAGTTGCGCTGGGGACGAGTAATTACTCACTCTACCACTCCCTTTCTGTCATGAAACCCCATTTCATAGGCTTAGTCTCCTCAGTGCATGTGCTTCTCCCATTTATTTCTCATTACACCCACTGCCCTGATGGAGTTCATTAAGCATTTTGCGTTAGAGAGTAAAAAAACATGTTCTGCAAGCAAGAAATGTGTACAACAGCATTTAATCACCAGGATCAGTGAAATCTCTTACAGAACCGCGGTTCTCGAGGAGCACCAGAGCTCTTAATGTTGATGCAGTCATGCTTCCAGTAGTGGGAAATGCTTGATGCAATTGAGAGTGCACTCTTTGTGCTGGGTGTGAGCTTTGTATTTATAAGATGGGCCGTTTCACCAGCCTGCCCTGTTGCTCCAGCCTCTAAAACCTCAGGCCTGCATGGCCATAATGTCTGGAGTAATAGGTGTCATTTATCAACCTGCCTGCTCTGGGCACAGGGCAGAGCAAGGGGCGGACAGCTGAGTGGCATGGCCATATTACAGTCCACATCCGAGCACACTCCGCTCTGACTCCACTGACAACAATGTCCAGCATCCATCCACATAACTCTATATGAGCTATAAAACCAATTTAGAGAAACAAGCTCATTCCATTTTCACTCAATGCTACTGTCTGAAGAGCCATACAGAGTCCAGCTGGCAGTTTAGGATCATAACAGCTTATGGTTTTAATGTTAAAATGTTAGGGTGCATTATAGTGTAGACCTTATTCAGATGTTGGAAAGAAATATTCTAGATACATGACCCAGGTTCCTTTATGTTTAGATGTTTTACCAGAAAATTCTAATATTACTGACAGCATGGGACTCCCAAGTTCTCTCTCATACAGGGGACTATATGCATTGTGCATCTTTACTCCCTCTCCACCCCACCATCTACAATCAATGCCAATGTGTTCCACAATATCTGCATGTTTTCAGACATTTCTAAGACCAGTCACTCATTTGACTAGGGTTGTTTCTAGTTGCTAAGGAGGGGCAGAAGTGGCCTTTTGGGACCAGCTTAGCTGCTGTGGTCTCTCTTTCATCTTGTTTGTTGACTGCCCTCTGGTCAATTTGGAGATAGTGGCTGGATGTTTTTGACATTTTTTTTACTGCATGCCTGTGGTATGCAGAGGTAACAGAAGCATACCTACACTGGAGGAAGAGGAAAACGAAGCCTTGCTTGCCGATGCAGTGGAGTGAGAAATTATGCAGAGGCATTGTGCTGTGCAGGGCTGGAGAGCCTGTTCAGATGGAGAGCTTTGAGTGCTGCTGCCCGGCTCTGATTGTGAGGCACAAAGCCACCAGCACACAGATTCATCAGCCTGCACGTTTTATAGCGACTAGAGGAGCCAACAATGAGCTCCAGCAATCACTCATCAATCCACACAGCGCAGAACAAACCACGGGCCAGGTGGCTGGCTGATACGAGATAGACACCTGCAAATGAAAGAACACATGACTGCTTTGTGTTTCATTAAGTTGCTGTAGTATGATTATGGGAGAGATGGAGATTCTGGCTTAGACACAGACACGCACACACACACACACACACACACACACACACACGCACACACACACACACACACTCACCCACACACACACACACACACACACACACACACACACACACACACACACACACAC
>JBBPCW010000139.1:12628550-12639125 GCA_037974425.1 Phenacogrammus interruptus | reverse complement strand
CACACACACACACACACACGCACACACACACACACACACACACACACACACACACACACACACACACACACACACAGGCACTTATGCATTGTAAGTGACCACAAATTTTACAGTAGGAGCAAATGGACAGTACTGTCTCATTTGAGGACCTAGTGTCAGACACAGCGTTGCTATGGTTACAGAGAGGGAAAGGGAGAGAATGCTTACAAGAGAGAGAGAGAGAAATAGGAAAATAGCAAGAGAGGTAGGTGAGTAAGAGAGAAAGACAGCGAGAGAGAGAGAAAGAGAGAGAGAGAGAGAGAGAGAGAGAGAGAGACGGAGAGAGAGAGAGTGCAAGAGAGAGAATGACAATGCTTCTTTTTGTAACGTTTTTCAGTGTCAAGGCCAACACGGCGGTTCCTGTGTAATGAGTTCTTTTTTTTATGTTTTCCTGAAAATCCCAGTAATGGCCAACCTTTTCACATTGTTTGTGCAGATTCTGTGAGTTCCAGAGCAGCAAAAGAGGCTTCATGAACTCACTAGATTTCAGATTTCCTTCTCCATTCTTGAGGACACATATCATGAAAAACCTGCCCTTGTTTTTTTTAAACAAAAGACTCTGATGTAGAAAGTAAACAGTTTCAAAATGCTGTGTTTAGTTCCTAGTCCAGAGTCTACTGTTCTTATGATGATGTAAAAAACAACCCATTTACATACATTTGCCTATTCAGCCCCACCCACTAATACCATTAGTAAAGCCATTAATAGTAATACCAGTGTTTCAGTCTGGGATATTATTGGAATAAGTCAGAATACATGGCAGCCAGACAGAAAAGAGGTTATTTAAATACATCAGTCTTAAAGGAACTTAAAAATGATTGATGGTTGGTTTGACACATAAAACAGCACATCATAAATGGATCTCAGTGGAAAACATGAAACATAAGAAAAATGTAAGATATAGGCCTTTTAAAGGAAATATAATGCATTTGTCTTGATCTGTATTCACTAATTAATTTTCATCTCTCAAATCCTTTCTCTCTCTCTCTCTCTCTCTCTTGCATGCACACACACACTTACAGACAGAGGAAACCCCTCAAATGCCAAAATGGCTGACTTCTGTTTGAATCATTTGTGAGTTTGCAGAGCACAGCATGAACATGGAGCTCCAATAGCAGTTGAAGTAGGTCATAGCCAAACTCCTCCTATACTGCATCAAAAATGCAGAAATCCCTCGCATATGTAAACCTCACCACTGTGTCTCTGGTTGGCGTAAGCATATGTCCCGTTTTTTCTGCTCTAAATAAAGAAGAAGCAATGGAGGTCTAAGCAGTATACTCAGATTAGAGCTGCAGCAGTTTGGGCTCCCTCAAACACACAAACAAACAAACACAAATCCAAGGTAACATCTAAACATATTAATAAAAGGAAGTTGTTAAAAAAGGATGCTGTTGAATGGCTTTGATTTGGGATGCTCTGCTTCCTCTTTACCAATAATCGCTGAAAACGTACTAGTAAGCACAAGTTACTTTGGGTGAGCTGCATTGTCTAGTGCTTTGTCTCAGACACCCGATAGTTCCACTTAAAAAATGAGTCGATTTATGTTCTCATTTATATAAGCATTGTCTGACTTACATACAGTGTAAAAGCCTCCACCATTCTACTTCGTGATGCATGTAGTTTATGCATGTTTGAGTTTCATGACATTGAATTTTTTTCCCTTTTCATTTAAATATCTTATGATATCTGCTCCTGATCAAATATTTAACATGAGGTGACATATTGTCTTTCCCTCCAAAGGTTTGAGCTCTTTTGCCCTTTGCTATCCATGTCATAAACAGACCGTCACATGTGTGGTACTGCAGAAAACACTGCAGAATGTTCAGTGGGATAATACAAGCATTTATATATCTGAATGTATTTAGCATAATCCATCCAAGATCAGACTGGACCACATGTTGTAATAGCACTAAGCTTAGGTAACTAACTAACTAGCTAGTTAAAATTAGGGCACGAAGATGAATGCAACCATGCTGTTTACATTATACCTATGCTGATTGAAAGTGATCATTCGGTCATACGTGAACACACCACTGTACACAGTGTGAACAGCACGAAATTCACCCTCTGCATTTAACCCATTCACCAAGTGAAGCAGGGGGCAGCCATGAACACAGCGCCCAGGGAGCAGTGTGTGGGACGGTACCTTGCTCAGGGTACCTCAGTGGTACCTAGCAGTCTAGGGAATTGAACCTGGACTTTCTGATCGCAGGGCGAATGCCCTAACCACTAGGCTACCTACTGCCCCAAGGCTACCAACTGCCCCAAGGCTACCAACTGCCCCAATTGCAACCTTGAACCAGGGATTGCAATGGAACCATTCTCTTTATAACAGAACTATGCTGTTTATATCTACTCTTAGCTTAAACTAGCAATCTTAAATCAGACCTAAATCGAACCACCTATCAATATAGCCATTGCTTCACAGTCCTGGTAGGCCTTCTGCATATTTCTGTGATTTCTTTGCTTCTACTCAAGCTGAATTAACAACAGCTAATCTGCTTATTAATAAGCCCTTCATGATTTGAAACATGCTTTAGAAGGGTTGTCGCTAAAAGATTATTATTTGTCCTTAAGGTCTACATTTGATTAACTTGATTAACATGTGTATTTTATTAAATGGATCAAGCTATGATGGGCTCTTGTCTTTAAAGCCAGAGTCTCAGGGTCCTTTGTATTGGTTTGACTTTTCCTGTCTGCATTTCTTTTAAGTTGCTTTTAATAAAAGAACCTGTCAAATGAGTGTTCACTCTTCTAAATCACGGTTGTTAAATCTGTCTTGGCTTGAACATACAGTTCAGTTTCTTCATACTTTTTACATTTACAAGGATTGCTCTATGAAAAAATCCATGCAAAGACTCTTTAGAGACCAGCAGTGGCACTGATACATCACATTTACTTTTGAGAGTATCAGCGTAACTGTGCAGGGCAGGAGTGGTCCAAGACTAGGCTTGCAAAACTCACTGATCTACAACAGACCCAAAGTCACCTTCAATAAAGGACATCTGCCTAACAGCTAAAAGATCTATGCTATTCCCAGAAGTAGAGCATTCAGCACATCTGCCCTGTGACATTTCTGACCACTGACTGCATCTCTCTTTACAGAATAAGGCAAAAAGCCAACAGGGTAGTGTCTTGATCACGGTGGAACTTAACAGACTCTGGTTCAAATTCACGGGTGCAGGTCGAATTTCATCATGACATTCAATCCAGCATCCCCATATCCTTCCATCCCACTAGAGAAATAGACCAGCTTCCTTCTCCCTGCTATTCTGATCCTTCCCTAAGTAATAATACATAACTGAATGCATGGTATTGATTCTGAGACACAAAAAGAAATGAGGATACATTTCTCCAAGCCACAGAAGCAGAAGTATCACACATTCAAAAAAACTAAGCCCTTTAGGGATATAAATATCTAAAAAATCATATCTATCTCTTAATGATTCAATTGTATGACTAATCTTAGAATAAGATTCATGCATCAGGAAAAAGATACTATTTTATTAATTTGGGGGCCTGATCTCCCCACGTTTGTGTGGGTTTCCACTGGGTACTCCGGTTTCCTCCCATAGTCCAAAGACATGCATGTCTGACAAATTGGAGATGGTAAATGAAAGTGATCATACATGAACACACCACACCACAAAATTAAACCTCTGCATTTAACCCATTCACCAAGTGAAGCAGGGGACAGCCATGAACACGGCGCCCGGGGAGCAGTGTGTGGGGACGGTACCTTGCTCAGGGTACCTCAGTTGTGCCTAGCGGTCTTGGGAATTGAACCTGGACTTTCTGATCGCAGGACGAATGCCCTAACCACTAGACTACCAGATGCCCCAGGTGTGTTTATGTGTGTAAATGTGTTTGGTAAGTACGGTTATGGTTAAGCAACTCAGAAAATGGATGACTAATTAGTTTAAAGTTATTGTTTTAAAAATGTGCTGACTGAACTGTGACTTGAGAAACTATTTAGACAGTAGTGGAATGCAGAAAAAAGAAATTTAGTATTTGTTATTCCTCCCCCAAAACACTAAAAAACAGCACATACAGAGCATTTTCACACTCCTACTAGGCCTGCATGGTCCTGACCAGAAGCTCTGGGCATGGTCTGCTCAGACAGTGACCGCTCGGTGTTCGCAAGGCTGTGGCCCAGTTGGGGATCAGGGATTTGATCAGTGGGATCTCACACCATATGTTGCCATTATCTGATACTGCACAAAGCCACACAGGATTATTCAGGCACAAGATCCAATGTTTTTCACCCTGCCTCAATGAATTTCTCCTATTTCATAAAAAATAAACCTTTGTCTATAGCCAGAAATGTGAAAGCATGAATGCCAATTTCTTAGACTGCAACACTGAATCACATGCAACAGCAGTGGCACAACATAAGGCTAGTCATGTAAAACTGATAAATGGAAGGTAAGGAAAAAATGCTTATGTTTGCTTTGCTTGCAAGTTCAACACACACACCTAAAGAAAATTGCTACATTTATATTTGAGTTTTATTATTTTAAATGATACCTGCAAGGTGCAGGTCTACTTTTCAAACAAAAATCTTACACATGCATAATCTCAGGCAATAGTGCCTATTTTGGTCCATGTTTTGTTGATCAGAACAGCGTCAGTGTGACTGTGGCATTGATCTGAAACCCAGTATCAGTATTGGCCACTAACATCAGAAAATGCACCATTGTATAACAAAGGACAACAAAACCAATATGATCTGATTCTATAACCAGTCTAGCTCAGAAATCACAGAATTACTTGATATACAATTTTAAATAAAGCAATATACAGTAGGTGACATTATCAAATGTAGGCACTTGTAGAATTCAAATAAGAACAGGTTCTACGCCACTAAAACTTTATACAAGGTGGAAGAGAATGGTCCAAACCATGCCTTTGTTTCAAGAAGTTTCGAGCAATACAACAAAAGTGCTACCTGCAATGTACTGTATCCTCTCGCAAAAAAATGAGTAGGAATTGATTAAGAATCAGACCGCAAAGCAAATCAATAATAGCACAGACATCAACAAAATCCTATCAATTCCCATCAGTTCCCAGACAGGATCTGCTCCTAACGTCTTGGTGCCAGATACTACAGCACAGATACCACGCGTCTTCATAGTCCACGCCTCAATGGGTCAGATCTGTTTGGGCAGCACATTGGGCCGCCACAACACCAGGCTGATGGTTTTACAGCTGACTTGTAAATATAGACAGTTTGCTTTCTGTTTCAGGATTTCAGCTTAATTAAAAAAGCTTGTTTAAAAAAATACATGTATGACAATGCTCAGTGAAATGAGGAGATGAGTGGCTGATTCTGCCACTGTCAACCTCACTCCACCCCAAGAAAACGGCACCTGCAGTGAGGCAGAACCAACAGGGGGAGCCAGGGCCGCAGGCCGACAGCTGAATCTCTGTGGTAGCGAAGGAAAAAAACCTTCTTCCCTTACTGTGTGTGAAGCCACCACCCGCAACAGCACGCACGTGTGATCACACCACAGCTTGACTGACAGGCCATTACAAAATGAGGCCAGTCTCTTCTCCCCCTCTCTCTCTTTCTCTCTCAGGAATATGCGATGAGGCGGACAGCCCTCTATCTCCAACCTCACTACGTCAGCACTACTCTGGATTGCACCCACCATGGATTGCATAATCAATCATATACTTCTGAGGATGATTGTGGCAGTTAAACTCCACTGTACGGTGCTCATATGGAGAGAGAGAGAGAGAGAGAGAGAGAGAGACAAAAAATGTTCTACTATGGATGGATATGGAGTACAGTGAAAATTGCACTACTGTTGTTCTAGCTCAGATAAGAGTAGGAGAGTCTTTTAACTACAGTTCTTTAAAGGCCCAAAAGATTTCCTGTATTTTGACAGGTTAGAGCACAGTAGAGCTGCACAATGGAGCTGAACTTTGAGCCCTACTTGTGAGCCTCATTAACTGAGCTCTTGGATGGATCACACTGGCTATTGTCTTATGAATATTCGTTTAAGGATTTTCCAGTTACTTGTGTACAACCCCAATGTGCACAATTCCAAATGCTAATAAAAACAAAAAGGGGTGGTTTGTATAAGGGGGGTATTTTGTTCCCCCTGTATTTACCCCCATTCTTCCCTTCTGTAGGTTTTCAGCTACGTAAACATTCAAGGTCTTGCTGTATTTTGCAATTCATATTGTGCCACATTTTACATCAGAGACAGATCAGGACTGCAGACAGGACAACTTGCACTCACGGCCCCTGCTTATACAACCATGCACAGGCAGAAGTGCAGGAGAATCCCTGGAATAGACTGTGTCTGAATGGCAGCATATGTGACCTACACAGATGTTCTGCCATGGGCACCAACACAGTTACAAAACAGATATTCTCTTCCTCAAGTCAAAGAGGAGAGGGACCATCCAAACTGTTACCAGCATCAAGTCCAAAAGCACCTGTCCACCACCTGTGCTTTTGGACTTGATGCTGATAACAGTTTGGATGGTCCCTCTCCTCTTTGACTTGAGGAAGAGAATATCTGTTTTATTCTAAATTATTTGAAACAATGATGCTTCAGACCACAAAACAAGCTTCCACTGGTGCCACTGTTTATCTCAAAGTTGACCAAGCCCAGAGAAGTCAGTCATGTTTGGGCTTTTGCTACACATAGTCAGGCCTTAATTTATATTTGTAGAGAGGAAATGATGTTGACTGGCAAAGTTTTACAGAAGTATTTCAAACATTTTGTGCTGGTGCTACTCTTAAACATTGTTTTTTTTCTTTATCTATTAATTCTAATGTATTACAGTGAATATTAGCCAACATCCCTGCCAGTAAAAACTGTAATGTTAATTTTAAAAAGTTTTTAACAACATTAACCACATTAGTAGGCCCACATGAGCAAGCTAAACAGCTTTATATAAATGCTACATATCTGTTTACTAGGGACGAATTGATGTGGGAATTTCATGGCTATGCCAGTATCTGATTTTTTTTTTTATCTCAGTGTCATACATGATACATGATGCTGATGCAAAAATGATGTGTAAATTGTACAGATTGGAACTATAAAGCTACCTAACTCTACAGTGAGTTATATTTATATCTATGTAATTACAAATGTAATTATTTTAGCAATGCAAAGCAAAATGTCATTTTGATTGTACAAAAAATACATAATCGAATATGTTTTTGAAATTCCAGTCAAATCTGTCTACTATAAAAAAAACAGTTGTCAGAAACCAATACAATTCCAGCACCTTTGTTCATCCTTGGTGTTGACTGAGCTGGCTCCGTAAGACACACTGCAGCATTACAAGCACTAGGAATTGTAGGCAAAAATTTGATGCACGATTTCTCCACATGTAAAAAGAAAAGGTATGTAGGTGGAGTCATCAGCGAGTCTACTAGGAATATGATCATGTTTATGCCTGACAGTGAGAGAGTGACCCCTTTTCATCCAATCCCTTCCCTTGGGAACTCAGCCAATTGCAGCCCTATGGGACTTCTGGCTGAGAACAGCAAATGGTGCTGTCGGCTTGGGATTTGAGCTGTGGAGTGCACCTCTGCTTGCAGAGATGTGTTTTACCAGCACACCACCTGAGACACAGTTCTGGTGAACGCGTTCTGTATTCTAACATTTGAAAGCCAAAGTTCACGTAGAGAAGTGAACGGAGCTAAAAGATGATCTCAGTGGTACTTAGTACCCAGTGGTGCTATCTCACCATGCTCTCCTCACATGAAAAAGTGAGTCTGATTGACTACATGGATTCTAGTAGGTCTCTGTCTGCTTCGATCTGGGTTTTACAAGGACAGAGCTTGGTTTTGTTCCTCCCTCAAGACTCTTAGTGCCCTGATGTGAATGAGATGGCCTGTAACACTTTTGCAACTCTCCTCTCATGCATGAGCATGGATCACTCATAGTGGTAGGGGATGCAGAAATGTACTATGAGAAAGATTACAGAGAGGATTGGGATTAAGGGTGGTTGATAACCAGTTAAAATACTCTTATCACACATTCTGTAATACACATGACTCTCTCTCTGTTTTTTATGCTGCTACAAACCGCACAGTCATATTTATTGCCATTTTAAATTGTGCATATTTATTTATTGATGTCCTGCTCTTGTGTTGCACCATGGTCCTGGAGGAACATTGATTCATTTTTACTATGTACTGTGTATATGGGAGAAATGATAGTAAAACTTGACTTGACTTGATTTGATATCAAGGGACCAGGGTCAGCTGGTAGCCTAGTGGTTAGGGCATTCGCCCTGTGACCAGAAAGTCCGGGTTCGATTCCCAAGACCACTAGGCACCACTGAGGTACCCTGAGCAAGGTACTGTCCACACACACTGCTCCCCGGGTGCTGTGTTCGTAGCTGCTTCACTTGGTGAATGGGTTAAATGCAGAGGTTGAATTTCATGTTGTTCACACTGTATGCTGTGGTGTGTTCACGTATGACAAATGGTCACTTTCACTTCATATAGCAAAAAAACTATACACAACATACTGTATGTCTTAAAATACTCAAGCTTAGTATCTGGAATGCATTGTCAGATGAAATAATAGTAGTAAGTAAACAAAAATAATGATAACATTATTGAACACTTGCTTATTCTGTAATTACATCCGATCTATTTCGTTTTCATCTTCCTTAAGGACCAGCTCTGTGTTTTGACCACTGTTTCTTTCAGCATAACAGACACTGGTACATACCAGGAATTCACTAGCTTACGGTAAAAATCCAAAAATAGACTTTTGAGCTGAAATCAGAAATTAAAATACAAAAAACAATAACTGTATCTTGTTTCAGAACGAAATAATAATCAGATCGCAGATACAACATAAAAATCATGCAATTACTTAGTTTTTTCTTTTCTGAGAGTTTATTGCTCATCACAGTGCTGAGTGGGAGTTAAGGTGGGAGACGAAAAAAAACAATCTCACGGCGAACATGTTAACTATGGCAACGGTGTTGGTTTATTAACATAGCAACGATGTTAACTGGTGGTGAATTTCTTGGTTTTTTTCACTGTTGGTTGTTGGGAGTTAGGCCTGAATTCTTAGGAGGAAAGCTTTCCACAAAAAATATGGCAAACTTGGAAGAGCAGAACATATCTATTAGGCTTAGACAATGCTGACAAAATCCATTTCTGTTAAACATAGACAATACTGACAGAAAGACTATTTGTTCAGCAAGGATTCTGTCATTCCCATGAGAGGGGAATGTTAAAAACAAGAATGTAAACCTGAGAGTTCCAATATTCCAGTCAAATCTGTATTCCAAACTGTGCATGCCCACCTTGAATACCTGAAAACTCCACCAAGATATTTAATGATATTTTCAAATGAGTGTACACACAGCACACATAATGCACAGCTCATTACAGGTGGCATATACTGAACCTGTGCATTACTGTTAACCTGTGCATTACGGTTAAAGTTGCCATGCTGAAAATCTTTTTCTCTATTATTATTAATTATCACTTAGAAAAGACGAACACTCAAAACATATCCTGCTACTGTTAATAATCCTTTGGATCAGGCAATGCATTACATTTTTAAAAGGTAATCAATAATCTGTAACTCTCCCAACCCTGAAAACTGCAGACTATTGTGCTGATCTTAAACATGCCTCATTCAGCCGTGCTCTCATGGGGGACAAGGACCCCGATCCAGCCTCCTTACAGCCAATCTGTTTCCACCCTGTGGCCCACAGTCAGAAAACCACTGCTTTAGTGCTCTGAAAAAGTTTATTGGGTAATTTATCACAATAACATAACACAGCATTTCCCATGCCCTGTGGTAAAGAGTAAAGCACAGAAATGGGATGCCCCGGCTAATTCTAACACTGCACTCTTACCAAAAAAGTGTAAGAAAGGGAAGGAGAGCAGGTTCAGAAGGTGTCTGACCATTAGAAGCAGATATGGAGTGACAGTTTGGGAGTAGCATTCATTAATCTGTGCTGAGTCTTAAAGGCTGTTTCACTTCTGTGCTGTATTTATTTCTGCACTCTCTCCCACCCCCTCTCTCTGTCTAGTTGTTTCGAGAATCTCTTACGGTGCGCAAACTCCTTCGGTTTGATTTTCCTCAGCACACACACAAGCCGCTTACGCTAAACCCACAGAACAAAGGCCCAGTAGAATTGTTATTACGTGATCCATTCTTTACAACAAAGCTTGTAACATTCTGATAGCCTGCAGTAAAACATTTGTAGGCAGCTGGTAACGTCACAAAATCAGTGGCACTCGAATCTAATGCATTATTACTGACACAATCACTAAACACTTATGGAATAGATTCAAGCAGGTAATATGCAGGCATACAACTGCAGTATACTCCGGGGAGGCCGAGTGAAATAATTCCAAATGTTCGTTGTCAGGGGAGAACAGCAGGGAGAGATAAGGAGGGGAGGGAAGACTGCAAGAGAGGGGCTGAGATATGTATACAGACAGAGAGAGAGGGAGAGAGAGAGAGACAGAGAGAGAGAGAGAGAGAGAGAGAGAGAGAGAGAGAGAAAGAGAGAGAGAGAGAGAGAGAG
>JBBPCW010000139.1:12563895-12577082 GCA_037974425.1 Phenacogrammus interruptus | reverse complement strand
CTGACTTACACACCAACAGCCAATCACAATTCAGCAGGCAATGCACACCTGTGATGTACAGGTTCAGACTTGAAATTTGGTTCCTTAGAACTTGGCTACATTTGCTCACGCCCTATGGTTCCATTTCGGTCGCTCATCAAAATGGGCCAATAGCCCATCAAAGATCAAAGTGTGCGTGTGTGTGTGTGTGTGTATGTGTATGTGTATATACATACACAAAAACACAAGCACATATATATGTATATGTTTATCTGATTTTTTGTATATTGAGCTGCTAATTTTTTTTAGCTGAAGGGATGACAGAAAAAAAAAACACCACCCTACAGATGTTCAGTTATCTCCAGCCATTTTCACAGCATGTGTTCTCTGGTTTTGCAATTTTTTGCACGCAATCAGGTTATTCCAAACTTTTGAATAATGTCATACATTAATATTGCTGTAGGCTGAGACAGTGAACCTGGTGCAGTTTAAAAGCCTGAATTTTGTACCTGTGCTTACTGACAACCATCTGGGTGTTAATAGATTCCCACTCAAAAATCAAGCCTTTTTGAAGACAAAACTTATCTGATTTGTTACTTGACAGATGTGGTCCATTCTTACAGCAAAGGGTTCTTTTTTTCCTAAAATACCTCCCAAGGACATAATGTTGCTCAATTAAGCGATTCAGTTGAGTGGAGGGAGAAGCAAATGCCTGCAGGCAGTCATGCCTGATATCAGCATGCTCACCACATGAAGCAACGACTCATTCTGCACTATTTAGTCTGACAGTGCACTGATCCAGGCTTTTACAGCTGCATATGTGAACATAACTTAGCTGCGCATCTGATGTCATTAGAGACAATGACTAATTAGGCGAACATTCCACGAGACAACAATTACAGATTACCAAAACCAGTCATTTAAAGCAGCAGTTTAGGAGGTTCAATGCAAAGTCTAGCAGGCCATCTGTGAGAGGCAAAGCATGGCTGGTGCTACTGTGCTGCAACCTTGAAAAGCATCTTTCCTCCTCACTATTAACATACATTTTCTGTTTGGGTGCAACCTCACACTGCATGCTGACCAGGCCAGGCATTTGAGCTATTTAGGATTTTTTGCTGTCTGTGAAATCCTGCATCTCCCGAGTCTCCATTTTTCCGTACCTCAGCTTTCTATAGAAAACCCTGTAGCCAAAGCCCTCCATCCAGCTGTAAAGCATTCAGGTTAGGGTACAGCCTCAGGCAGCGAGCACACTTATAGAGCAGCTGGCCATTAACACGCTCCACGCTGGTGTTGAAAAGTAAGAAAGTAAAGCCAGAAGGTCTGGCTCTTGGCAGGTCTGCAAAGGCTCAACTTCCTCCCTGATTTGTGAAGGTCCTCTGGGACTGGACTGCATTTTAGTGCCTGGAGGTGCGCAGAGCCTTTGCCTCACTCTGACGAAAGATTCTCTACTCTCAAAAACTGCAACAGAACGAGACCACCTCATGGGATCTGAAAAAGGAAAATTTCAGGCCATCACTTGCATCATCTTTTCTATTAATAAACTCTTGACGGAGCCCTCATTTCCTGGCATTATGAATGCATGATAATGCACAAAGAAACACCAGCCTATTCATACTGAAATAAATAGCAGGTGCAAAGCACAAGTGACTCATGAACATATGGACATGGCTACCTTTGACTATATATAATCTCTGCTGAAGCTCTCACAGCAAAAGAAAACATCTACTAAGATGTGCTAAGATGAGTGATGCAAAATAATAATGGGTTATGAATGCAAGCATATTGCACACTGCATTTTACATACATTTGAATAAACCATTAAAATACAACACGTTGCACATGCATATGCCTGTAGTTTGAAGTGTGCTGCCTATGATCCTCCATCAACCACCAGAGCAAGCTGTTTCAAACGTGTCGACTGAAATTTCCCCCTCCGAGAAAGAAACATGCTTGTTTTGACAGGAAGTGCCAGGAACATTCGTTTTGGGCTGGAAGGATGAGCATACTCCATACTTTGCCCTGCAAGTGTGATATGTGTTCTGACTGTGCTCGCCTCTCTGTCACCATGGAAATGCTTTCTTCACTTTAGGGGGATTTCAGCTTGCTAACAGTGATGTCATAAATGTCACATAAGTCATCAACATTCACCATTTTTAGATTTGTGAGCTGCATTGGTGTGTTGTGGAAGGACAACTTACATGAAGGCGAAAGCAGCACATTTTGCTTCAGGCATACAGTATGTAGTTATGTATGCATGCACTCTCATGCCCGTTGCGATTATGTTCATTTGAAAAATACTGCATTAACATTATTCAATTCTTTGAAATGATTTTACATCCTCAAAATACCCTGAACTATAAAACCACGTAACTGCATGTATTAAAAGAAAAATAATATAATAATCTTACAGCACAATTCAGACATTTAGTCTGAATAAATAAATAAATGAATGAATAAATAAATAAATAAAAATAAAAATAATAATAATAAACTTGCAGTACAATTCTGATTTGCAAGTCATTTTACTTTATTTATTCAGGGGGTGCTGTTATCTCTGCTGTCTGCAGCCAATTCCAGATCATATCAATCTTCTTATCTTTAGTGCTGCAGCTTTCAAGACTCTCCACTGATGAGACAGTGAGGGGTCACTAAGCTGAGGCCTGTATCTGAAGTGTGTGTGCGCCCCATGTCCACTCAAGCCACATCTGTGCTGATGCATGCGCCTCAGTTTGTGGTAGAAGACTCTACAACTGAATCCCTCCTTCCAGCCCTGCTGAATGTGCTTCAGCAAACAGTCCAGGTGATCATAGTAACACAAGCAGCACAAACACTTAAACCTCCTCTTCCCACACACCAGGTCAGGCAGTGTAACCGAGCGGATAAAGAGAGGGTCCACAATGCTCAAATACATCGGTGGGTTAACAGAATGCTTCTGAGGCTCCATCTGATTGGACGCATGAGGGTGTGTGGGGATGTTCTGCACTTTTGATGGAAGCGGCTCCTTCTTGGGCTCATCTGCTGGGGAACCAGGGCTTGGGGTGTAAGACCCAGGCAAAAGCTCAAAGAGATTGGACTTTGGTGTGGACGAAGAGCTCTTTACAGCTATGGATTGCACCCTCAGGCTGTCTGTTAATTTCACTCCACCTGGACAGATATTGGAAGGTACAGGTGTAAGGTCTTGGCTGCAGTGCAGTGCTATGATTTGTACATTTTACAGCTTTCTGTAAACTTATAAAAATTAATTTTCCTAAATGCTTGTATGTACAGGTCTAAGAAACATATTTAACTGTTGCCAAATATAGGTTCTTTGAAAGGTTCTTTGGGGAAGGCATCACCTCAAAGGACCTTTTGGGCACAATTTTTTTTAAGAGGAACCCCTGAATCCCCTTAACTGGCAAATTTTAGTGTTTCCCTGCTCTAAAACATCCACTTCAATGCTGGAAAGACATGTTATTTAGCTGAATAAGGTGCACTGGGAGCAAGGAAAACACTAAAATCTGCAGAACAGGGGGCTCCATTACAAGGGTTGAGAACCTAGGCTTGATTACCCCTAACATACTTGAATCAGGTGTTCCAGATGAGCAGAACATAGGGCCTCAGTTCACTGGAATAAAATTTTGCAAGTGTTTAACATGAAGCACCTCTAGATGGCGAAAAGGCCAAGTCTTTCTGAAAACACACGGTGAAAGGCAAAATAATGGCTTTGATTTGCTTTGACCTTTAACGAGTCTGTAAGCCTTTAATGGTAAATCCATCCAAGATATAGCCTTTTTTGCCCAAGACTGATTGCCCCTTAACTTATTTTATTACATGCCAAAGATTTTCAGTTTCCTGTGTTGACATTATATGAAAGGATAAAGGCTACACTCGAAATCAATATGTCTTGTGTAGCATAATACCAACTGCTCATAGCACATCATACTAGCTTACATTGCTGAAACCGTTATCTTGCTATTCTTAGATTTCCATAGACACCCAAATAGCCAGACTACATTAAGAAAGAAAGAATTTTGCTTCTGTTTAGGGAAAGTCCAAAAAGAGTCTTCAAGCAGTGCAGATGGCAGGTATATTGTCTATCTTCAGCATTATAACAGTACCTGGTATTATACAGGTGTATGTAAAGGAACAATACAATTTAAACCCAGGAAAAGTGTATTTACAGCACACAGATTGTTAAACAATTAATGACTTTACATATCAATAATGTGCAGTGCCTGTAAAAACAGTTTTGCCCAGACATAGGAAAACTGTTTCTGATTTCCACAGAAACATAAGTAGAACATTTCAGACTTTAATGGCGTCTCTCAGTATTCACTCTAACCCAAGTATTTCAACTTTAGTCCTGAAGGGGTCATGTCCTTGGTGGGTTCCCTTCTCAAACACACTTGCCCTCCAGAGCTGGAGCTTTCCTGCTCTACGCTGTTACCTAATTACTCTACCCTGATGAAATATTAAAAATGGAAACATGTTCAACAAGTGGTATCTTCAAATGTCACATTTTGTTCTATTATATTGTGAGACTGAGTTCACTCTGAAAGTTGGCCAAATTACAGACTGAAAGTAAGTTTTGAAAAAGCAATTCTGATGCCATTAGTACTGCTGCTAGTTCAGCATTTTGTATCTTTGTGAATCGACCTTTACTCATTTATGGCTGTCAGCAAATAGATGATCCTGAAAAGGGACACAGCTTTTGTATTTTAGCTACATGTTCCCCTAGATTAAAAAACAAAACAATAAATATCACCCAAATTGTGGAACACTGTCTAATTACCTGGTTTTGATTGGCTTCTGCCGAGATCCACCTTGCTTGATTTTCCTTTGGAGAGATTTTTGCCTCCCTTTGCAAGAGGCTTGGACACATGAAGCTCTAATACAGCAAAACAGACATAATCTATAATAGCTACCATAGTTCATTAAAGTCAAATGTCCATCAAAATGAATAAAATACACTGAATGATCACATTATTGTTCAAGGCTAGTCTTCCAGACATAGCTTAATTCAACATTAAATTACTATGTTAATGGAGATTTATTTCCAGTCCCAAAAGCTTCATAGTGAAGCACTTATTTTATATCCGTCTAATAAACCATTCTCCGGTGTTAAAATTCTGCAGACACAAATTACATACATTTGGAAACCTCTTAAAAACTATTCAAATCGGAAACAAACTGCAAAACTAGAAGGGGGTTCCAATGTTAATGAACATGTAGACTGAGGGGGCCCACCCTCAGCTTAATCAAGGCGCGTGAGGCAAGGAAAGAGGAAGGAGAAATGTTAAGTGGAAGAAAGAGGCCATGGAATTGAAAGCTGATAATGCAGTCTGTGCCATGGGGAGTTGGATTATACATAATGGTTCTAATAGCAATCCAGAGAAAGGTTGAAAATGGTGTGGTCAAAAAGCTTAATCTTTTGCAGATAGACCACAAGAAAGAAATTAAACAAAAACAAATCACCAAATTCCTTTTGCGGACTATTAATAAGCTGTCCCCCCACCCTTACCTGGAAATTTTGCCAAAGCAAAGTCCATTATTCTCTTAGAGCAGCGAGAGTACTGTTGGATTCTGCATAAACCCAGTGGTGTGGAGAGGCAGCATCGTCACCCCCCTTCCCTGTTGCTATTTAAATTTTGCCTCCTTGTTGCCCTGGTGACTAGAATTTTCTGTACAATTCTGATTCTGATGTCCACGAATCTGTGAAAGATCTGTACAGAATGGCATGTGTTTCTCACTCTGTGTTCTTTGTAATCCACTGAATAGGCCTGAAAGAAAAAATTAATTATCAGTAAGAAAATCTGATGGACACATTTTGAACCCAATGCCCAACACTGGCATTTAATGACATACTACAGAAATATTAGGAATTTGTTAGACATCGTATTAGGATATATTAGACATAATCCTATATACACACTTATAAAGACTTGTTCCAACAAAAAGCAGTTATCATGCTTTTGATGCCATTCCACTTGAGAAAACGTTACGCCATCTGACACTTGTTGGAATAAGCCTTTAATGAAGTGTTACCATTATACATCAATTATGATGTCCCAGAGCATCTTCCTGCCCTTTGGTATTCATTCTCAGAAAGCTAGCAGGCCTACATGCCATGCCACACTTGGAGCCAGATGAAGAAAATGAGCCATTAATGAGAGATCTAGAAGGGTCAGTGCGTGTCCTGTTAGCCTTGGCCAACTCCAGCTTTCTGCCTTTTAGAGCAGAGCGGCTCGGGGTGTACGCAGACCCTGCTCAACACATGGGACGTAGGCGAGCAAGCTGCCTCGATACCAAAGATCCCAAATGTATCACTCACACTGAGGTGTGAGCTGCCTTTAACAGAAAGATTATTTCCATTTCTAATGCTGTTTCTCAGACTAGAGACTCTGTCGCATACGAGGTCACATACAATCTGATACACCACATCAGTATATGCACCCTTATTCTAGCAGGGAGATTGGACACATGCAGGGAGCGGAGAATAAGCGTTTTCTCAGTGTGCCACAGTTAGGGCACACCAACCCCTCCCTGGAATTAGAGGTACACTCCGAAAAGCTTCTGGAAAAGAAGAGCGAGCTCAGCTTTTGGTGGGAAAAAAGAGAAGGAAAGAAAGGATGGCAGCTTGATTCTGGGTGCCGCTTTGCGAAAGCCCTCTGGTGTGTTCTGTAGCAGTGCGGTTACGGGGTTCTGCTAATCCCCTACCGCCGCCCGAGTGTGAGGCAGATGACACTAAACAAAGGAGGCCCACGCACAGTATGAAATATCAAACAGACGCGCATCATGAATGAGTAATTTCGAATGACTGCAGGGCAGAGCACAGAGCGAGGAGCGACTTGGCATGAGTGCTCCCTCATACTCAGCTGCACATGTTCAAACCAATCAGATATGCTGCGATTGAGGACTCTCTTCTTCCCCTCCTTCTTCCCTTCCATATTTCTCCATCTATCACATGCTCTCTCGATAGGCACTAGCATAAAAAAAAAGAATGCACACGTGCCATATTACAGCAGAAACTTTAGGATTTAATATTCCTGCAGTGCAGGGTTTGATTTCAGCTTCTTCATAATCCTCTCACAAGAGAAAGTGGTGGAAGTAGGCCTAAGAAAAAAAGGGGATTTCAAAGGGATGTTATGGCTAGAAAGATTAGTGTTCTAGAGTTCCTAGGGGAAAAAAAAACAGGAATAAGTCTCTCCGTACTAGGCCACACATGACAAGGCTAAAACTACCAAAGTGTTACTGAAAGGTTTTATTTTATTTCAAATGTTAGATCCAAAATCAAAACAGGACCCATGTGCTGCTCAGATATGTCCAATCCTTCCAAAGGCTCAACAACTGAATAGCACAAATGACATCAGAAATCACAAAGATTGTAACTACAGGTGTGGAAATACATAAAAAAGGATGAACTTGTCAATTTATGATGTGTTAAGGACACTTGAATAACAGCAACAAAGTTACCTCAAGATTTTTTTTTTTTTTTTTTTACAAAAACAATGTCTTCATTGTAAACCCACCCCAACAAGGTCATCAATAATGCTTAATGCTCAAACCAGACTGAGAATAAGCAAGGGCGTGACACAGTATATAATTTGGTTAATGCTTCTGCTGTCTTATTGCTTCAGAGTAAAGTGCATATACCAGTGAGTTTAAAAAAAAAACACGCACTGGGAATACATTAATTATGCATTGCCCTTAGTGAACCAGTTATCAGTGACCAATAATGAGATTTTGTAATAGATTTTGTATTCTTGTAGCATGCTTGATGACACAAGTTTTGCAGAGATGCACATTTTCCATGTTTGGAATCATAAAACATAGTTAATATTTATGAAGCTAAATGGATGAGAGTTATACAGATCATAACAGTGCAGTTCATGATTGGTTTCTTGGAGACTCAAGAGCATCAGTGGATACAGTACATAAGTTTATCTTCTCCTCCCCAGGCAGTCCATTCTCTGCACTCTAGCATTTGGAGGGTCTGACAGGGGAAGCTCCCCCATTGCTGACACAATAGGCTCTGGTGTACATCCACAGATAATCAATCAGACAACCTCCTGCTTATCTGCGGATGTTCCGCAAACATCTGGGCTGTATTGTGCTTATGTCGCGTGCTTTCAGCTCAATCAGAGAGACCCAACTGAGTGGGTCTATTCAGCTCACCTAAAACCTCACCGGCTCCCCTCTTAAAAAGAGAAAATATTTTAACTTCATACGAGTCTTATCGAGCAATTTCCCATCTCCCTGACCAGTGAAAGAAAGATCTGCATCGTCTAAAACACAAGGTAAGGCACTTTACATATAAGTGAAAAAAGAAATAAATTATATAGAAAAATTGTGCAGTTCCTTGCTGCACAAAAACATTAGTTATTATAGTAACAAACATCAATAATAAATAATTTTAAAACAGAAACTCCTGTCTGTTATTCTGGTAATCTACTGAAAATCAAAGAGAAATGAACCCTCACTCCATGGACTGCTTACTCATTAACACACAGAAAAACAAAAGTTCATGCTCATGCACTCTACACAGGTTATCATTATGACTGAGTGTCTGGAGAAAGCACAAAAAGAAAATAGTTAATTACAATAAAATTTCCTGGCTAGAACGTACTGAACAAAAGCTACAGAAAATATCTTTAGTTCATGACATTTCTTCAAAATATGGTCCCATTTTGAAGCAAATGACTGCAATATCCTCATCAGCAGGTGCATGACTGGACGAGGTAGGCTAAAGAATGCTTTAAAATGTCAGCATGATGATTAATCCATATCCTAAACTTTAAATGCTTCTGGACTCATGAAACCAGCAATCGAAGCGACTGTAATCAAAATGTGAGTTGTGTAAATGATCAGTGTAAGCTGAAGAGAGAACATGGAGGACACAGCAGAAGGACATGAGAGAGAAAATGGGGGAGTTGGCACCATCAAGTGGTTCATAAAGACAATTGCAGCAATACCACTGCATACGTCAATGTGGCTTTTTATCTGAATATCCAAGCCAAGAACGCACACCACAGCCTGCTGGGATGGGGATCCTCCACCTCCAGAGATGACTTTTCATAACAAATGAAATGGCAGAGGAGAATACCTCTCCCACTTACTAAGGAACCTTCACTGGCTCCCACTGGTCCCCGCATTAAGTTCAAATCCTTAACACTTGCTTTCAAGGCCAAGAATGGACTTGCACTCCCATACATATTAGCATTAATCAAGCAGTGTGTCACTTATTGTCCTCTCAGGGCTTCAAGCACTGCTCGTCTGGAACTGCCATTGCTCAAAAGAAGAGGAAGATGCATCAGTACTCTTCTTAGTCTTGGCCCCCCAGTGGTGGAATGAACTCCCTCTTCCGATCAGATCTGCGGAGACCCTCGCTGTATTCTAACGTAATCCGAAGACCCACCTCTTCAAGGAGCACCTTGGTGACTAACTATGCCTCTTGTTTCTGTTTATTTCTTTCTTCTTCCCCACATTCATTAAAAACATGTACCCTTATCTCCATGCCTTCCTTACTTTGCCTTAACCTCTGACTTTTCTTTGACAGTTGTTTAGGTGTGTAACGTAGTGTGCAGTAACTTGGTTGAATAGTGAATGTTGATTTAAGTACCTAGCTCTGGACAGGAACATCAGCTAAATGCTATTAATGTAAATGTAAATATGATTTATCAGTCTACCTTTGAATAGAAGGATGGTTCCAAATGGAGTTGACAGCAGAGAAGACCAGCTCGTGTTATTAAATGCCCATTTGAATTCTCAGCTGTAGCAGTAAGGACAAAACTTGATGTTAAGAATGTGCCTTATGCGTTTCAGCTGCATGCTGAGCATCTGTAGTAGATTAACATGACACAATGCACCAAGAAATTTTTTAAAAGCACTGCTCTGAGGTAAGAATCTCAAGACTCAGCTTACTGAGGCAGTCCATCAATTATTTCTGAGCAAATTATGAACTTCTTTAGGTACCTACCATGTAACTATGCTCATTGTTCATTTCATCAGCTCCACCATAAAGTTCTGTGCATCATTTATTAGCCCGCTTTTCTTTCTTTATCAATGGTCAGGACCTCTACAGGACTACCACTGAGCAGGTGTTACCTGGATGAGACAGTAATGTTAGTGTGTGTGCTAAACAGTAAAGCTCATACACAGCAGTGTTGCTGGATATAAGGCTGAGAATAGTCGACCAACCAAATGTGTGAAGCCAACAGTGTCACGTGGCTAGAGACTAACCACCAAATAACGAATACAGGATGACTGCGAGGTGGACCAACAGGTTAGACTGGTGTAATAAACGGACAGTAAGTAGACAGTTTTTAAAAACTCCAGCAGCAAGGATGTGAGTGATGCTAAAATGTGTCACTGTAATACCTGCTCACTGGTCTGCAGCTGTAAATGCCTAAAATGCCCCTATTTGAATAATGGAGCTGAAAAAATAGACAATAAGGGTAGATGTAGAAAAGTAGATGTGGTTTGCTGGGGTAAACGAAGTCTGCACCTCCCTAATCTCTAATTCCAATTTGCACTACACTAAAACAGTCTGAAATACAGCAGAGTGACTGAGGTGATGTCGTCATGTTGTTGTGTGTATGCATGACTGTAAAGTGCCACAGATTTGTACAATGTCCTTTCAAACCTGACCCTAAAGTTGGTGAGCTGCACAGAAAATGCTGATATTCTGGAAGGCTGTCCTGCATTATGATCTTTCCTCAAAGAACCACTGCTGGTGGGCTGAGCCAGTACAAGGGCGGAGAGCAGGACCAGGGCTGCCGTTGTCCACTTTCTCTACAGCCTGGACACACTTTTGAGTTTGAACATGGTAGAGAGTGCCATCCTGTTCAAAAAGAAGGCATTAAGATAACTGGTTAGGGCATGAAGTCCAGGTTCGATTCCCAAGACCACTAGGCACAGCTGAGGTACCCTGAGCAAGGTACCGTCCCCACACACTGCTCCCCGGCCTTATTTTAGATACCATATTGCATTACATGACACACTTGAATGAGCTTTTTTACATGTTCTAGGTAGCTGACATTCATAATAACTCTCGCAGAGCTAACTTGAATGTGATAGTGAATATCAATTTGTATCAGAAAGATTAATCACCTGACTGGCATAAATAAATAAATTAATAAAAATAAAGCCTACTAGTAACATTGCTCAAGAAGTGTGCTCTGAAGTTGTCTTTGACTCTTTCTGCCTAAAGCGATTCAATAACATTTTTGTTGGATTTTGCTATTCTACATTTTGACGTTTTCATTTTTATTGCACCGTATATTGGTCCCAATATCAGTTATCGGTCTCCTTGATTACTAATAATGGGTATTAGTCATGGGGGAAAAAAACTAACACAACACAGCTGTTTAAAAAAAAAATCCAGGACAAGCTTTTTGTAGAGCCACATATTAGCATATGGAAAAACTGTTATGTGTTGAAATGAAAGCCCCACAGGACAGCCCAAGGCCTCTCATTCAAACGTTTATGGAATGAGACAGCCTAATGTCAGAGCTTTTGGTCTTTCTCTCTGAGATCACTCCAAAGCCTCAGGCTCACTCAGACACAGGCCTAAGCCAAACACAGTGTTTCACACCCTCTCCCAGTCCCCAAAGAAAGCAAACACTGGCCCTCCTCAGTGCACCAGTGGCCAATGCCCTCGTCTTTCTTTGCTATCCAGATAAAGTCCCTCTCTGCTCACTCACTGGATTTGAGTCATCTCTGTCCTGGGACAGAGTTTATTTGGAATCCCTTGAATGTCAGACTAAAATTAACTTCTTACTATGGCAAGCTTAATCACTATGGTCCTGACTGCACTTAGAAAAATGAATATTTTCCCATTTTTTCCCCACAGGTACCCAATGTTTGCTGAAGCTTATTCAAACATGATGTGTCTTCAATCAGCCCTCACATCCAGAGACACTAACTCACCTCTCTGAACTCAAATTTCTGGTCTTCGGGAACTGGATCTCTGCGTTTACTGCATAGGCTGATGGTGAGGAACGTGGAGATGGGATCAGCCACTGCGCAGCCAGCAGGTTCCCTTGTGTTGTAGCGGATCTCGCGGTCTGAGGAGTATTCAAAGAACTGGCACACAGGGAGAGAAATGCCAGAAGTGAAGACACGTGACACAGCAAAGCGTGTTATACTGCTAACACAGCCAGGTTACTTACTTTTAACAACAGTAAAAGTATTTATGCACATCTTTACAAATAAATTAAAACGTTTCAAAAGTCAAATGTGTCCATCCATTATTCTGCAAATCTGTGAGTTATGAATATAAAAGTTAAAAAGCTAAAATGTATTAGGGTAATAGTTTACGGTAGGACAAATTATCTAATTGCAATTTCTCTGTGCAACATTACGACTATGCTTTAAACTGATCATAAACAGACTTTCAGGCATATTTTTGAGACTTGAGGCTTGAAGGCTCAACAGTGTGTTCTGTGCTGCACGTCAGTTGTGATGGTGTTATCCTACACAGTTCATGGGTGTTTGGTTGCTCCTGATTACAGGCAAACTCCTTATTCTTAGGTTAAAAGTCCTCAATTTAAAAATCAAGACAATGTTCCTGACGCTTCCATTTACACCAGAATGTTGAAATTATTAAAGGGGGGTCTGGTTTTCAAAACTGGTATTTCTGCTCATCTATCACAACTGTAATGAAAACAAAACCCTCAGAATATTCTAATAAGTGACTGTTGTTGAGTAGGAATGGTCTTTTATTTGTAACCAGTGAACAAGGAGTTAATATCACCATGGAGAAATACAAACATTTCACCTGAACAACCCTTAAACCATCTCCAATCCACAATCTATTCACATCACAGACTGGTATTAAAGATAAAATACTGTTTTTAGGGTAATTAATTTGACTGCATGGTGAGGCCATGTTAAAAGCACAAAGTGTGTATCAGGCTGATCCTGTGCACACACACACACGCACACACATCTTTGGGTCTTGTGGCTTGTGAAAAGCATATAACCCCCTGAGAAAAAGGAGCGGCGGGAGTCATCCTGCAATACCAGGCAACCAGGCAGCAAGAGTCACTAAAAACAGGGCTGCACTGATTTATAATACTATTATAATGTAGCATATTATTAATGTGCTCTATTGCTGAAAATCAAAGATGAAACACAGTCTCTGATGGCAATAATTTTCCCCTAAAAGAGACATAATTTGCTTTGCTTGGAATAGGTTATAGAGAGAGAATGGGTAAAAGTTTGTTGTA
>JBBPCW010000139.1:12536317-12553350 GCA_037974425.1 Phenacogrammus interruptus | reverse complement strand
GATGCCTTAACCACTAGGCCATCCAACTGCCAAATGTGTGTTTATCCAAATTAAACTCTTCAATAATTGATGAATCTAACAGAAATGAAATGGTAATTTGAGTGGCACATGCTTTGATTGAGTACTCTTATTGTACGCAGGGCGACAAAGAGTGTTGTAATAATCTATGGTACACTGCGCACCATTGTGTATTGTCTTTTAAAACCATGAAAACAGAAGGCTGGTGTTGCCGGAGCTGTTGGAGAGACTAAAAAGAGCTGTGAAAAAGCATGTAATGATACTCCTGGCTGTCCATGAATACTTTCATGAATTGTAGATGGTAAACGCATTGAACCCTGCAAACAGGATTATCAGTCACTGGCACCTTGCGCAATACCGCCACATTTGCAAGAGGGTGCCCTGTTTGCTTGTAGAAAATACAAGTAGATAAAGGGCAAAAAGACTGTGTGCGCATTTTAAATGCTCAAGACTACCTCAATGATGACACTAGCAGTGCTGGGATATATATATACATATTACAGTACTGTACAAGCCAGGCTATTTACTTAAAACCATTTTCCCCAATATGTGCTAGCAAAGATAAAAAAGCAGTAAAAACTATCAAGATTTGTTTTGTTGGTAAAAAAAAAAAAAAAAACCTGGTAAAGAGAACACAGGTTTGGTTCCAGATTCCCCCTCAGTGCCTCCGGCTATTACTTGGATTTGTGAAATTCCATTAGCAGCTCCTGATTTAAGTTAATGAAGGACTGCAAGTAATGTGTGTGTTTTTGTGTTTGTTTGCTAAAGAGAGTTTCCCACTTTCTTTCTAGTCTATTTTTAATGCCTACAAATTGCATAAACTGAACTGCCTCTTACAACATTCTGAGTATACTGTATTTCTAGTGCCCTTAAGTGTCAGGCGTTTTCCCCAATACTTGGTAGGACAGAATGTGATTTTCAAACATTTACCACCAGGTGGCACTGCAATAGAGCACAGAAAGAGACAACAGTGATGCTTCGTATCTTTATGGCACCTACAGTTAGATGCAAAAAAAAGTCTCGTTTCAGAACAAAACACATGAATCATTTAAAGGTCACTTGCTCAGAAAGGGACTGTTGAACACAGTCCCCAAAAACATACACACAAACACATTTAACAGAAGGCAATCACCGGCATTGTGCTTATTCAGTAGTTTTAAATACTCGTTTACACCTAGGGCTGGGCAATTATTCGAAAAGTAATCAAAATCGACATTCAGAACCTATAATCGATCAAATTTTTCCAGGTCGATTATTTTGATTACTTTCCCTTTAAAAACACTAGCGCGTGTGGAGTCACGTGACCCCGCTCTGTTATGTTACGTTATTCCGCCGACATGTCGAGCATGGAGAGCTTAAACACTGAGACAACTAAGCAACTTGTCAGTGAACTATGTGGGCAAAAAAATAAATAAAATAATCGTTCATTAATTGTAATCGAGTTAAAATGTTCAATTAATCAAGATTTTGATTTTAGACCAAATCACCCAGCCCTATTTACACCTCATTAAGGTCCCTTTATACCATATTTAACCGAAAAACATTTTCAGAAACTACTGGAGAGTTTGAAAGCCATGTGGCTAATGGTCAAAACAGTTAGTAATGGAGTCAGTTACAAACAGTAGGCACAGTAGGTTTTGTTTTGTCCATGGACTATATTACAGCTCCCAGTGTTCTTACAAGGAGAAGCTTTTCTGAGATTATTCTAGTTCAAGCATCATATTGTACAGTATGGTACTCTGACAGCTGGAAAAGTTTCAGTCTTTCCTGTGGCTGGCAGGCCTTCTTAATCCCTAGGTGTTACTTGCTACCAGGGCCGCTGTGCGCCTGAGGCTACAGCCGCAAATGTCTTAGGAATAGTCCCCGAGCTATTCTTGTGTCATTACAATCATTCTCATCACTCCAAACTCAGGCAACAAAAAATGTATGTTAAATCAAATTCATGCCTGAGCTAAGCCCTCCATTTTCAAAACCCAGATAACCCCTCTGCTAGTGTATTACCGCCATGACTGAGGCCATTTGCATAGACATGTTCATAAAATCTCGGAAAAAATGTAAGTGAACTTTGTTAGTTTACCTGTCCATGGTTTTAAACACATTTTGAGATCATTTTATACTAACATAACTATGTCTTTGGCCACTGTTCTGCTGTATGCAGGTCTTGAGTGCACATTAATATTAGAGGTTGTTGAAATGACATAGCAGGAGCAAGGAAAACTCTGTACACAAGACAGAGGATTTCTTCCCTCTAATTGCTATAAGGAGACTGTTATGAGTAAAATATGATGGTTGGAAAAAGAATTTGTTTCTTAATTAAACTACTTAAAGGTGTAAGTGGTCATTAAAGGCTTAAGTGGTCATTAAGGCACAGTAAGTCACTCTATTCGATCCTATCGTGATGACATCCTCTGACAACTTTCAAATGCTGTTTCAAGCTTTTGTGTTTAGCTCTAAACTGAAGCATAACAAGAAATGTAATTTATGGAATCAGTCCAAGTTTTTCTAAAATCACATCAGTAAAACACAATGTGCTGCTAAAAGCATTTCTGTAGAAACTATGCAAATTCTACCCACATCAAAATGAGAATCCTCCTTGTACATTTACAGCCACAAAAATGTCAGAACATAAAACGGACTAAGAACAAGAATAAAAAACGTACAGCAAGCCGAAGACATTCTCACCCCTCCCTGAAAGTTTCCATCTAATATAATCTCTTATAAATAAAAAGCTGTGAGATTTAACCAACTAATGGCAACCCACAAATCATTTCAATGTTGTAGTGCAACCATGTAAACACAAATTGTGTTCCAACATAATAATATCTTCCCATGTTGCTACAGAGGAATTTTGGTACAGTCCTGCACCATTATTCAAAATGTAAATCAAATGTGTACTCACATTCAAAGCTATTTATCACAAAGAGGCTGGAAAAAATACAGTGACTGAAAAATGGCACTCTAAAACTCACTAAGTTTTGGTTTGCACTGAAGGCACAGAACTGATCCTGAAAATCACAACCTTTAGTTTAAACAAAGACCACTGTTTTCCAACCCCTTCTGTAGGCAAACAAGCAACGTTGGTGCCTGTCAGTCCCTCAACCCTCAGGGGGGTTCTGATTGGTCAGGCAAGTTCACACAGTACAAAGGGCCAAGAAGCTCACAGTGCAAATGAAATAAAAGTTGTAATAACAGCTGGTGAACTTGGCCACTGAAGTGATGACATTGTCTTTGTTTTAGAGGCTTTTACCAGTCACTTTTTTCCTTCTCCCCATGATCGAGGAGCTATCTTCATGGTAATTGCACTTGGGTAAAAAGTGATGTGAAATTATAGTCATTCAAATCTCCATTGCTGGTGTTTATCTCCAGCAGAGCATCTACTCATTTTCACGTCAGTGCGCCCTTGCTCCGTGCGGTAAGCTGTTATGCACATGTCCGAGTGAGGGTGATATATACTTCTGTCCTGGAATGTAAGAACAACCATGTCAGCTTAGATATATAAAACAAAAATCCCCAAAGTATATCCCCAAAGTGATTGTTCAGTAGGAGCACTCACGTCTCTGAACTCCCAAATGACGGTTAGAGGAACTGACTCTCCATCTCGAGGACAGTGCTTCATCCCTATGTAGTTCTGACCCACAGGAACCTCAGCACACAGCTCAGTCACAGAGTTAAAGCGGATCTCCTTATTAGAAGTGTACTCGAAGTACTTAAAGAAATGGAGACACAGAGAAAAAAGACACAGTTAAATAGGGACAGCGCGTCTTCAAAAAGACAGACTCATATTGCCTGTTTTGCGAAAATTACAGCATAAGACATTTAAAGTACAAGATTGAATACAGAAAGCCAGACTACACAAACCACCACACAAGCTGGTTAGTGGTACGAACCAGTTTTCTCTGTATTATGGCAAAGCTGAAACACTCCTTATAACTTCAGTGGCTAAACTGCTGTAGCCTGAATAGACAAAAACAGCTCACTCATTTTGTGATGTCATTGCATATATTTTGCAATGACATCACAAAAAGAGTGAGTTGTTTTTTGCGGATGGGTTCAATATATGGACTGTACAGACTGAAAAGAGAACAGTGTGCTTTGAAATCTTAACCGTGTTCACATAATTTATTTTAAAAAAAGAAAGAAAAATCAATCAGATTTTCATTATATGGGCCCTTTAAAGCAAAAAATATAATGTACATGGTTTTTACTTAATCTACATGCACTCAGCCAAGGAATGTTTATTGTGTAATATGTAACAAACGTATTCCCCAGACACGGCATGTCTAAATCACACTTTCCTAAAAGTCACTGTTAAAATTTACTTATGTGGTTTGAAACTTTGAATGGTACACTTATCTTATTGTAACATCGTATGATACACTTATTATCTTTTTTACAGGTTTTGATTTGAATATTTGTCTGTTTTGGAATAACTACACAAATATTCATTCTCAAAATCACCCTCATAAAAATTACATATATAGAATCCCAAATTCCCAGTTCATTTCAAATATAGTGTAATGAACTGGAAATACTGTTTGATTTATCATCATCTGGAATTTGGTTTTAAATCATTTTGGTTAGTTGCTTTCATATCGTCCTCTGTCAGAACTTACGTTTTTGAGGCCCGGAGCTTTCTAATTAAGTGCTGCACTCATATTAGTCTCTTTGAGTCTGGTTTTAGTACCTTTGAAAATAGTTTTTAAAGAAGTCATAGTGGTCTTGCTTTTGCAGCATTCAACATAGCAATTTATTAAAGCAACACAATATAATTAAGTCTCAGACAACAGAGGTGAGGTTAATGATTAGTAAGCGCTCACGCACTCGCTTTAGCGTCACAGATGCACACTTTTTTATTACAAAGGTCAAGAATGAGGTGTGGCCCTGCTTTTCTACAAAGGGACCGTTCTTTTGCAGGAGTGACTTTCACATGCAGATCCTGTTTTGGCATGTCATAAATCGGCCCAACCCTGCAGAGCACAGCCTCAGATGTGCCGTGTTAAGTTTAGTAGTATTGGCAATAATTAGTCAGAATTAGACAATCACCAGTGGCTGATCACACTTGTAACTTGCTGAGTTCTCACTTATCGCCTACAAGGTGCTTCTATAAAGGCAGGACCCATGTAGAGCAAAAACATCTTTACCCTGCCAGTATCAGCCATTCTGGGACCCTCATGTATCTTTTAAGTGGAGATCAGTCTGGGCAGGTGTCTAAGGTTCCCCTTACAGTCCAGGCTGTGGAAACATTGATTTTCACTCTTTTTTTTTTTTTAGAGACACCTGATGCGCAACATCAATGAGTAATCAGTGATATTAAGCTCAAGACACACACCCAGGCCTTTACTTCCCCATGCCACCCTCCATTAAATATGCATTCATGTGGACAATTCACTTATTCTGCTGGGAAAAGAATTCAAAGGGGCATTACGCATCATCATGGAATCCTGTTTCACCATAAATAAAGCCTGCTTTGTTTCTGGGTAAATAAATCAAACCAGGTTTGCTAGCATGCCCACATAACTGGGGGTGAAATGCATTATGTACTGATTGTGAGGTCACAAGATAGCACTGGTATTCCCAGAATATCCTTATATTCTTCTGACAGATTGTTATCTGTGAAGTATGGGAACAGGAACAAGACACCGATTTTTATTACCTGATTGCCTCCTTGTCCATGGCAGCCAAACAGGGAAAGGTGAGCTCCTGTGGGGCTGTGCTCCGGAGCATTGTAGTCCAGACACTCAGAAGGCAGCCCACCACTACGCACCTGCACCAGAGAGACAGGGGAACCAGAGAGACAGGGGCAGCGAATAAGGAAAAGGAAATGGTAATGAAAGAACAGTGGGTGGAGGAAATCTAGGGCACAGATATTCAACTCAGGTCCTGGAGGACCTCAGTCCAGCACAGTCAAGTAACATACCCAGTTCTAACTGAACTGAAGTAAATAAACTGAAAAGTCAAATAATTTCTTTTTAAAATCAACAAACTCTGCTGGGCACTGCACCCTGGGTTTAGTTTCAAAGAGAAGTACCAATCGAAGCCTGAGCTCATCTAAGAATTTACAGATTTTTTTCTTTCTAACCATTAACTCTACTTAAGAGACACTTACAGCTCCATGCCAGCCAGGTCTGTCCTCTGGTACATGGAGGTCGGGGTAGATATTCTTCAGGTACCAGTCAAAGCTCCTGCATTCGAGCTTTTCCCTTAAACGAATCCTGTCTGAGATGTCTCCATATGTTTCCTGTGAAATAGAGTTTAAATCGTTTTAGTTTTTGGAGTCTTAAGTTTGCTTTATGTTTTGCAGTCAAGCATGACAAAGGTATGTTGGTTATCAGGGGCAGACTGGGACTGAAAAACGGCCATTGACTTTCTTTACTAGCAGAGGTCTGTATCTTGGTCGAGGAAGACTTTTCCAGAACGCACAGTCCGCCCCTGTTGGTTATCTTGAAGACTGAATTGAACTTTTGTCTGATTTATATATAACTTACAGTGTCAGAAATCACAAATACAAATCCTTTTACAATGATTTTTTTTTATTTTTTATTGTAACCTACACTCATTTTTTAAATAAATACAACAAGACATAAAACAAAGCAGAAACATTCTACTCTTACAATACTGACACGTCGTTATCAGTGATCTAACCAGTCTATCTACTTGTGTCAAATGTAAGTTAACCACACCCTACGATTACAACATAAAGCAGAACATAAGGCAGAACAACCGTCAACAGCCACACCAGAACAAACACAAATGAGGGTTAGGGTATATATATTTTAAAACAGGATACAGCACACATACATATGTTTAATGTGTACAGTATGTATGTATATATATATAGTGGGGGGAGATAATTATTTGATCCCCTGTGGAATTTGTAAGTTTGCTGACTTACAAAAAATGAGCTGTCTCTAATTTATGAGGAAGTTTCATTTTTATGGAGAGAGACAGAATATCAACCAAAATCAAGAAAAAATATGTTACGCAAAAATTGATATGCATTTCACTGAGTGAAAGCAAAAATACTTGGTACTTGGTGGAGAAACCCTAGTTGGCAAGTAATGGTCACGTGTCGTTCCCTTCTCCTGGCACGAATGGCAGGCGCACACACACCAGTCAACGTGTTGCATATCTTTTCATGTCTTTAATTTTCCAAAAGGTAACCAAACCAAAATTGGCATGAGGGTCAGACATAAAACTAGAACTTAGACAAAAGAGTTACAAGGAAAACAACAGAATGTAATCCTCTTAAATACCCAAACCTAAACCCCAACCACCAATAACACAACACAAGCACTAATTACAAATTAAACACAGCTGTAACTCAAGAACCCAAGCCCCGTAAAAGCCCCGTATTTTTATTACTGTAAATTAAATTAAAAGACGTGAATACGGGTTTACCTTTACATTTTCTTTAAGGGTAATGCATTAAACTGAGTTTAAAATGAAATTGTTCTGTGAGCATATTCTGGGCATATTTAGGGTTTACACTATAAAAATAGTATTATAATAATAATATATTAATAACCTATATTCCACAACCCTCCCACCTAGATATCTGAAAGTAACGCACAGCTTGCTCAAAAGTTCCTGCCTTTAATAATGCAGTCACATTAGTGCAGCGATACAGACTCAGAGTTACAAGCAACAAAGCTCAGTGAGACATAATGCATGCCTGGCCTGCCTTTCATCATAGTACTACCCCAACAAATGCAGCAGAACAAATAAGACGGCCAAGGACCAAAGCCATACCTTACGAGCAGGAGGGTTGCGGTTATAGAAGTGCTGCTTATAGGAGTCCATCCAGACTTCAGCAGCTCGGACTGTGTTCTGGAGGAAGTTTGGCCTGGCATAAGGAGCCTTTTTAGGGAAGACGTGGCCAACGTGGGAGCAAGGGTGAATCTCTAAAGAGCCACCACACTGCCAGACCTGCAAACACATTTACACAACAGAAGAATCAATATTTATATGCTTCTCAAACTAAGCAAGCAAATGCCAAATGTGTACTGAAACAGAATTTTCCAGGAATGCAAACACAGATCAAATATTTCCATAAATGAGATTCCATGGTCACAGCTGTCCTCTGAAACGGTATCTGCACTTTGGAAATTCTGTCCTTTTGGTCTTCGGAAATTCTGTGTGTTCCCCACCACAGAACTGATGATGTGGCAACATTTATCACCCAATCTTACCCTAAAAGAGAGTTCCAGATTCTCTCCTCCCCACACCTCCATGCCCATGTCATAAGTGCCCAGGTACTCAAAGTAGGTTTTGCTCACAGCAAACAAGCCCCCAGCCATGGTAGGAGACCTGTGAAATGCAGAGGAGCAGAACATTGGCAGCACATCAGAGATATTCATCACCATATCCTTGCCAGTGCTGGGTAAGTGCTCCTCAGCTTGCACTCACTGCCTCTGGACAACATCTACACTTTCAAAACCCAGACTGAATCGTTTAGAGGGCAGCACAAAAATGCACCACAGAGACTAGGCATCTATGTGCACTATAAACATGTTTATTAGTCCTCTGAAGCCTAATTTAGCAGTATTAACTAACAGAAAGGGTAAAGCAATGTCTATGTATTTCAAACACCTCTGTTGGCCACAACTAAGAGAGACTTATGCCTGACCATTCCTCATAAGCATTTTCGAATCTGCTTCTTCAATTACCGAGAAATGTGGAAAACGGCGCTCTTTTCAGAGAGACTGACGAAGCACCAACCTAATGGGGTCAGTCCGGGATTTCCGTCTCCTGCGATCTGCCTCTGGCACAGAGTGCCACTGGAAGGTCAGCCGCCAGTCAAAGCCACCCACCATGGGCTCTTCAGTCTGCATGTAAAACTCAAACGAGTTCCAATCAATCGTGTCAATCACTGGGCATATTATAGTGCTCTCATTCTGCCCAATCCTGCAAGAAAGGACATACAGCTGTAATGTGGAAGTCGCAAATAAGATGTTCTGAGGGGTTTAAAATTCAAACAAATGTAAAAACTACAGTTCTTTAGGACACAATTACCACTTAATTACCATTATTTACCATTTCAAATACCACTATTTATTTCCTGAAGTTGATATAGTAAATAAAACCACCTCAAGAAACAAAATATTAGAGCTTAATGGTCTTCACCAGCTCCAAAACGTCTAAATACTTTCAGAAATTGAAATGTTCTGCAGGTCAAAGGTGATAATAAACTCCTAAATAAAGAAGAGAAAAACTGCTGGCTAAGAGGAACACAGGCTGTCATTTTTCAGCCACAGGAAGTCTTCCTTTAGCACAACAACTCAACAAATTTAGTTCAGGCTGAAAGGGCATGCAGGCTGAAAGGGTGCTTAATCTTACGGCACATGTTAAATTCAACAAATGAATATTAATTATAACTTAAAATAAGCAAAACATCATATTTCAGTTTGTTCCTTTGTTCCTAAAATCTTATAATACATGGGAGCCATTTTACACACCCAACTGTACGAACCATGTTAGAATTTGGAGCCCTGATCTGAATATGTGGTAAGAATACTGAAACATGTATTCAAAGGGGACTGATTCCACCATCAATAGATAAAAAGTCCTATCAGTGACCTGCATCACCAAACAACACTAAAGTGTAATTTACAACAAGATTATCACTGTTTTTTGAGTTCATTCTTTGTGGTCATCTTGACATAAAGACATAGATGGTACAAAAGAAGAGAAATAGTCTGTTGTTGAAAACATCTCACTTCGGCTTGGTTCTATAATAAATGCTGAATTGTGGGCCCGCCGTACTGTTGTGGGAAGAAAGAGCCTCTGCCATTGCCTAGTTTAATAGGTTAATGGTTGGAATGAACTCCAGCATACAGTGCCAGACTGAAAAGCCACAGATTAAAAATAAAATATCGTTAAAAGCAATTTGTTGAAAATCATCACACTTATCACCTACTGTATGTGTCCAGACAAAAACCCTAACAGTGCAAAAGTACTCTCTTCACACATCTGTGGGAATATACCTGTCTAGGAGTGGCTCGATCCAGCCGGGCACACACTCACAGTGACAGTCAAGAAAGGTGAGAACATCTCCTGTGGCGTAGGTGGCACCAATGAGCCGGGCTCGGACCAGCCCCTCTCTCTTATTGGTGCGGATGAGACGCACACGCTCTAGATTACTTATGTAGTCCTCCAGCTGGGACTTCAGATAGCCTGCAAAGAGTACCAAGACAGAGTATTAGCTTTATCAGGATCTCAGAGTCCAACAATCTCCAGCAGACAAACTAGCATCACGCTCAACCATGCCAGAGAACACCTGATTTATCAAGAGAACTTTGTTAAGAAGTCTCAATTCATCTTATATAATAACGACTATCATAATTACTCTATTACCTTTCATTACACAAAAAAGTACAAATAATCAGTTTAGCTGATTACTACTAAACTGTGTAAAGTGTCCATTTGTCATACATGGATCATCAGAGCACACAGTGTGCACAACATGAAATTCTTCTTTGCATTAACCCATTTACCCAAGAGAAGCAGCAAACAGCCAGGAACACATTGCCTGGGGAGCAGTGTGTGCTCAAGGGTACCCCACTCGCAGTCCTGGGATTCAAACCCACAACCTTCTGATCGCAAGGGCAACTCACTAACCACTAGGCCACCAGCTGCCCCAATATGGCAATTTGAACTGTATTAAAGCCCATTGTCAATTCTCTTAAATTTTCAATTCTCTTGAAACTTAGAGACACACCAATTTCTACACTTCTTTACCATATATGGTTATTACATTACTATTACCATTGTTTATAGTAAATACATTACTATTGTTTATTAATCACTGTTTTTATAGACAATAGATTAGTCTTGTTTAACAAAGTACTACTGTTCAGTCTACTTTTACTGTTTTGCCTTTCTAAAAAAACAAATTACTCATTCATCAAAATTGTCTACAGATATTGTGTTTATACACCAACAGCATCTGTGTTTATACACCGAACAGCAACATTAAAACCACCTGCTAACCAGCTGTGTAGATCCCCTCAGGCCATCAAAACAACTCCGACCCTCTGAGGCATAGATTTCAGAACACCTCTGAAGGTGTGCTGTGGTATCTGCTGCCAAGACATTGGTGGCAGATCATTTAAGTCCTGTAAGTTGCACAGTGGGACCGCCAAGGGTCACACTAGTTTGTCCAGTATATCAGATTGCTTGGTCGGACTGAAAGAGGCCACTTTGATTTGGAAATACCGTTGCCATGAAGGTCTATTGCAATGTTTAGTTAAGTAGTATGGGTCAAAACAAACATCTGCAGGAGTCCCAGGACCAAATTTGTCCCAGCAGAACACTGCCCAGAGCACCACACTGCCTGTGTTGGCTTCCCATAGTGCATTCCAGTGCCATTTGTTCACCATACACACCCAACCAGCCACATGACATGGCATGCACTTTGTGTTCTGATACCTTTCTATCATAGCCAACATTATCTTTTTTAGTAGTTTGTGTTACAGAAGCTCTTATGTGGGATTGGACCAGATGGGCTAGCTGACGTTCCCAATCAGCATTAATGTGGGTGCCCATGTCCATGTTACTTTTGGTATGAACTGACCATTGCATACCAGAAATAAACCAAAAGACCTGCCATTTTGGAGATGCTCTAATTAATTCCTCTGTGGCTTTAAAGCTGTGGCTGATCAGTGTATATAATAAGCTTTAATGATGAATAAAATCAGTACACAATTACTGCATTCAGGTTCTCTTCTTTGTCTTCTTCTCTGCCACAAAAATATTCTTCTCAAGGACATTCACTTAGTAACACGAAGACGGCGCTGCAAAGCATAAGATGGTATCACTGCAAAAAATGTAAATGTGTGGTTGGTTCAAATTCTGCTGATCTCTTTTTTTCCTGGAGGGAATAATGAGAGGCCACTAAATACAGAGTTCTATTTTATCCACATCACATTAAGTTTTTAATCATTTCCACTTTACACCAAGCAATCTACATAATTTAGTTATAATTGCATATTCCTAGACACACTTGAGGCAAGACAAAATTAACTAAAAAATAAGGGGTTGCCAAACTGCATTTTTGGTGTCTCAGTAAGTGCAGCATGGGTTCAGCAGAATGAGTCTGAGATTCCAGTCGCTTCAGGGAGGCCACTTGAGAGGAAATGGTTCTCATGAGGTCAGCTTAGAACCAAGCCACAAGCAGCAGTGTAATGTCTGAGATGAAGACAGTACTGGATCCAAACCAAGCTGGAGATTAATGTTCATATAAACACCAGGGTGTGACAAGCGGAGTCTTGTTCACTCACACACACATAATAATAATCACCTACAAAAACAATTTTAGTCTCACCTCGGTCACTGAAGTCATCAATGAGTATGATCTCTTTCAGCAGGACAGCCGGTGTAGTCTCTAGCACACTGTGGATGGTTCTTAGCAGGGTGGACCAGGCCTCGTTATAGAAGGCGATGATCACTGATGTGGTGGGAAGGTGATGAATATCATACTTTTTGGATTTACATCTGACAATCAACAATAGGAAAAACAAAGTCATTAGTCATTACGCACACTCCAAATTAAAGTTAACAAGCCTCAATAAATATTCACCATTCTCACATAAATTGGGCTCACATGCTGAACGGACTCTATTTTAGTTTTAAAATGCATTTTAAAAACTCAAAGTGACTGAATATTTGTAAGGAAGCATAGAGAAGTATAAAGCAAAAGGCTTTTAACACGTCAGCTAGACATGCCCGAGCGGTTTTCACAGGAGTCTGGGGAACTGAAGCCAGTGCATGAAAGTGGGGGCTGAAGCAGTGGTTAAAGGAAAGAGGCAGCAGTATCCTTGACTAAATAGAGGGTGACAGCTTGGGTTCTGCAGACTGCTACTGGACTCATTCCAAAACACAACTACAAGGGCAGAGGCTCCATGCGCTCACTAAAAGCACAGAATCTCAAGTAGCGCTGTTTTCTTCAAGTATCGCTCATCACAACAAACTATATGAAGAGAAAGACAGCAACGAGAAAAAAGAAGCCATAGCAAGATTAATGGGGGAATCGACTGACTTTGAGACAAGCACTGACACGTAGAAGAGCATTTCTGAAAGAAGGTGTCAAAATTTAAGTGCAACTGACAAGAATTACAGTTGCCGTGAGTAAAATGTATTAGCACAACTCGAGATCTTCAAAACAGGCGGTCATGCAATTAGAGGATAGTCTAGACACTGGCAAAAAAGTGTTATTTAAGTCACCTCTACATTTCCATCTTTAACAGTGGTTTCAGGGATAAGCAAAGGTTTTTACTGTAAGGGAAGACGCATTAACGAAGAGCAAATAGGAAAATCGTGCGAGCATAGAGCAGACTAGCTTTAACACATAGGCCTGTGTTTCATTAGAGGAAACTCATTGAATAAGAGCTGATGAAACACCACATTCTAAACCACACAGAACTGGTCTCATCATGGGACTTGGCAGAATATACAGAAAGCACACATGTGCACAATTACTGGAGTATATTAAAACAAAAAAGTAAACAAGGACTTTGTTGCACAAAACGGTCACATTCTATTCATTTAATGTACATGTGAGGTAATTATACAGTTTCATAAAGCCAAACCGTCACATTAATCTACTGAATTCGATTAAGCAGCCATCAAGAGTGTGTGGGGGTAAGCTTACTCATGCATTCTGTTATCCTGAATGTGCCGATGAAGAGATATCTTGTCACTGACAAAGATGTTGATGGCATAACGCTCAATGGTGTCCTCCTCTTGTTTCTTCTCCTCAGAGTTGAGTGTTAGTCGACTGGCTCTGCCCCACTCTCCTGGGGCATTAGGGTCTGGCCGGGGCTTTACATAAAGGGGCCGAAGGAGGCTCTCATCGTCTTCCTTGGCCTGCGGTGAGAACTGCCGGACCAGGATGTTGTGGGCAGTGTCATCCACAGATGGTGCCGCAGTGGAGGAACGAAACAGGAGGAGGTAGAAGAGCCAAAGGACGGAGAGGAGGAAGCAGGCCTTCGTCAGCAGGGTCAATTTCCTCGACAAGCGCACCCTCATTTCCCCGGCCACACACAGCACTCTGTGCTGCTCCTCAAACAGCTTTGGACCTACCTCTCACTGAAAGAGGGGTCAAGCCCAAACAGAGATACATGAAAAAGAATTAGTGTCATAACATCAAAGGCCTACTAGTCTTACACAAATCTAAATTATGAATAGGTTACAATGTAAATGAAGCACTTAGGCCAAGGTTAATATAATAAAAAACAAGATAGCGTACACCAAACCAGAACTTATACAATGAAAATAAAAAATTGTCAAACATCATTTTCTAGTGACATTTCATACACAAAAAAGAAACTTGTGCTCATAGGGGAACAGTGAGAAAAAGAATATTTTAAGCATCTTTGTTGCATTGTTCCATTTAATAGAGCCAATAGAACCTTCACTGCTTTTTCCAGCTTGTTTTAGGACAGAGTAAGGAACCTACAAAGAATTCAAAAGGGGCCTGTGGTATTTAACCAGGCACAGAGGGACTCCAGGCTTCATCACAAACTGGAAAAACGTGCTCCTGAAAATCACAACTTTTTTCTTCCACAACTTGTTTCTTATTAAAGCCCTGGTTACGCAACCATCTCATTCAGTGACAGCTGAACGGACCTGGTGAATAGTTTGATGGCTGTGTCTGAACAGGATCCATCATCATCATGTGAAACCTGCAGTGTAATCACATAATTGGTCTTCATTAATATTTCAGCGTGCAGGGATTAGGACAAACAGCAGCAGTGATAGACATTCAGGCTGACTTTTTCTCTCAATCTCTGCTTCTGTGCTTTTAGATAAAATCTAATACCGCTAGACTTATGCGCTGGGTTGCAAAACGAAGCTGTATTACTGTTAATGCAATATTTGGACTTCTGCTACACCGCTGTGCAAGTCACACCAGAGAGGAAGAGAGAAGAGAAAAAGAGTTGGAGATTGCTATCTGAGGACGGATTAGGGTTACAAGTTGTCTTCGGTTCTATGTACAGTAAGATGGATGCTGGCTCTAATTGAGGAATGAGGGGTGGCACAACTGGGGCACATGCCATAGTAAATAATGACAACTTTCTCAGAGTCAGAAAGAGAAAGTGATTTCTAGGGGCATGGTCATTTTCTTGCCACCTATTAATTGTCCATTTAGCCAGATCTAGGTGGATTTGACCAGGTCAAGGTTGGCCAGATCTAGGTGGATTTGACCACACTGGCAAGGAGAACTCAATTTATTGGTCTTACTTATGTCTAAAAGACAATATAATGTTCTATTTTTGCAAAATGACTTTCTAAGCATCCACCACCATATGTACATGTATATCATGCACATTATTATTATTTACACAATTCTCTTTCACGCATTTCCTGGTTTTCTACCCCTTTAGTATAGAAAGTCTGATGCTAGGCTGTCATGAAACCCTAGAACTTAAAAGGGCAATAAAGGAAGTAGCCGACGTATATAATTATAATATAACTAATACCCGATCAGAAACATGAACATGAATGGTTGTCATTCAAAAAATAAGCCTCGACGAGGTCTAAGCCAGTTAGACATATTTACTGAGGCTGTGAGCTCTCGGCTTGCTAACTTTTCCTGGTAATGTTGCTGCTGTTGTTGTTGAAGAATTTTTCAACCATGGCAGCAACCTCTCCACACACTACAGCTCACAAAAGGTATAGGAAAACAAGTGAATAGGATGAAATGAGGGGGGGGTGTTTTAATGAAGAAGTGTACAAAAAGTCATACCTGTTGTCTGCATAGTCTCCAACAGAAGCAGCCTGTCAGACTCAGATTCCTCCACGAAGTACTGCAGATAGCTGGGTTAGCTTGTTAGCTAACTCGATACACAGTGGGCTGGAGCTGTCAGCTTCTTTCATTCACACACACAAACAGCTCAGCTCACACAGCTCCCCTTCATCCACATCCAGACACAGCAGCCCAAGTCCCTCCTGCAGCGAAATTAGAAACCGGTCCCTACATTTCCTCACATTCTTATTTGTGAGCCATTGTAGCCTCACTAATAAACCCAAACCATCATCAGGCTCCAGACAAACCGTGTTAAGACACTGGTAGAAGCAGTGAAAGAAGCATTAGCTCTCCCGTGTGGCGTTCGAGCGGAGAGCAAATCTGCCCTGTAGGAAGTTGGCCAAGTTTTGCTCGCTGACCACGTGACCACGCCCCTTAACACTTCCCAGATGAACCAGTCTGATCCATACACTGCCCATCTTCCCTAGTTTTGAGTCTATGCTAAGGAAACAAGTGAGCAGAAGAAAGAAAGTACTGTGAATGCTAAAGATAGCTAGCTGATGATGGTGACGGCGATGGCGATAATAAAATTGATAATAATGATTATAATGATGATTATGATGGTGGTGATGATGGTTATGGTGGTGTGGTGGTGGTGATGATGATGGTGATGACGTGATGATAATGATAATGATGATAATGATGTGGTGATGGTGGTTATGATGGTGATGGTGATGGTGGTGATGATGTAATGATTATGGTAATGGTGGTGATGATTTAATGATTATGGTGATGATACTGATGATGATAATGATGGTGCTAGTGATGATGAAGGTGGTTGTGATGATGATGATGATGATGATGATGATGATGATGATGATGATGATGATAGTGATGGTGCTAGTGGTGGTCAAGGTGATGGCGATGTTGATGGTGAAAATTGATAATGATGATGATGATGATGATGATGATGATGATAGTAAGAGTGATGATGATGATGTGGTGATGGTGATGGTGATGGTGATTTTGAATGATGATAATGATGATCATGATGGTGGTGATGATGATAATAATGATGATGATGATGGTAATTATGATGATTTTGATGATAATTATGATCATGATGGTGGTGATGATGATGATAATAATGTGCATGATGATAATGATGGTGCTAGTGATGATGAAGGTGGTTGTGATGATGATGATGATGATGATGATGATGATGATGATGATAATGATGATAGTAATGGGTGATGATGATGTGGTGATG
>JBBPCW010000139.1:12442497-12454672 GCA_037974425.1 Phenacogrammus interruptus | reverse complement strand
GTGTGTGTGTGTGTGTGTGTGTGTGTGTGTGTGTGTGTGTGTGTGTGTGTGTGTGTGTGTGTGTGTGTGTGTTGCTGAGGAGGGAGGAAAGCAGGTCTGATAGCTGATGCTGATGCTCTCAGGGCAAAAATCCGGCAGGCAACGTTGTGCCTGTTTCCATGGTGACCGTATTCTAATGATTCCTACTCTAGCTCCTCTGACAAGATGGAATGCCTATTGTGTGTGAAAGAGAGAGAAAGAGAGACATAAAAAAAGAGAGCGATGGAGATGAACAGTGTGTTTGTTCACATTTCGCTACCCGCACCCAAGCCCCCCCTCCTTTGACGAAAACGGTCCAGCAACTGAGCACAAACTGCCGCTCAGCACCGCCAAGCAGAGTAGACTAGTGATGTAGCGGTTGTGTTTGAGCTGGGAGCCTGTGCTCCTCCCTCTGCTTCTCAATCCCCTTCCTCCCTCTCTCCTCCCTGCTGTAAAACCCCACGTGATTCCCTGTGCTGAACTGCTGTTGGCTCAGTCCTCATTGCAATTGTCCAATCAGACAGCAGTGTTGGGATGGACATAAGCAGAGCTGCTGGGTGATGCTCTCTGTCTTCAGCACTGTTCCATTGGAGAGAAATTCACAGGCAGCTGGACACTCCATCCTGTGGTTAACGGCGAATCTGGATTCCTTGTTAGCAGCAAGCCCGGACCACTGGCAGACCCTTTGGTTACTGCAGCACTCTGCACTCCCACAGACCACTCGCTTCACTTCCTGGGCGTTTGTCCACTCTAATGCCCAGGGCTCCACCAGCCTGGAGCCCGGCTCTCAAACATGGAGGTGACGGTGACATGTGAGTACAGAGACCCTACATTCGCATCTGACCGCCACTGGACAGTACAAGTTCGAATGTTTGCAGATATTTGGTATCAGAACCAAGTGATCTAATAAACCCTTAAACCTTAGAAATATTTATCAGTGAATTGTTTTGTTTGTTTGTTTTTGTGTTTTTACAAAATAGCATTGAAACCACCGTATGAGGTTTGCACTCATGGCTGTGGAGGAATGAAGTCTGGACAGGTCTTTAAAATTCAAAGAGTTAAATGAGAGTAAGAGAGTTGGGGCGTGTGGGGGGTGGGGGGGTGGGTGCACGGCTCTAATGGCTGAGAGCTTGTTTGTGCCATCGCCTTGCCACGGACAGATGGGACTAGCCGAGGCTGTGTCTCAGACGCAGGTCTCATACAGGCTCTGCAGGAGGCTACCAGTGGTAATCAGGTTAGAGGCAGATTTCAACTGCCGATTAAATACTCAGCAATGTAGAGCAAGCACTCCCCCTGACCTTTAGGCTCATCCTCACCAGGCACCAGATATTATGAATGAACCCATTACTCTCCTGTATACAGATCATTTTCTCAATCAATAGTGTCCTTTGATCTGTACTTGTCTGTGGTTCCTGTAGTAAGGTGGACAGGAGGGCAGTAACTCATGCATATGCCCTACGCATGTGTACTATCAGGCTGAAAGATGTACCTCGGCACACTCTTTGTTTTTTTGCAGTTTAACCCTAAAACTGAATTTAGGCTAATCCTCTTTTGTCTTTGCTTATTTCTTTTGGCAAGCTGAGGATCCTGCCTGATTCGATATTAAGAGGCTCGGCTTCCACGGATTATCAAAGAGGAAAAACAAAACAGCCTGCAGGCAGTGCTGCTGGTGTGCACGCGAGTTGGAAGCTTGCTTCCTGATGCCTGTTTTGCTGGGTCAGCTCAGCATATGACCACATTAGTAATGATCATCCAGAGAGAGTTATTTGCAAGACTGTGTTAATCGATCAGATAGATTAGTTTGAGATTGTATGATAACGGGCTCTTTGCAGCGCTTAGTCTTCAGTAAAGCCTGGGAGTCTATAACATGCTTACTTTTTTCTTTTCTTCCTTGATTCTTTCCTTCTTTGACTTTACTTTGCTTTCCCCTTGAGTCTCTCCTTTGATTTCATCCTTTCTGTCTTTCTTCCACTACCCTCCTATCTGATAGGCTTTTTAACACCCCCACCTGTCTTGCCCTCTCCACCATAACAAGGTTTGTGAGATTTCCATGAAGCTCTTAATATCAGCTTTGTGACTGCACTCATTCTCATATATGTCTCTGTGGGCTCCCTTTAACATTAGCAAGCAAGGTCACAGCTTCACATCCACTCTGGACCTATGCCCACTAAAATGGCTTTAGCCCTGAGTATAAAGCTTTAATATTTATTCAGAAAGGCATGTCTAGCTTCAGAGAGTTGAATCACTCAGCCCAGCAGTGGAAATGCATTTGTAAGTGCTATGCTAAGGCCCTCAGGTGTCTCGTGTTGGTGACTCAATGCTTCAATCCACATTTGTCTGTGAAACACAATGCTAGAGAGCTTTGGATTACTAACACATTCAGCGCGGTGTGCTTTTAGGCTCAGTCGAATTTATAACCATAGCTTCCAGAAAAATCCATCTGAGAGAGAAGGAAAACCGTCTGCCTCTCCTTTCTGTTCCTTCCTTCATGTGAGTGTAATCTTCTGCTTTGACTTGTGTCCTGAGGCCCATTCGCATTTGTTTACTGAAAGCCCTGGAAGATCGGTCTGTGCAACCCAAAGAGAAACAGTAGAGAACCATTAGAAACCGTGATAAATAATACCGAAGCATTTTACTAATATTAGGGGTGTGGGTTGGTCTTCATGTGAAGTTTTTAATGTAAAGAAACCATGAATGCACTTCCTTGTAGCTCCAAAATTTGTTAATTTATTAAAGGTTAATTGTTAAATGTGTTGTACCTTTTTTGTGTGTTTTACTCCCCAAATATAGCTGTAATTAATTTCGCCTGACCTCTCTTTATCTGTTAGAATAAAAAAAGGCCTTTAAGACTTGAGTGTGAATGGTGTTTTGTTTTGATTCATTCAAAAAGCACTCTGGACTGAAACCCTGCTTATGACTTTGTTGTGAATGGGCAAATATATGTAAATGCACTGTTTTTAGTGACAGCTGCAAAAACAATTCACATTTTGATTTTTTTCATGATAAATTCACTCTTTGCATGGTCATCCAAAGAAAATGGTTGTCTAGGATATTGGCCTTTTAATAAAAGAAAGAAGATTTGTAATCATGTGCAATGAGCAGCAGAGGCAAAAAGGAAAACAGGGAGAGGATACTTCCTTGAGGCTGACAGATGCCATCACTCCACAGTGGGTTAAGACCGCTCAGCCGTGATGAAGGGAAGACGGGCCATCCCTGCCAATGCCTCAGTGCTATCCAGCCTGGTTCAAAGTGAGCCCACTTAAGACCCCACTACAGTTCAGCATATATAATGTGATTAAGGGCAGTATTCCAGTGATGTATTCCGGTGGATGTTTTTGACTTTTATTGATGGAATTGATTCCCTCAATTCACACATCAGAGTGCCATGTGGTGCTGCTACTTCTGCTAAACAGTCTGCAAAATGTGAGCTGCTGATTAGCAGCATCATCGTTAAACTCAAAACTGTTTCACTGCACGGAATAAATCTGACAAAACATTTTAATTATGCAGGTTGGACAAATGAGTTTCTTCCTCTTCGTGGCAGGTGGACATTTGCTTATTTCTTCTGAAATCCATTCACAGCTTTTCTGAATCTGTTTCTGGCCTCTTCCTTCCTTAGGCTCCCATAGACAGTATGCTTACGTCCACACAGCACAATATCTGTGGTGAGTGATGAAGTGAAATAGGGCTGCTTACCATTATGCACTAATGGTTTGAGTGATAAGGCAAGTTGGAAAATGTAATAATGATAATGTAATAATAATCTGTTGATGCAGTGCTTGTAACTTGGTAGTCTACATACATTACATACATGTGCTGGTGGTTTTGGCAGAAAAGCCAGGAGTTTCATTTAGAGATAATAACAGATTCAAATCTCAGTCACTGTGTTGGTCAGAAACATCAAAATGACACATTTTCACCAGTTCATTCAGCACTAGATTGAACTACTCCAATTTTATTATACTTAATATTCTGTTACATGTTTTCTTTAATTAGTAGTTTCTTAATTGCCATTAGATCATAAAGTGCTTGTATTCTGTACTTCATCAAAATTTGCATGAAGAAATGAAAGGAGATTGCAGTTTTAGTATGACTGATTTATCAGAGGCTTTGATGTGAAGATGTGGCCCCCGCCAACAATTTGATGCTTAAACATCAAATAACGTTTAAGTTTTTATTATGAAATTATTCAGAGGTAATGGGAAAAAACATGTTTAATCTACAGTTGACTTTGCTTCATAGCTTGGTCTCATGAGTTTGTACCCTGAATGCAAATGCTGCAGAACTGATGTTGATCTTGATTTTAATTGGATTGCAGTAAAAAAAAAAAAATTAGATGTTAATATAATTAGATGCAATAGAATCTCACCAAATGTGTACATTTTGATGTTGGGGGTATAGGGCTGTTGGAGGACTTCAGGAGATCATTGAATATGCTGGTAGATGTAGAGGGTCTGTGGAGGACTGTGTGGTGCAGCCCTCTTTCGCATGCATGCCTCTGATTCCACATGAGATCAGTTTTACTTTCTGCTTCACCTGCTTCCCCCACTGCTCAAAGCCTGCCCCTAGCTTGCCACTACACGACACACATGGCTAGCTAACCGGCCCATCTGTTTGGACATGATTATGCAGCATTTTCTACTGTTTTATATCCAGATGCATTGTCATGCAATGTTTGTCTGGCGCAGTGGTTTCCTGCATGTACTGATTCATTCAGTGCGTTTCATGATCACCGGCAGCAGTTAGTGCTTGATAATATGATGATTTTTGTGCAATAATCATGTCTATTTGTCTCTGACAGCAATGTCTTGCTTTGATGGGGAGTGTTATTATTAAGTTTTATAATAGATGCTGGCTAGGAAATGATGTAATTATCATATCAATAGTGAAACAGATAATTTCCCCCTTTTTTTACTCAGATACCCCACAGCAGTTTTAGACTCCAGCTACATTCATTTTGAGTCTAAAAAAAGAGAGGGAGGATGTAAGAGCAAGATATTTGCACGAGTGCAGAGCCAGCTTGCTTGGCAAATGTATTTTTTGGCTGTCAATGAGTTGATTTCTTTTGTGAGTTTCTAGATCTGTGCTCTCTGAACTTTTGTGCCAACTTTAATTACTCTTTGGCTGCGTTAAATGTGAAGGGCAGGTGAAAAGCAAGTACATGGACCTCTGGTAATGACAAATTGGCTGTTGATGTGCAGTGGTCCATAATGCCATAGACCAGGGGTCATCGTTCTTATCCGTAAAGGCTAGTGTGGATCCAGGTTTTCATTCCTACCAAGCAGGAGTTTACCTCTTGTAACTAATCAGCTGTTTGAAGACTGAGACTAAGTGATTAAAGGAGTATCAGGTGTGCTCCAGCTTCATCAGTCATCTGTGAATAAGACTGGAGACCTCTAAATTGTGTGTAGATACAGATATCTTTTCTACAGGTTTTGTAGTGAATTATATATTTTAGTCTTAAAATTGTTCCAGCACAAGAAAACCAGGTTAGTTTCTGACCTAATAATTATATTGTCTCCTGTTTGACCAGAGACAAAGTCACCCCAAGTCCTTTCTGTTCTGCTAGTTTTGCTAATACAAGTTGAGGCCTTTTTTATAATCACAGGTCAAAAATCCAAGGCTTAATTATGAGGCAGAATGTGCAGTGGATATGACTTTGTGTGCATTTATGATGGATAACCAGGCAAGGTTGTAATTAAAATTAGAGACAGGAGTGATAAATCTTACATGCCCTGATTGCCAACAGGCCAGTATTCTGATTGACTGTCTAGACTGGAAAACCAAACAGAACACCAAGTCTGAAAGGTGGGGACTGCACCAAGGACTACTTATTGTATGTGTAGAGGGCACTGGCCACCGGCTGGAACTGAACAGAAGCAAGAAAGATGGCTTGTGGCAGACTAGAATATGGAAAAACAATAGCTGTTCTGTCTTCTATCAGGCAGATCTTAACCAAAAGGATTATCTTTGTCCCTGATGTTTGGGATTAATTTGATCAGAGTACAGTAACTTACTCTTTCTGGACCACCATATGGATATTATTCCCTTGGAATCAAGAGTGAATTTCTCATTTTCATTAGTGTAATTTTTTTACACTAATGATGTTTTTTTATTGTTAGCAGCTCAAACATATGTTGAACATAAAATATCTTCTCAACTGTCCAATGGTAGGCATTCAGTAAATCCTTTGTACTTTATCACCCTAGATATGTCTGAAAGAATTTTCCAATGATGAATTTTCAAATGAATTATTTAGAGAAATAGAGTTTACATGGCATCCTCCCGGTGAACCCTTTACCCTTTTTTCTGGTCTGTCAAGACCAGCTATCAGGGAGAACAGCTAATCCAGCACAGCATTATGCTAAGTATGTTTTTGTTTTTGTTTTGTTTCCATGCAAGGGTCCTGCTGGCGTGCTGTAATTCCTCATTTTGAGTTCATGTTTGAATAAGCTTGTCTGATCAGAAGCCTGTAAATATCTCATAATTTTGCAAAGCTTATTCATAAACACAGTAATACTGGGATTATTGCCTTATGTGTATGAGTTTGCAGAAGGCGGCTAGATATAGGGAGGAGAATTTGACTTTAGAGCATTTGAGAATGCTATGAATGAAATGGTATTGTTTTGGGGTGATTAGAAATATGTTTAAAATATGATCTTTTGAAGAAAAGAGGAAGCACCTTTGTCTCTATGGAGCATACAATTCATGCGCACACAAATGAGCATGCATCTTCTCCTCCCCCCTGCATGTCGCTCTGCATTATCTGGGAGCTGACACGCTGTGGGCGAGTGTTTTCTGTGCATATCAATGTTGGGGAAAGTAGAGGAGAGAAGAAGGTGATGACTGGTTGAGTGTGTCTCAGTGAGGCAAATGTACTGAGTCTGGCTCATGTCAGTGTTCCTAAAAAAGGCCCGCTTTTCCTCTTTATTCACAAATACCACCACCCACCCTCTTAGCAGCAGTAATTCTGCCATCCCTCACTTCCTCCTTTTTCTCCTCGAAACCACACTAATACCTAAAGAGGGTGCCCACCATTATGACCAAATGGTCTAGTATGGCCTTGAGGGAAGCACATTTAAGATCAGTATCAAAGAGAATAGAGTGTCTTTGGTATATTTTGAGCAAGAAACACCATGGAAAAAATGCTTTGTTGTTTATCAGCTTCATTGTAGCCCAGAGAATGAGGTCAAATATTGCTTAAAAAATACATAAGAAAGACACTTTTCTCAAAAACATGCCTAAGTTATAGAGTGATGTGTGAGTATTCCTCCATAAGAATTGTGAATTTGAAGATATACTTTGCACCTGTGTGTTACTGGTAAGAAGCAAAAGGTTTTGGTTTAACATCTAAAAGATACCATGTATGATTTAGAAGCAAAAAGGCCCCACAAACACAGTGGAGTTTTAGTCCTTTTTGGTACGAGATTTTTTACAGCAACCCCACTTCAGATGTGTGTCGCCAGAATGCCCCATTGCTGTCTTAAATTAATGTTTAATGTTTTTGTGGGGTTTAGGCCACACCTCCAGTCTGTTGTCTAAGTGACTGGGTGTAAGAGGGCAAAAAACTTCCCAGGAAAGGTAGAGATAGAAATGTATAACGTTAGTTAAGAAGGAGAAGGTGCTGCAGGTGTGGTCATCCTCCGAATCCTGAGTTATTTCATTTCTCTTTTTTGGTGACGTGCATACACTTAAGATCATGGTTTGCCAAAAGCAATAACTTTTTCTGGCAATCCAACTGAGTCAAGGTGTTGTGTTTTAATTGTAGCTGTGAACATGAGGATACACTCAACTGACTTCTATAGTTGTCTTATTGCGATCCATGCCATTTAAACCATCTTCTTCATTTTGGTTTGGGCAAAACATTTTCATTCTCTTCCAGATAGCAATTACAGCTCTAACTTACTGAGGCTTCTTAATTGTTTCTTTAATAGTGGAGATCGGGCAGCCGGTGGCCTAGTGTTTAGGGAGTTGCACCTGTGATCCCTTGTGGTTTTTCTTTAAGAATTTTCTTCACTGAAAGATTTCTCTTAGTTTCTGAAAGACATTTTTGCTTATCTTTGCCAATAGTGCCAGCAGTTTTGGAGGGCACTGTATTATTTGCATAGAAACCAGTAAATATTCAAATATGCTTATAAAATGGCTTCTCTGACTAGTAGAGACTGTTTAAAGAGTACAACACACAGAGGAGATGCTGACTGTTGCGGTCAAAACCTCCTTTGAAAGATTACCATGGCTATTAAAGCACCCTATCTTGGTTTATCCTTCAAGCAATTACTCTTTTTCTTCTGGAGCACAGAGGCAGATTAGGGTAGTGATTTGGGAGGAACCCTGACCCTAACCTCTCCTTATCGCTAATTAAACCCCATCTAATCCCAGTGCCGCTTGTGCTAACGAATATGCTGTGTGTGGGAATGGCTCCTGGCCTTGATTCCAACACAGATTTTTATCAATTTGCAGCTTGGGGTGCCAGAGCAGGTTCAGTGGATTATGTTTTCTGTGCTCGGATCCGTACACTGCCGAAGCTCTAAAGGGCTGGGCAAGCTGAATGGCAGCAAGGCTTCATGTGTGTTCTGAGAACTGTATGAGGAACAAAGAAGGAGACTGTAGGCAATAAGTGAGCATGCTCTCAGTCTCCGCTGGGGTGAGTGATGCTCAGGTTGTGGTTGAGTGATGCTCCAACCTGACCTACAGTGTTTCTGTACTTTATTCATAACATACTGCTTTGTTGCTCCCCACCTATCCTGCACCCACAGCAGTTTTTCATAAGCTGACCTGAACCCGGCCGACCCCTGGATCACTAGTGTCTGAGTTGCTGGCTGTATTGATCCGGCCTTCTGTGCCAGATTGTAGCAGATCAGTAGCTGGACTCTAAAAGTTGTTACCTGAGCAATATATAACTTTTGACAGAGATATTAAACTCTCTTTCTCTTCTGAGTGACATTTTTTAAAAATTAAAATAATAATAACAGTCAACCCATATTTTTCCTCACTGTCATGTGAGACATGGTATGGTTTTATCTACCGAAAACTGCGGTGTGAATACTGAATGTTTTTCAGTGTAAAACAGTGTTTTCATACCTCAACAACTCAACAGGGAAATTTATTGTAACATATAATAAGCTTTTTAAAATTATTTTAAATTTTGAAATGTTAATGTGAATGTTTATAAAAAAGAAGGATCCAGTGTGATAGGCTGCATCATTCAGCTGGTTTACTCATTACTCACTCACTCATTCTCCTCAAACTTACAGCCTTTTATCATTTCATTTCTTGTTTTCAGTTTAATTGGTGACATTGTCTACTAATTCGGGATCAGAAGAGCTAATAAAGAGAAATATCATGAATTTTTTCATGCAAATAAGTCACTTGGGAATTGACCCAAAAACAAGGCTCTCATTTTGCAGTGGAATGGATAATAGACATTTGGTTCTAAAATATTTTTGCATCTTCATGAAGCCTCACTGTTTTTATTCTTGTTTCATTTGTATGTTTTTAAAAGCTCATACCAAGAGCTGGATTTTGTGTTTTATATTTGTTATAAAAATTATTATAATCACTGATTAATAACCGATTAAGTTATGAAATGCCTGTCTGTAGTCAGTATTAGAAATCTTTGGTTTTGTGTGTGTGATGTAGGTGATGCAGGTGGTGAGGGAACAGATCACGCGTGCTCTGACAGCTAAGCCTAACTCTCTGGACCAGTTTAAGAGCCGCCTGCAGAATCTGAGCTACACAGAGATCCTCAAGATTCGGCAGTCGGAAAGAATGAACCAGGAGGATTTCCAGTCTCGGCCCATACTGTAAGCAAGATGCACACACACACGCAGGTCATTCATACCCACTGTGGACTGTGGACTGTACTCTTTCTGAAGCACAGATGATGCATGCTGTCACCTGTGACTGCTGATCATTATATTGGATGGAAAGGCTAGCTGATCAGTAATTAATAGTTAACAATTGATCATGAAAAGATCTGTACATGTCACATATAGACAGGAGCATACGCTACAGCATGAACAGAACATGATAAATCATTACTAAAGCACTCTAAACCAGCATTAGTAAAAAAATTCTCACCGGAATGTGAGAAATTATTGTGCATTATTTTGTGCTGCCTTAACTGTTGTCTATTATAATTAGCGAAGCTTTGAAGCTCATCTCATTATAACTTTAAATTTAAGTTTAGGAAGATTTTAGATGAATCCACAATTATTTAGTAAACTATGTAAAACTGACACTAATAATACATAATTGTATATGACAATTATTGTGTATAACTTATAATACAATGTAGAATTTATAAGGTTTTTATCCATATTCATGTTGAATTAACAATTATTTATTTGGCTAATGACTTTTCATTTTGAACCGTACACTTGGACACCATGACAGCAAATTACACTGGATTTGTAGGAACACAAAACCTGAAACCTCAAAAATCCTGCTCTTCACTGTATACCTAGTTATAAAGGAACATAAACATTGGCCTCTTGCGGATGCACCTGTGTACGATCACACATTAAAATGACATTTCCCCTCAAATGGGAGTGGGGACGAAGGAGCCATTAATGGTCTAAACCTCATTAGGTTAAGAGTACTCTCAATTAAAGAGTTTTTGTAGCTCCTGGCATGTCATTTGTGCAATGTTCAGAGCCAGAAAGCATGCTGGCGAGTCTCCATGCAACATTTAAACTCATCAAAAATAGCTACCATGCCCATTACACAGATTTCAGTTCAGATCAGACAGAATTTCTCCGAAGCTCTTTAACTAATCCCTATGGGATATAGGTAGTTGAGATTAGGGGGTGGAGGTAGCTCAGTGGGTAAGATACTTGCCTCCAGACCAAGAGGTCATGGGTTCGAATCCTGCCTTCAGCAAACCACCATTGGGTTCCTGAGCAAGACCCTTAACCCCAAGTTGCTCCAGGGAGAGACTGTCCCCTGTAGTTAGGGAATGGAAGTCGCTTTGGATAAAAAGCATCTGATAAATGCCGTAAATGTAAATGTAAATTATATCAACCAATATATTTTAGTTCTCTTCATAAAATATGTTTTTATAATACATTATAGTACACTACTTAGGTTAGGATGCAATCATGTGTTATAAAGGTTGTGCACACTGATGTTCCTGAGTACACAGAAGTATCTCCTGATAATGCACAGTGCACTCATTTTTCCGTTTTCATCTTCAGATTATCCTTTTGGCTCGGTGACAGCCACAGACTAAATGGACATGTCATCAAAACAATAATCAGTTTAACGAAGCTCTGTGCTGTGGATCTGAAAGCAGTGAGACAGTAAATTAGGGGGACACATGCTAGCAGAGCCACATCATAGGAACATCAGCATAGTTGTGACCCCATTCTACTTATTTGCTCTAACACCCTGGCTCTGCAATCCGCATGTCTCTCAAAGCCATGTATAATTCCATTTAATGACTGCTTTCTGCATACAGGGCAGTATGCACATTAATCTAGAGACCATGCAAAACATTACAAAACAAACAAGCTCTGTGCAGACCTCACATTGACTCTCTGCACATGGAAAAAGTTATACAATCCTTAATTCTATGGCATTTTGTCATATCTTTCCACATTGATTTATTTTCAATTAATATGGAGAGTGTTTACATGTCTCTAGTGCACAAACTGCATAATGTAGACACTTATGCCCTCAAAACACTATACAGCATTGAATCATTGTAGCCATGTCTTCTCTGGTAACTCACAGTAAAGGTTTAGAATCGCTTTTAAAAGGTCTGTATTGTGGATTGTGTATCCTCACCTTTTTAAATAAGTAGTGTGTAAACTTTTGAGGCAGTGTGTGAACCTTGTTAAAATGTACACTCTAGTCCATATTGTATTTCCTTCTCATAAAAGCATGTACATCAAAGATGAGTGAAAACGCGTGTGTATGTTCATGTGTTGCACAGGGAGCTGAGGGAGAAGATCCAGCCGGAGATCATGGAACTGATCAAACAGCAGCGTCTGAACCGTCTGTGTGAGGGCACTTGCTTTAGGAAGATCAGCAGCCGGAGGAGACAGGGTAAGACACACTCTCTCTCTCTCTCTCACACACTCGCGCACGCACACACACACACACACACACACACACACACACACACACACACACACACACACACACACACACACAC
>JBBPCW010000139.1:12373098-12404783 GCA_037974425.1 Phenacogrammus interruptus | reverse complement strand
ATATAACATTATGTAATACAATGTCAGAATCTACAGTAGCAAGTTTATTTGAAATTATTTAAGACATCAGCACAGGTTGTGACCAAGTGTGTGATGTGCTTGTGTAGTTTTATGTTGTTCTGTTTTCATTCTTTGCATTCTGGAGGAACAGTCTTTCAAATCACTGGTTGTTGAAATGATAATAAACACCTACTTGACTTGTCATGACTTCATTAAGGCCTCCAGTTTACGTGATACTAATTGTTAGAGAATATGCTTCCATCGCTTGTTAGGTTTAGCTATTTAGCTTTGATGTAAAAGTAAAGAAACTAATTTCAGACCCCAAGCATACAGTATCTTGGCTGATCAGTTACTTTTTGGGTTAATTTGATACTTCATTGAAGAATTCTTTTAATGTCTCACTCAGTTCCCCGTCATATCTTTCAGCATGATTCTGCTAAGTCTTTTTTGTGTGTTTACTGCAGGGTGGGCTAGTAAAGTACACTGCAGTGAACAGGCATGATGTCAGCGCTGTTTGGTTTGCTGTACTCGCCCCAAGGCAGACTGAGAGGCGAGGCACAGTGGACTCTGGCCAGCACCTCTCTCTTCACTCACCTGGGGCATGCAGCACTCACTGACCCTAAACAAGCATGCAACAGCCATTCCTCTGTAGTTTCAGCATTCAGTGCTGTGCAAAAGTATTTGGCACCCTGTTAAAATGCAATTTAATGCTGAGCATGTGTTTGCTCTGAACGCTGGACTAAATACAACATGAATACAGTACATTTTGATTTTCTGAATCTCTTCTCGAGGAAGCCCTTTATATACAGTGACCAGTCAGGATGTTCTTTTACTAATCAGATTGATCATTAAGCTAATGCCGGTGGTGGACTTCAACAAATGTAATGGCTTGGGTCTAACAACCGGTCTATTTAATGTACCAAGGCAGGCCTAATTCACTTGAACAAGGTCATTTGTGACCTTTATTTAGCAGTTAAAATTAAACTGCTTTTGTTAATGAACTCTCAAAACAGTTATATACAATTGCTGTAAGAATACAAAATCTTGCATTTTCAATTTTTTACATAATGTTTTATAACATTGAACCCACACAAATGGTTCAGAATTACTTTGCATAAAATGCTATTACATTAACTTACAGCAATTGTTATTATTTTGTGGCATTTTGGAATATTACTATTTTGAGTATTTCAGATATCATTTTGGAGACTGGGTTAAACTGTAAATTTTAAATATTTTTAGAAAAAGTCAACTCTTTTAATTATCTCACTATTAAAATCTCAGTTAACCCATTAATTGCCTATTTATGGTTTTTAAATCACAAATCTTTATTTTAATACCATGACGACAATATGTAAATGAGCTCTGTTCTGAATGACTGGGTGGTATTGCAACTAATTCATAAAGCAGAATGGGCTGAAACACTCCGTATAACTTCACCATGAATGGCCAACACTAAACTGCTGTAGGCAGAACAAACTCATGCAAAGGTCTTAGTTGTTATGACATCACAAAAGCAGTGAATTCAAAACACTGTATTTGCAGTGATGGACTGGGTGGTGAATGCTATGTTGTGAAACCAACCACGTTTACACACTACATCAAATGATTTTGATGTAGAGAGAGAAATAAGACACCTTTAATGTATATTTCTGTTTGTTATGCAACCACCAAGAACACGCCAGAAAAACAGCTTCAACAGCTTGCTTGATTACTCTGATGTTTGCACAGTACAGTACGTTGCGGTGTGCAGCATTTCGACTCTTCTGTTCATAAAGTTAATGAACAGTCTCTTATGGACGGATTACCAGGTGCAGTATGTGGCCTGTCTGAGCACCGGTGTGTGCAGATTCTGGAGGCAGAACAGGTCATGTCTGAAACGAGGTGTGTGGCTCATGTGCTGTTCTCCCCTGCTGGTGTTGCAATAAATCATTTAACCAGGACAAGTAATTTTGCTCAGCTGGGTGCATTTGACTCATACACGCACACCCACGTATGCTCTGTGTTGTGGGTCCCCTCACGTGTTGCTCTCCCCGTCTTCTGGCAGGCCAAGTTTAAACTCAAGATTATGTAATTTAAAGAAACGTTTTTTCCAAGTATGCAGCCTGCTATACAGACTCATGTATTAGTCTCCAGACAGACAGACAGAGCCAGAAGAATGCTGGCTCAGGCACTTTGCCCTGTCACCAAAGTATTCGCTAAGACTAGTCAGATGAGATTTCTTCGACTGCACACACACACACAGAAAAAGAAAAAGTGGTGAAAGGAGTACTGAAAATCTGAAGAAGTGCTTAAGACCCAAGTGGCTTGAATTGAAAGAAAGCTACTTGAGATTTCACTTTCAATAAAAAAAAATAAAATTCTTAAATGGTACTTGGCTTTAGCATACAGTGCTAGGAAAAGCCCCTAATTGGTATAGAACCTTTGGGGAGGTTCTTCAGAGCTTTGCAGAATGACATTTTTCAAAAGCATGTGATAACAATTTACATAAACCATCACAAACATTCACAAAGGCTTATGAATCTTCATACAATAATCTATTGAGAGGTTCTTTATAGAACCATCGACTGACAGATTCTTCATAGAATAATCCAGCGACAGGTTCCTCATAGAACAATCCACCGATAAGTTCTTCATAGAACAATCCACCGACAGGTTCTCTACTGACAAGGGACCTCAATATGTCTCTCATATGGCATTGCTCCAAAAAACATTTTATCTGACTTTTTTGAGTAAATGAAATATTAAAGTCATTAAAGAGTTTTAAGGTTTAAAGTTTTCTGCCTGACATTGATTTGAAGCCCATGTAAGGGCTTCACCAAGTAAAATACAACAGCAGTGCAATACAATTTGGAGAAAAGTAAATAAAGCCCCAATACATGTATTGCAGATTTGTAATTCAGTGTATACTTCCTGGAAATCTATTATAAATTTACTTGAGTTACTCTAGTTACTGCTTCACGTAATCTGGTACTTTCTACTAGTGGTTCATACTGTTTGGTACTTTCTACCACAGCTCAGAAGCAAACCTCAATAATGGGTTTCACTTTTCAGTTTATATATTTGTTTGGCCAAGGGAAAAGTACAACTCGTCATTTGAACATCAGTTCACTCTCTGGTTGAGACCCACTGTGCAGGTGGATTCCATGGGATCATTTCTGTTCTTCTTGAGCTCAGCTACCTTTTAAACCCTGTACTTACAGGGAGGGAGGCTGACTGAGAGATATTGTTGGGTAATGAATACAGACGTTTTCTTCAAACAGCCTCTTGATGACCGGCAGATCAATGCGCTGATCAAAAGTGAAAGCTTCGGCACCTTCAAAGACTAATCAAAGTCCTTGTCTTGTAAAGATAACATGACCTTGGGCCAATATGAAGCTAGACGTGCATATGGACGTAAGGCAATGATATTTAGGAAGTGTGGTTGAGTGACATTAAACACGATGTTTCACACTATGGTCAGTGAGTGTGCGATATTACAAGGTAAGTGAAACTACGAGCTGAACCAAAGCGTACAATAACACCATGGGTTGCTAAGCACCAAAGTCGAATATATTGCAAATGATAAAAAAACGCCACATTTCCTTCTTAGCAACGTCAAAACAGACACTAGCTGCCACAATGTTCAGGAAAGTAAAAACTGCTCTCCAAATACTAAATGCAGACAAAACTCCACTGCAGTGAAAAGGGGGAAATATTCTTTATAATGTATGTTATCTGGCCCTAATACAGAGGTGGGTAGTAAGTCATTATTTCATACATTTACATTTACATTTACGGCATTTATCAGATGCTTTTATCTGAGTAACTACTTATTTTCAAATCATGATACTTTTACTAATAATGTATATTTGTAAGAACCTACATTTTAGTCCCTGACATTTTTATGCCTGTTTTCATTGTGTTACATTGAAGATAGCTTCAGTCCTTCTTTGTAAGCTCTCACATTTGTGCTTCATCATTTATTTTAGATCTAAAAGATGCCCAAAATAGAATAGACACCTCGGTAGCCCATTGTGTTAGTTGGTACTTACTTTTACTTCAGTGATTGCTGGACCAAAAAATATTTACTGTTGCCTCAGTATGGGTTTGGGCTACTCTACATATGCTTTGACTGGAATGGACCCTTCCATACTGACCCCAAATGAACTCGACTGCACTAATGTCTGAATGAGATTAGAGTACAGTAGCCTATATGTGGCTCCCAGCATGATTGGCTCGGAGAACAGTAGTTCATTTTCACATGAATGTGAGGGGCAGCTGTCAGTAGAGCACATAAAAAAGGCCATGGAACATGAAGGGCACAGAGTTGGATAAACAGCAGACAGCTGGGCTGAGACAATGGCACCTCAGTTAATCATTAATACTGTTAATGAACAGGGCCTGAGAGCCGGTACTTTCCATGAGCCTCTGCTTCCAGCCGGCCAAGGACTGACCCTTTGTTGAGACTTGCTTCAAATCTGAGGGGGGTGGGGGGCAGAGTGTAGAGCATAAATCCCAAAATCATTTCAATACAGTATTAAAAATGGAAAAAATGATGTGTGATTTTGAGTAAGAAGTGGACAGAATGTTGCCCACAGAATCACATGACCCCAGTCCACAGTAGACACCACATCCTTAAGAGCATCATGATATATCTTACATCCATTGGCGCCCTGTGTATTCAACCTGGGCAATGCCATATAAGATCAGTGACAAATCATTAATGTGTTGATAAACTGGCACTGGAAAATCCATCTGTTTGTTCCGCTGTGATGGACAGTGTGATCAAAGACATCTGCTCAGAGCTTGCATCATGGCATCCCGACTGTGTGAATCCTAACTGTATAACAAATCGCTAATAAATGGCCGTTAATGGAAGTGATAACAGATGTGTAGGCCTCACTGGGAGCCAGTGAAAGTGTGTTTTGTGTGATGCGTAAATGCACAGTGTGTTCGGGCGTCCGTTTGCAGAGGTGGCAGGTGTTCCTCCTTTCTCCACAGAGCAGGTTTTTATGTCCCTCCTCAAGTTAGTTGCTTGGTTTCCATGGAAATGCCCAACAGAAAGAGTCTTGTCTTAAGGGGCCTGTTCTGGGGAAGGCTTTACTAGCTGCCTGACCTGGACTTCAGTGAAGACAGAAGGGGGAAAAAAGAGGAAAAAAAGAGAGAAAAGAAAAAAGGAAGAATCAAGCCTGCAGAGAAACAACTTAGCATTGTCTCTATCTTGATGCACAGACTCAATGGAGATGTTCGGGACAGATGTTTCAAATGAACTTGCCCTGTGCCCTTCACAGTGGGCCAGAATTTCAACTCAATGCCTTATTTCATCCTGACGGGAACATACACTTTCAAGTGCTTTTTCCAACATTATTGGAACACTGCTTTTCTAAATTATAACACTACTTTTCTACTTTATACTGAGGCCATATTTAGCAACTGTTAGGAGTACAGGTGAGTCATTCAGCAACTGTTAGGAGTACAGGTGAGTCATTAGCATTGATAACACCCAAATTAATTATTTTTAGAACCGCCTTCTTTCATGTAACTCAGTAATAATTGTATTATCATTATTATTATTATTGCTGTTGTTGTTGTTGTTGATATTAGTCCTATTATTAATATACAAGAAAATGTATTTTAATGCCTTGAAATGAGCCTCCCTTAATGAAGGCTAATAATGATGCTCCATTTTTGACATTTATAAGAAGGTCATGTTTGGTGAAACATGCATTTGTGTTCAGTCACAGTTCCCAGATGATATTATGCCAGGCCACTTCTAGGACCTTTCCTACTGTTACAGTTGACATCGAAATCATTAGTGAAGATAGATGTGTCCGTTTCAGTGATAACCACGTATGCCCGAGTTATTACACTGTTTGTTGTAGATACACTTGTCAGTATTTTCTATATTTCTGAAAATGTATCAGACTTGCCTGATATAATCTATCATTTATTTTGTCCAATTTTTTGTCAGCTTGAAAAATTTGGCTTGGCAAAATCTACTGTGTTTGCCTGTTTTTTTTCTACTGGTGTTTCTTTAGTGCCCTTTAGTGCCTGTTAATTCTCTGTTAATAAGCCTCATCCCAATAAACACTAATGAAGGAATTCTATTATTCTCCTTCAACTGGGACTTGTTGACCTTCATGCAACACTTCACCACAGACAGTCCACAGTTTGAACTGACATCCTTATGAATAATATCCTACCATAAGTCTCTAAACATGAATGAATGTAGAGAAGTATAGTTGGGTGTCCCACAAGGCTCTGTTCTACAACCAGAGCTATTTATATTTCCTGACAGCATGCAGTTATACGTGGCTGTGTGTGGCTATCATGATGACTTTATGTAACTACAACTGTTTACATGTGTGCAGTAGCCAGAATTCTTACAGTAAACAAGATGTTTGACTATATTTTTGTATTATTTTATTGACATCACATTAACTAAATCATACAAAAATATCCTTACACAAAACATTACATGGATGCATTACATGGATGCATTTTACATTATTTTAGGGGTAAGGTTAAGCAAATTATAAAACTTTGTATTGAGGTGACCTATACTCACTTAGTCATTTTCTGTTAGAACTATATTATACTGTTTTCAGAAAGCACTGTCTGAGAATAAGCATGCAAACTCACATTGGAGACCACAGCACATGACAACAGCTAAACTGACTTTAAATCCTTCGTAATACAACAACTTTTTCCAGCATGAAACTACCGCAGTGTAGCTTTACGTTACAGATGTGACTCAAACAGAGTATATGCATCTCTATCATTGTTAAGCTACTTAAATTATACCTTAATTCAAGCATAAAATGAATATTGCATCCATATGTTAGGTGTGACAATGATTTTGCCAGAAGCTCCGTGGTTCTTCCACTGAGACACATGCACTTCACTTCAAAAAGATTAGAACCATCATTAAGAGGTTTACTCTTCAGAGGTTTCAGATCACTGCATTAAGCTGATTTAGTTCACCATTTTTTATTTTTCTATTTTCATGTAGTATGAAAACACAATGTAACTTTTATAGTGTCTGAAAACCACAAAATAAACTGACTAAATTAAATGCCTGAAACATGGAAAAAAAAACTTTCATGAAAATAATTTTGATTAAGGAGAGTTTTTGTTCTGACAGTAATGATACATACAGAAAGAGTTATAATAAAAATGAACAGAGTGCCCTGTATTGTGATGATCAATAATAATCAAATCTCCAGTCAAATATCTGCATACATAACAACAAATGTTTAGTTTAGTATTGATCATTTTATTTACATAATATACCCCATATTTGTTATTACTGATTAAAGTAACAAAAACATGTAAGAAGTGATTGAAAACCTTTTGTGTAGAAGCAGGCAGTGAGGCAGACCCCGAGTGGGTGTAACATGAGGACATCAGCATGCCTTTCACACCTGCTGCCTTTCTGTGGGGGTGCGTGTGATTTGAGAAAGGTGATCTGAGAGGCGGCTGGACTGAAGAGCTCTGCTTGGATGCGTCTGGAGCTGAAAGGGATATGGGCAGTATGTCACCTGTTTTGCGGTGGCCCCGGATTGGAAAAGGTCTCTTTTACATGGACAGACAGCGCTCCATCTGTGACTAAAGCATCTCAAGTAACCAAAGTGTTTGTCATTTATAATGCCCTGATAATCTAGGAGGGGGATTTTTTTTACCCACATAGCAACATCTGGACCTGACTTGTTGCATATATATCGTTGACACTCTATATAGTTAGTCACAAAGTCATTTCAGTACAGTGTGTGCTCTCAAAAGTACATAATACATATGTCAAAATGCGTGTCATATATAAGATTTGAATCTAAACTTTTGTCAAAGGTTTTCACGTAGAAAAAGGGAACAAAAATATGCAATTAAGGCTGGATATATAGAATAATTGCTACTTCATAATAACTGGACACAGTTATACAAATAGAGCGTGAGTTGCCCTAATGTGGGACATTTTTTGTATTTTTGTGGATTTACTCTGTTGGCTTAACATTGTAGTACACTGCAGTCCAAAAAGTCCAAAATACAAGAAATGTCCCACATTAGGGCAACTCACCCTATATCTGTTCAAGATTCAAGATTCAAGATTTTTATTTGCCATTTGTGCATGAGACCAGCAATCCATGCACATTGGAATTCTTGTGCAAAACTATATATATATATATATATATGTATGCATAGACAAAACAAAAATCACAAATGATCTTAAGGCTGAAAATCGTTATGCCTCACATGCATCTGCACTCACTGAAAACGAATAGAGAAGGAAAATACAGGTTTTGCATTCCAGGTAAAGGTGCTAATGGACTGTGAATATCAGGCAGACAACAGTTTTTGTCAGGATAATGGCTTTTTCTAAAATGGTGTCATTTCAGCCATACTAAGACGTGCAGCATTTCTTTATCACACCAGCACTCAGCTAACAGAATCTGGCACATGTAACAGACTGTTTAGTCTTCACCTTATCAATAACTGCCACCAGTTTTTGCTAAGCACTTCGTACACAGGCCAATCAGGTCAGGGGAAGTTCGGAGAGGACATTTGCATTTGGTTGTTTTTTTCCCCAACACTTTCCAAATACAAGCTTTTTTCTTTTTAGATGAGGCTTGCGTGTTTACCTTTCAGACATGCCTTTTGGCACAATTATTTGCATGAACTGTTAGTCTTTGTCATTTTTCGAGCTCCAGCAAGCTCTAATTAACTGAACCACAAAATCCCCTTTCATCGTTACACAGAAACAAACAAGAAAGCAAGACGCTGTTGTGCTGTTCACCAGTTCACTGTAACACAGACGCTGTCCTCGGAAGACATGCATCCATTGTTTTCTTGTCCCTGTCTTTATGTCTTTATGTCTTTATGTCTTTATCTCAAGCCTCATTTCAGCCCCAGTCAGCAAATCTGAGTTGCTTTCTTACTTTTCACAATGACTCTCATGAGAGATATATGTGGATACCACACACAACTACTTTAATTGGTACTTTTCCGTGTCAGATCAGGAGCTTGCTCGCTAATGTATTCAGGCTGGACGACGGCTTTCAGAGTTGATTTAAAACGAACAAAGATGATACATAAATGTAAAGCAAGCCATTTACAGTTATTGGTTCAGAAGCCATTGTCTGCAAAGTGTGCTTTGTGATGCAAATGCTGAATTTCGGGTCAGCCAAAGGGGGGGGGGGTTGTATGGGGTAACCATATGGCCGCACCAACCCATCTTCTGCCCTCCACTCTACTCTCATTGAAATTAATACCCTTCAGTTTCTCAGGGTATTTAAGACAAGAAGAATCGTTCACACACCTCCCAACACACCCCTAACCAGCTCATGTAGGAAGCATTCCCAGCTATTTTCTTTGCCTCATTTTCTACGCCTTTACACTATTCTTTACAAACTGATTTATGCTGACGCGCCATGGACTACATTATTTGAACTGGGCCTTCATTTACAACAGGCTTCTTCATTTTCACTCCTGTTTGAACTGGGTCTAGATGTCAGACATGCACTGTTACATAATATTACCATGTTATAAAGGAAACTTGTTTTAATTGGCATTTTCGTTTATACTTGTTCACTCAACAACTTTCCAGTGCTTAACAAAAAATGCAATTTATAGAGCCTGTGAAGTGTACATACTTTTGACCGGCTGCATATGTGATAATGGCGTCTGAATCTGAAGCCTTAGTTGATGACTGTTTGGCCACATACCTCTCTCCAGGTCAGGGAGCTACTGAAACACATTTTCACAACGAAGAGATTAACTACAAACATTTAATTACTGATAACAATTTAATGTTTCACTCTGAGGACATTTATAGCAAAAGAAAAGCCTGTAAAGATGGAAATTCATAACTGCATTCAACTTTAATTATACATCAGTATTAATTCTGCAAATGTTCTAGTTGTGCTAATTGAAATGATCACTATAATTTGTCTGGATTTTACCCCTTAGTCCTAATTTATATACTTCTCATTGCATTTCACTGCACTTTGCACTTCATTTCAAGATTTACTGATCTGAACATTGTTCTTGGAAATGAGCGTTCGGCCAGCAGGACTTGAGCGTGGTCTTCAGTGTATGAAGGAGCGATTCCTAACGTTTAGATGTGCTCATGCATTCTCTTTCAGACCCCCCCCCCCTGCAGTGAGCCTGTTTTTGACGCGGAGAGAGAGAAAAATGGGCGAGAGAGGAGCATGAATGGTGGAGGAGTGGGCAGAGAGAGAGAGAGAGAGAGAGAGAGAGAGAAAGAGAGAGAGCGAGAGAGAGAGAGAGAGAGGGAAAGAGAGAGCGCCGATCCTTTGTAGTCAGCGAGGAATGCGGAAACGTCCCTGCTCTGTGTCAGAGCTCTCTGGAGGGGGTCAGGCCACACTGCGCCAGCGTGGGAAAGAGAAGCTCGAGGAGAGCGTGGAGAGTTGCGCGCCCTGTATCTAGTCAAACGTCCCACTCACTGTTGCTGGAGGAGCACGAGGAGGAGGAGGAGTAGAAGAGGAGAGAAGGCGAGGGAGAGGGAGAGGGAGAGGGAGGAGAAGGAGAAGGAGGATGGCTAGAGCATGCATGCACCAGCCGACTACCTGTGTGGCCCGCCAGGACACTGGGAGATCTGTGATGTAGGTGAAGAGTCCCGGTGGGGGAAACACACACACGCTTGCGCGCACACGCACGCACACACACACACACACACACACACACACACACACACACACACACACACACACACACGGACACTGGTTCTTCTCAACTCGTAGCGGGATCTGTTAAAAGGTGAACTGAATGGGTAAATACCATATTTGCAAATTCTATTTTTGTTCTCATGTGACAAGCTTTTGCACTCGTGTTTATTAGGTTTTTCTGCGCAAGTTTCTAGTTTCGGGGAGATTTTTGCACGCGGGGCGCATGCACTCTTGATAAAAAACGACGAGCAGATTTTTTTCATTAGTATTATTTTTAGTTTGGCATGATGTAAAATAGACATTGTTACTGAAACGAGCATGCACTTGGAGAGTGTGAGGGTTTGGTGGCGGAGGACCACTTTTCCGCCTGCGTTTTAAAGACAATGAGATGAGCGCGGAGCCACGTGCTCGGGCTTCTCTGGTAGTGGCACAAAGCAGGTCTGGAGCATCCCTGCCAGATCTGTGTCAGAAGTAAACACAGAGACTAACCAGCCTTCTGGAGAGGTCTGCGTTCTGTACAGCTAAACGGCATCTTCCCACCACCACCACCATCATCATCATCATCATCACCACCACCACTACCACCCACCAGAACTTACTGCAGCTCTGAAACACCACCTCGGTTTGAGCCTCCAGAGTCTGCATTTACGCACGAGGCTTACATCAAACGCGTCTGATTTTAACGAGATTCCAGATGCGTTTGTGGTGACGCTGGCTGGGGGAACAGGCTGGGACTTTGGGCTGTCTTGAGACTTCTAGTGTGGGTGTACAGGCTGGCTGGAGAGCTGGGGAAAGTGCACTCTGGATCCAGCAGACTGCCCTTTAGGAAGGGACCTCAGAGCCACGCTCGCCTTTGCGATCCCAGCCAAGGCAGCGTGAACCAAACTCTGGGATTCCCCCTGCAACCCTCCCCCTTCTCCTCCACCTCCTCTTCCTCCTCCCCCCCTCCACAGCAACAGGCTGCAGCAGCCTGAGAGAGAGAGAGGAACACGTGCAAGAAGGAAACTCAGGAGCATGGACAAAGAAAGTATGAACCAGCAGTACGAGCCCGTGGCCGAGATAGGCGAGGGCGCGTACGGGAAGGTGTACAAGGCACGGGACCTGAAGAACGGGGGGCGCTTCGTAGCCCTCAAGAGAGTCCGGGTGCAGACTGAGGAAGAGGGGATGCCACTGTCCACCATCCGCGAGGTGGCAGTGCTGAGGCAGCTGGAATCCTTCGAGCACCCCAACGTCGTCAGGTAAACCCCCTTAAAACTTTTACGGGCCAATCAGCAGCTTCTCGTAACTACACACATTACACATTATTTTCGTAATGAATCACGTATTGATTGCACGGTATTGCACTTTGTTCTTAACTTTAAGATCCCATTTCCATCCTTAAACAGTGTAGTGTAGAGGTTGTACAATTCTGGTCCTTGAACACAGGTTCTGTTCTGGTATTTTCCAATCACTGGTTCTTAATTGGGCATTTAACAGAATTGATTGGCTACTTAGGGCCATAGAGGCCAGTGATGACAAAACCCAGGGCTGGGGTCAAGTTCCAGATTTGTAGACCTCTAAGCACAGTAATGAATGAATTTAAAACTGTTTCATCAGCTTCAAGATTTAATGAAAGACAGATTACGTGTTCACAGTTGCTACAAACATTTACCAGACGCTTTTATCCAAAGCGACTTCCAATCCCTAAATACAGGGACAGTCTCCCTGGAGCAACTCAGGGTTAAGGGTCTTGCTCAAGAACCCATTGGTGGTGTGCTGAAGGTAGGATTCGAACCCATGTCCTCTTGGTCTAGAGGCAAGTATCCTAGCCACTATGCCACCACCACCCCTTACTGTGATTTTAATGCTATATGGTAAATCTGCAGTAGAATGTCTCACAGAACTATTCTGTATATTTACAGGATTACAAGGCTGCCATTACCTTATCGTGAAAATATTTTTAATTGTGTTATATTGTGGGGTAGATAGGAGGAATTTGTTGTGCATATAAGCTATAACACAGATATCCGGCCTTACTAAACACATTATTGTGCCTATAGACACTGACCAATTTACCCCTCCCCCACCCCCATTTTCTCATTTTATTTCATTTATCACACTTCCTTTTGGGCGCTGAAGTTATTTCCTGCCACATGGAGATGTTTGCAGTTTTTATATTTAGCTTTGCACAAAATGGCACCATTTAAAGGTGGTGTAGCTGTTTAGAGTGCCCAGGTTTATGGTCATCTGCAGCTGCCACATTTAATGCCCCTATCAGGAATGCCAGGAACAGCAGTGGCCAACATTTTGTCCACTGTTAACCTGCTGTGACTTCAAATCACTGCTGCACACATTGTGAATGCTCTGTCTGTTTGGTCACTAAGGGTTAAAGACTGTGGTTTTGAGATCACAGATTGCTGTTAAAGTGCCATTTCTGCAACCAAAGAGTCTTGGTCAGCAAATCAGTGTCTTCTGTTAGTAATAATGGAACTGATGTCACTGCTTGGCTGTGTTTTCATTTAGACTGAACAGTATATAGTCAAATAGGCGATTGTGTTCCAGTAGCTTTCATCTTTGGAAAATGGGATTTTTACTTATGTTGGAAAATCTGGTAGCAAAGCTAGGGGTTCTAAACTGTACACTAAATACTGTCTCTGTTAGGTTGAACTGCATGTGGGGGCCCAGGAAACCTAGAGTGCAGTATATTCAGTGCCTTGTTTAACTACAGGCGACCCTTGAATGTTTCTCATGAGGAGATTATTCATTCCATATGTTTTATGTCTGTTCAGAGACTCCATTGTGAAGGAACAGTTTGGGTTGCTGGAGAAAGTTTTCTTGGAGAAACCTAATCAATGATGTCATGAGAAGCAGAGAGGCCTTGCTATCAAAGTGTCAGTCTGCAAGATATTTGATGTCATCTCATAATTTATATGACTTAGTGTGGCGAGTCTGTGTAATCCGAACTGAAAGCACAGCCTCTTCAATACTTTCTTCACAGGGATTGTGGTAATTTGTAAGAAAAACAGACACCTATAGTTTAGATGAAGGAAATTGCTCTGACCTACTGTTTCTGTGTATTGACAGCATGGGTACGAACCAATCGCTTCCCATTCAGGCGTTGCTATGATGAGAAATTCTGGTCACCACTGGTCTCTGCTTGAGTTACCATGGCACATCACGAGTTTCTATGGTGCTAAGAAAGGAATGTTTTCTGAGGTCCTTGGATCTTGACTGGGGACACTAGATGTTTGTTCTTCCTAATTCTTACCAAGCTTGTCTAATTTACAGAAGCATATATTGCCCACGTGGTCGGCTTTTGTGTAAACTGTGCTCTATTTATTGTACAGATTTCCTTCACGCCATATGCAGTGTGCCAGAAATTTTCCTTACACTGCAGAAATGTATAACTTGCTTTTCTTCAAGACCGGTCGGCATTAATATCGAGTAATATTTGTCTGTAGACTATTGCTAAACCACTTTCCAAACTCATGTCATTCATTTTGATGGTAGAGAATGAGATTACAATACTCTTCCAACACAACCCTTTTTCCACAGTACTACATACACTAAATCAGTGTTTTAGGCTACAAAAGGGTATGGTGTTATGCCCTATACAGAGATATTCGTCTCTCTGTCTTTCTGAGGTCAGAAAGGTAGCCCCAGGAAATAATAAGGAGCAGTATGAAGCAAAAAAGATGTTTTGTGTTTTCCCAACTCCAGTACAGAAGCTAATAAAAATATGTGAATCTTCAGGTCATTTTGGAGCCACAGCATGAAATTACCTTCAAAACGAATGACTAATCAAGGGATTTGAATAAACCCATAACGTAATACTTCCACTGAGCGTTTTCCTATTAAAAATAGATCAAATTAAGATTTAGCAGAACAGATATGCAGTATCTGTGCTGATAATGTTGGAATACAGGAGGGTGTTTTGTAGCCAAGTTGATCAGTCATGAGGTTAGAGCTGGAGACTCTCATTGGTTCTTTTCACTTTGCCAACAAAGCTCTGGTGTTCGAAGCATAGCAAGCATTCTTTCAAACAGTCAGGAAAACTAGTCTGGACAGTTAGCTGATTCTTTAGGATTTTCCCTCTGAGCTGCATTGTTTGGCTCATTTAACATTTGAAATCTCAGGAAATGGTGGGTGAAAATGAGTGGCAATGTGAGCAATTCTTCATCCAGCTACAAATACAATGAGCACTGACTTGACTGGCTTTGCAGGGTAAAGAAGAAAAAAAGAACATTGTTGGTGGGCCCATTAGTAATAATGCTCTGTTTTCTCTCTCTAGGTTGTTTGATGTCTGTACAGTGTCCAGAACGGATCGGGAGACCAAGCTTACCCTGGTCTTTGAGCATGTGGACCAAGACTTGACAACATACTTGGAGAAAGCACCTGACCCAGGAGTGCCACCTGAAACCATAAAGGTAGAGAGCTAACACTGGACACCTGAGATCATAGTCACAAACAATTAGAAACAAAAAGTGACTATATGAACAATTGCATTACTTATTATTTATTTAGAATATTTCCCACTTATTATTCAAAATGTTTTCACATTTGTGACCCATGCATATTACAAAAGTGAACCTTGTGTTCTGGATTTGGACTCTGAGGTGCATGATGAAGAATATAAATGGAGTTGTTTGGCCTGCTGTAAGGAGGAAGCAGATGGAGGATGGAACTCCCTAAGATCAGGGTGAGGCCTGGCCTTTTGATGGGCAGTGCATGTGGTAGATGGGCTTCTAATTAAAGAGCCAGGCCCTTGTGTGCGGCTCTATTTTCATTCAGTTCTGGCTTTCACTGAAGACCAGCCAGAGGAATGTTATTTCAGAGAGTGTGTGTGTGTGTGTGTGTGTGTGTGTGTGTGTGTGTGTGGTTCTGTCTGCAATGGCCCTCTCAGTTGCCCACTTTTTTTGTTGTGAATAGAGAGGCTTTCTTAAGGGGCAGTATGTAAGTGATCCTTATTTAGCATGGATATAGTTTTCATTAGTTAATAGACAATACAGTAGGGCTGAGAGGGTCAGGCCTTTTCTTACCTTCATCCAAAACCACAGAGTGGAAATGCAGGTATTTGTCCTGAGTAACTACTCTCCTATCATCTACTCAGACTCGTTCCCACACACTAGTCTTACAAATCCATTTATCTTATTTCCCCATCCTTTTGCCCAAAGGATATGTTGCATTAAGTCTTGAAAAGAGTGATATCTCCTCTTTTCAATTGTGTTGCGCTCAAGTGGAAACCGAGATGTTTCAAAACTGCTTATTGATACCCGAGGGGCTTCCTTTCCCAGTTTTGTGTATCCATGTGAAGGGAGCATTTAGACATGCATCACTTTCTTGTCGTCTTTGTGGCACATCCATGCTATCCAAAGCATAATGCTCTCATGTGTTTGTCATAAGTTTCATATTTAATCAATCATGCATGCTCTGGATTCAATGTTTATGAAAACCGTGCTTCTTGAATAGGTTAGGTTACAGAACCATTTTATCAAGGGTATAGAAATGATCTTCACCAGATACGTTTCTATCAGGTTTTTCTCATGACACATGTATTAGCACATAAAAAATGGAAACTGAAATTGTCAGCAATATTTCCTTAATATTGACAACACTTTTCCCATTCAACTTTAGAAAGTGTTCAAACAGTACAGCTGTTCTGAAAAAAAAGAAAGAAAACAATATCACTTCAATAAATGAAGAGTTTTCTCATCAGTAGATTATGGGGAAGTATGGGAAGGCAAAATTGCAACATGAATTTAGAGATGAAAATGTGGTTTTATATTGATAAACCTAAACACGCGAGTTTTTTTTTTTTCGCAGGAAGTGACATTAATATGTGAGGTGTTTGTATTCCGAAAAGCCAGTTGGATGGAAACCAAGTTGCTTGGCAGGCAAAATGTTTTTTTAGTGCATTTCATTTTGATACTTGCTTTTTGTTCATAACATAAACAGAAACATAGCAACTCATGCTTTGAATAGGGCCAAACATGTTTTCTAGTACAAGATGTGATCGAAATTATGTAAAAATGGAAATATGAATGGAGTGAGTAGCCACCATTAAACTGAAACCAATGGATGCTTTCTTTATGCACAACTGCAATATATATTTTCCTGTGCATTCAGAACAGTAGATCTAGGAATAGATTTGGGGATGCTGACAAATGCCACATTTTGAATGAAGTTGGATTTGATTGGCGTACAGATTGGATTTTCTTTAAGGAGACCAGATAATGGCCTTCAGAGACAGATGATGGGCCCTAGTGCAGTTTTCCAAGAGACCCCCAACAACTTCATTTACTGCCCCCCTTACCCAGAAGGACAGCAGATTGCAGTGGTCCCAGCCCCCAGCCCAATTCAAGCCCCCCGTCCTGTCTACTCCTGCCCCATTTTGGACCCACCGCATGCTAATTGATGAAAGAGGCCCCGGGAATCAAACGAGCTGGAAGGACATCAAGCGGCTGGCGCTGCGCTGGAGAGTGCGGCTGGACCCTCTAGCCCCGCGCTTCTCTCAGGCCTGTTCCTGCTCTATAAAGGAGAGCCTAATGAAGCATGGGGAGGGAATTACACTAACGCTAACTGGCAGATGTCCTGCATTGTGCCTGGCTACAATAAACAATATGGCCGCCTCTCATGAATTAGCATGAGAAAGGGGAGTGCCTTCTGGAAGCTCTGTTTTGACTGCTGTTTTTTTGGGTGTGTTTTTTTTTTTACCTCTTCTCTTTTCCCTCAGTTCTCTGTCCTTTTGCAGAAGAAGTGCTGTTGAGGACAGGTGCTTGATTTGGGCTTTGTGAGGTCCAGCCTGGGTGCTTCAGGTGCTTTGTTGTAGCTGTTTAAGTTACAGTCAGTGCAATCTCAGAATTGTCTAACTTCAAGTGATAAATAATGCTTCTCAAATTTTTATGTTCAGATTTTCACTGTACAGATTTTTATATTGCTCCTTCTTAATTTCATTTGTTTAAAAGTCCTTCCTTTTATTCTATTATTTGAGATATTAATTCCTATTTATTGCACATTAGATTTACAGGTCATCCTCATTAACCCTAAAATGGCAGGTTCATGATAGACACAGCTCAACCTCAATTGAACTCATCCACGTCAATAAAGGAGAGCTGAGGAGAGTGTTTGTGTGTTTGTCCTCGGGTCATTATGCTGTAATTGTGGTTTTTTCCCTTTCTTTTTTTGTTCTGGGGAGGAAACGTGGCAATAAGGCTTGAAGCCAACATGGAGGAACTGATGGGGGGGTGAAGCTGTTGCGCCAGACTGCCTGTGCCACGGCAGGTTGGTGGGTCTGGTAGGTCATGGCTGGATGGGCATTCAGAAAGGGCCCTTGTTTATGCTGGCTGCCAGGCACACAGGCCTCACTCTCACACACACGTTTCCTGGGCCCTAGCCGCCTTTATACGCATTGTCACAGCCACCCCCCTCCCGACCCCACCCCCCAAGTCCTCTTCTCCAGGCACGGCCAGATCCGCGCCGTTTGCAAATGTTTTCTGCTTGAATGTGCACCCCATTGTTTCAGTGCTTTTAATCACTCACCAGCTGGTTGCGGAGTGAATGCAGCCGTGGGCCCGGATCCATGTCACTTGTGAGGTCTTGGAGGCAGGTTTCTGGAGGGTTAGCCTGCCACTGCTTGATGCCTCCAATTTGGAGCAATTCATGCAGCAACTGTGCACACACACCTCTCTCTCTTTTTTCCTCCCTCTTCCTTTTTGTCAGCTCCCGTTTAATTTTTTATCTATCACTCAGGCAGCTCCCAGCAGCCTTCTTGGCCCATGGCTTTCTTCTATTGCCGTTGTGTAAGTTCCACCAGAGGAAATGGCAGTTAAGCTATTCTCTCTCTCTCTCTCTCTCTCTCTCTCTCTCTCTATCTCTCTCTCTCGCTTTCTTTCTCTTCCCCCCCTTCTCGTGTTCTTCCCTGAGTCAGTGGCATAAGGGGCTGCTCTCTGCTTGGCCCACAGACTGAACAAGTGACTGTGGGACAGCTGCAGGGAAGTGGAGGCCCAGCAGAACGGGCCTTAAAGTAACATGTCTTTCCGGCTCCGCATTCATGTCAACATCATATCAACATCTGCCGCATTCCAGATTTAAAGGGACAATCTCATTTTTTCCAACTCCCACTCCAAAAAATCCCTGAGTACATCCTCCAGCTACACCCAAAACCTTACCCTGGTCTTCTCATTGTCATCTCATTTGCTAACTATTGTTTCTTTTGACTATTTTAATGTGTTTGGCCCTGAAGAGTTAGGAATAGCCCAGTGTCTGTGTTTGCTTTTGCAGGATATGATGTACCAGTTGCTGCAGGGTCTGGACTTCCTCCACTCTCACCGCGTGGTTCACCGAGACCTGAAGCCCCAAAACATTCTGGTCACCAGCGGAGGACAGATCAAACTTGCTGATTTTGGCCTGGCACGCATATACAGCTTTCAGATGGCGCTTACTTCAGTGGTGAGACAGTTTGCACAACCATTTCTTAACCGCCTATTTTCTTTGGCTGTCACAAACACGCTCAACACTGTACAATGCCCCCAAAATAGCAGCTACATAGATGTTTATAATTCCAATTTTACAGCTGTTCCAAGGTAACAGAAGACATGTAGTCTGGTCTTTTGGGCATCTGTCTAACCCATTTAAGCGTGCAGCAGTATAGAGTTTCTAGGCCACTAATGATAATCTATTATTAACAGCTTATTGTGAGGGATGCCAATAATAAAAAACACAATTACATTTTTGTTTCGAATTGCTAGTACAGCTACATCAAACAAGTCCATCATGTTTATGTGAAGGCAGTGTGTATAAGATTAAAGCTCCAATCAGACATGATAATTACTGGAAAAACATACATTATTTTGTGATAAATGTTCTTTAGTAGAAACCCCTAATCCAGAAACATTTAAAATGGTGGATGCAGCATTAGAAGTCTAGTCTTATTGGAATAAATCTAGTCTTAGAGAAATCTAGTCTTATTAGAAGTCTTATTGGTATAGCAGGGCCATTTCTTCCTGATTGTATTAAAATAATTACTCATTGATCAGTGAATAATTGTTTGTTGGTTAATTACACTGACATTGATGGAGCATGGCAAACATTATTTACTAATTTTACTGCTCCCCTGATGGAAGAGAGGGAAATCTATTAAGAGTGAAGAGACCAGTACGTCCCTTGAGACGGACATGGCCGGCAGTGAAAGGCCCATCAGCTGTGAGTCCAAAAGCAGGTGCATATCATGTAAGCTGAAACCCACTGCTGTCTGTTTCATGTCTTTAGGCTGCGACAAAGTGGTCTGGGGATGAAATGGATCGTGCGAGCGAGCCATTGAATTCTCCTCTGACATCCTTTCAAGTCATAGTCCCTTGAAGGAGGCTCTGATATCCAGAGATAGCGTATATATCAAGAGATAGCACACTAAATGGACATTGTAGCTTTTCTCCTCGGCACATAGAAAGGGAGATGTTTCTCAGAGTAGTATCAGTTGAGTGGTTCAGCACTTGAGAATTACAGCATCTTTAAAAGGCAATCTGAATTACATTCTATATCTGAATGCCCCACCTATGCTCACAACCACAAGAGCCCTTCTTAGCCCTGTCCTTTTCACAAGTAATTTGGTTTGAGAAATTTGAATGGCTGCTACAACTGGCTGTCAGTTGTGTGGTTTAAGCGGTTAGGCAGTTGAGCCTCTGTAGGTTCACCTGGGAATCCACCAGAGGCATTAGAAAATCCCTCCTCCACCCTAAACTCCCCACCCCCCCTCCCTTCAGTACTTCTGTTCTGCTGTGAAACAAGCACAGAGAGTATGACAGAAAGATTGTGTGAAAGACAGTAAGTCATATGGTGAGAGAGAAAAAGAGATAAGGAAAGATAGAGAGATAAGGAGATAGAAAGATAGCTGAGAGAGAGAGCGAGAGAGAGAGAGAGAGAGAGAGAGAGAGAGAGAGAAAGGGAGAGAGACATAGTGAATGAATAGCAAGCACGGGTTCTCCATTTCCCTGATTAATTTTCCTGCGCTTGGAATCCCCCTCTTTACCCGCCTTCAGTGTGGCTAAAAAAAAAAACGTCCTCTCCTCTTCCTGTCTCCTGCCAGATAAAGAAATGCCGTTATTGTCTATGCAAAACAGGCACTGAGACTTGCTGTGTGATTTCTTTTGCTTGTACTGATAATAGTTGATGTCTACCTGCCAGACTGTAAATGGATTGTATCAATCAAACTGTACATGAGAGACTGCTTAAAACAGACTAGACTGAGATCAGCCCTGACAGCTCTTTAGAATATGCAGAGAAACAGAGGAGGTTTAAAATACACACCACAGACTAATGTCTACCACTTGAGATGAATCATTCAACAAAATGCTTGTTTTCAGCTGTAAGGGCTGTCTTGATTTACATAAAGTATGAAGGAATATCCCTGGGGGATTTTGTTGTGACTAGGGCCATATTTAGTCAGTTTGCACTTTACAAGAAATGTAGTGCATTTTTCACACCGTAGATACATTCCTTGAAGACCTCAAATTGCATGTAACGTGCCAATATAATATGAACAAATATGCAGATCAACATTCCTCTCTCTCGGATCAATGAAGTGATCAGCCGTGATCACTGGACGTTTTGTGTAGTCAGAACTTTTCTATGGTGTTAAAAGGGTTGATTAGACATAGAGTTGTTGGGTAAATGATGTGGTCAGTTTATCAAGTCTAGAACAAGACTTACTCTGTGTGGAAACCCTCCTGTGTTTTTACATATCAACCGCTTTTTTACATATCTTACTTTTTACATAACCCACAGAACGTTAGACCTGTTTAGAGTTATTGTTACCATGTATAATTTAGTTGAATCTCATCATAATAACATCATTAATTGCATAGTATGATTCACCATGGCATGACATGACCAATTATATTATACATCAGGAGGATTCAGTCCTGTCTTTCACTTTATCTTTATAGCCAAATGTGACATGAGATTCAAATTGTACCTAATAGCTACAACTTTTAAGGGTAAATGGAGAAAAGAAGGTTTGTTTAGTATGAACACGGTCTTTTCCTTGCAACAGCCCATTCTTCTAGCTTGTAGATGGGAGAGAAGGAGAGAGAGAGAGGTTGAATGAGTGCAAGTTGAGCAGACCACCCATTGGGTGCTACAGAGGTGAAGATTAGGCTGACCCTACAAATCTCATGGGTCCGCCGCATTGTTGATCATTAGAATGTCTCCGCTTTCCCGGCAGCCATTGTCTGTTTCTGATTGACAGCGCTAAGCTGCTGGGCAAAGGCTCAAAATGCAGCAACATTTCTTTCCCCTCTTATTGCCTTTTTGGGTACATTAGCTGGCCTTTATCCCAGGTCATGTACAGACAGAAGCGAGGGGAAGTTGCTGTTGTTACTAGGCTACAGCAGCGCGAGGCATTCGGTCTCTCTGTGCTGGTGATATTGTACCTTGCGCTGCCTTCCCCTGCTCCACATGCTTTCCTCTCTCAGAAGAGAATTAAGTAATTGTAATGCAGTGTAGCTCAGACTGATTCCAGTTTCCTCCTGGATGCCAGTGGGAGTCACCGTAAAAAGAAAAATCCAGACTGGATTGTCCCATGAAAGCGATTAGGACAGCGCTCAGGCGAGCATCATGTGTACCACGTTGCTCTTGAAATTAGATTTGGCTTACAGAAGGCAAATTCCCTGAATCATTTTACTTTAGATGGATGACTGCAGCCTTTTTACAGCAAGTAAACGTGCTTGGGCCACTTCTAGTGCAAGATTCTAATCATATGGAAGTTGACATTCTAGCTCATGATGACTCAAGTGAATGAACCTGCTGTGTCAGAGGCAAAACAATAACAACAGGTCTTTTGGACCCTCTTCAGCTTGTGTCTTAAAAACATAACTAGTTGCAAGAAAAGAAGATGCTAACCCTCTGAACTGCAGGCTGTTTGGTGCGTCATGCAGTTCGATTGGCTGATGCAGCCCTTGTTGTGCTGTGTTAAAAAAGAATCCTTCTTCCAGCAATCCTTTTTCTGCATACCACAAACTCCGCAGCAGCCTTTGCTGTGGGTCCTCTGGGCCCTGACGCTTCCTTCCCCTCTTCCAGTGGAATGAATTCCTCATGTTGGCAACACCTAGCAACCATCTCTCCACTCGTCCCTCTCTCTCACTCTCTCTCTGTTCTCCAGCTTCCCACACACTCTTGTCTCGTCTGAACCCAACTGTCCTGACTGTCAAGTCTGGGAGCTTTCACTGGGACAACAGTGATAACTGAAAAATGCAAGAACGTGAGACTTCATACAAAGTGATACATTTGGAATATAGCAGCGTTCCACTTAAAGCATTGTTTCTGAGTTGCTCAAATACCCGATTAAAGATGACTGCAAGGATGTTGCCACTTTTCTCTTTAAACATTGTTGTTTCCACCCGTGTCACCTAGGTCTGTGCATGCAAACAGTAATATTACGTTGACAGAATTGTTGGACGTGTTGTTAAATTTTTTATACCTTTAATTCAAGCAGGCAAACTGGAAAGTGGAAATGGGGAATCAGGGATTTATTCCTTTACCCAAACCTTACTACACCACACTACAGGATCTGCCATGGCAATTACCAGTAATGGTGGCATGAAGCTGTTATTATAATGAGCATTTTCTGTCATGACAGCTCATGACAGCATGCGACATTTGCCATGGTGTGGTTAGGTTTTGTAACAGTAGAAATAGCAAGAGATAGTCAAATATGAAAAAAGCACTGTAATTAGAATGTTGCCTTATTAGGAATTAGGATTATTTGGATTATTGTGAGCCTAAAAGTGTGAAAGCTGCTGTTTGAGGAGGGTTTAGAGGATTGGATTCTGAGGCCGGAAGCTTTATTCTAGAGCCGATTAGTGCCTTAATCTGTGTCCATCATGGCCATGTAAACAAGTGACAGGATCTCCACTGTACTAGAAAGAGCCATTCGTTTATCAACGTTTTTCCCATTCCATCTGTCCTCTTAACGGCTTTCCACTTAGCACAGTAAACTCTGGAGAGGGTCTTTAGAGTCCTTCGCTTCCAAAGCAAACCCAAATGCAGACTGCTTTGAATTACGGGCGCTAGGATATGAGATGAGTAACTGATAATATGTTCCACCTGCTAGCATTTAGATTTTAAGCCCTTGAACTGATAACAAAAGCATCATTTAAATGTCCCTAAATGAGCATGCTGCACTGTCTGTTTTAGCCATGTATGGGTGGGAAAAGTGACTCACTGTTCATCACCAGTAATCTCAAGAACTGAGTTTGCTCTCATAGGTTTTTCTATGACTGTACAGCATCAGTCATCCTGGCTGAGTCCGATCTGCCAGTGACAGTATTATCTGTCTGACAAGCCTGCCCCTGAAAGTACCACTGAGCGAAAGGGGATTAAACGGGGAGAACGGAGGATGTTGAGTAAGAATGAAAAGGCAGTGTCATCTCTACCTCTGGTGGGAACTACAAAGAGGTAAGCTGGCAATTAAAGTGATGGTACAGTAGCACTTAAATAAGTCCTTGAAGAGAAAGCACATGCAAAAGTGTCTTCGCACAGCGTGTTTCTCTCGGTCAGGCCATAGCCTTGATTTACATCCTGTTTCTCTTCCACTATTTTAGCCATGTTCTCCGTTCCACATTGCCATCAGCAGTCTGATCGCATGTGATGTCGTCATGCCGAATATCTCAACAACACCTGCCTACAATCTGCCGCGAGGGAAGTCCACTCTCATCATAGCAAAATGTCTCAGGGTGTGGAATTGGAGCTTGCTGTGTGCTACAGTGTTTTGTATCAATATGTAAAAAAGCTGCCATTGCTTTTGGATGTGCTGCAGTCGTTTCTGAGCGAGCATGCACACACATGCAGGATCTCCATTCGATTTGGAAAACATATTCTTATTTACATGTTTGCTTGTTCAAAGCGGTAGTTTTGGACATGAAAACATGACTTTGTGAGAACAGGGTCTTTACAACATCAACATCAACAACAGCACAGAGACATTAGAAAAGTAGGTTAAACAGCAGAGCGTCTTTTGACTCAGGATTAATGGCTCGCAGAAAGAATACATACGAGTACTTGTGGTGTTTTGTTCTGCTTTGGATCATCTGGAGACGTCTGTGTTGTGCAGAGTGTGTGAACAGTTGGTGAAAGGCTAAGAGAGGCTGATATGAAACAGGTGAGCAGTAATTTGAGTTTATGAGGCTCCTGTTGTTACACCTGGAATAATAGGTGAGGTAACGTCCTGTACAAATTATTTTTGCTGAACACTTCTCAAACAGGAACATGGGTGATCACCATTAATCACACCATCGTATGTGTTTTCCAAAAAGGCCAAAGAGGAAATTCACGTAATGGGTTGACTGCCCCATTATATTTTTGCACCATGGAAACCTTAATGTATCTCTGAAGCAAGTGGTGCAACAGATTTAAAGAAAGAAATGTACAGCACTTTTTCATCTTAATAGTTTTAGTTACTATAACTAACATTTTTCAAATGGACTGTATTTTTTGTGCTAAAATTATTTGTTCATGCCAGTAGAACCTGCAATGTATTCCTTTTCTCAGTGTGTTCTCCACGAGTGTAATGCACTTCACGCATGCTCTAGCCTCGAAAAGATAAAACGATTTTAAACAGTTTTGCTTCTTACCAACGTCCAGTGTTCAGGCCTTGCAAAAAAGTCATGACTGGAGTGAAGTGAGATTTGCAGCAGGGTCTTGTGGTGAGGTAAGAGCAGCCTGGGCTTTGCCAGACAATGTGCTTCCACTCTGGACAGACACAGAGGCAGCAAGCATGGCTGGGAAAAAAAGGAAAACATGGCACGCAGGAGAGCACGTGCGGCACACTCTGGGAATGTTTAGATATCTCCCCCAGTATTCTGAAAAGGAAGAAGGAGGAAGGACAAAACAACCCTGCGTGCTCTACCCTGCAGCAGAGACGGAGGAAAAAATGAGGGGGGTCTCTGAAACTGCAATAGACACACAAACAGAGGTGCAGCACTGTGCATGGCGAGCCTCTTATTTGGTATTTTCTGCGTGACCCTCGCAGCTGGCCATCCACGCGGGAGAGGTGTGCCCTTGCTCTCGGACCCTGTCTATATTAATTGTTGACGGCCTTTGGCTGCAGGCCAGTCCCAGAGGAAGACTGTTTTGGGGGACGGGGGCAAGGGCATCTGGATATTAAAGCTTTGGCTGTACCAAAAAAAAAAATTACAGCATATATCAGGAATTTTCCAACTAATGATGTGCGGATGCGGTAGCACAGGGGAAAGAGAGGCTGACTGTGCTCTCTTTGTTCGCTCAGAGAGGGCCCCATACAGCATTCCTGTAAGCTCTGCATACTTTGGCAGCAGTTGTGGAGGTTTTTTTTTTTTTTTTTTAACTGTATACAGTTTACACGCTCCACTCACTTGTGACTTCATATATCTTTCTCTGCTCTTGGCTGGGCCTGACAGTATTGTTGCCGTTGTAAATGGGCTTTTAAAAGAGCAGGGAAAAACCCCCTGAATGACTCTGGGGCTTCACAATAATGGTGTTTACAGCCCATTTGACTGGGAGGCGAAGAATTACTCGCCTGGAGACAAAACATGGCAGGAGGGGAGGCAGAAGGCCCATCCATCCTTATGGGTTTGCTTAATATAAGCCCATTGTGCCCGTACAGTAAGCAGTGAGGTAAAGCAAAATATAGCTCATGAGCATGCATTTAACCACACTGCAATATTCACTTCCATTCTTGTTCACACAGTACAAAGGTTTTTGTAATTGGTCAATTGAATAACATGGCCACAGCTGACACTATTAGCAGTTCGCTTCTGACTACTCATAAAACCACACACTGTTGAATAGCTCTAGCAAGAAACTGTAATGATGTTCAAGCTAATCGACTCCCATTATGTCATGGTTGAAAGGCACGAGTGTGACTCACAAAAGCATTGAAGATGGGATCCCAGATAGCTAAGCATACTCTATAAGGAGTACCTCATTAGTTCAAACATTGACAACATTTGTAATTAAAGGGTACAAATTCTTCCTATTAGGGCTGTCTCGTTCTGAGTGTTTTTCATCTCTAGTCCTGGGGACCCTGTTCAATATTCCCTCCTCTACTCTCATCCAGCTCCCAAGGTAGTTATCAAGGCTTTCATGACCTAAACCAGGTGTGTCATCTCCCCTGTTCTGGAGATGGAAACTATGGTGCACTTTAGTGCAAGTTCTTTTTGGGCCTGTTTTAGTACCCTTTAAAGGGATATACTGGTAATAAAACACATTTATATTTTCTTAAACCCCAGATGTAGTCAATCAATCAAGACATATTTGGTCTCCAAATTGTTCCCTTTAAGTTTAGTGCTGGAGCTACGAAGCTAAACAATTCAAACCAACACTAAAAGTCAACAGTCCCTCAGATTGGTTCTGTAAAAATTGCATGAGATTCCTCTATATTTCTGACAGTCATTGTTACAAAAACTGATTGTGGATCAGCATGTGTTCTCCTGAGGTGGTCTGTGAAAACAGATACCGTTATCTAAAGATGAATGACTTTTGGTTATGTTTTGTTGTTGTGATGTTTTTGTTAAATGTTTCATAGGTCACAGTAAGTAAGTCTTAAACCACAAGTCTTTGCTGTCTTAATGAAGGGCTGAATGCAATTTCAGCAGGTTGAAAGAAGATTGAGGATGTATTTACAGAAAAGATTTGAGACTATTAACTTCTAGTGTTTGTTAACCCTGTCACTCAAGTGCTAAACTGTGTAAAGCAAATTTGGACTCCAAACATGTCTTGAGTGATTGACTACCTCTGGATTAAGTGGAAATGTGTGTAAATTAGAAACTATAAGGTGCAATTATATAACTGAAGTGCCTAAAATGAAGTTTTGTGCTATGGTACACCCCGAAAGTACGAAATGTATTTTCAGGAGTACTACTCCAACAAAAAAAGCTATTTTGAACCTGGACATGGCTAACCTGGTATTTTTGTAAGCTTTAAATTTAAAGTCTGTACACACATTTATTTTCTTTGTTCTCCTAAAAGTGCTTTTATTGCTGTAGACACATTATCTGTACCAGAAGTTCATCAGACTAAGCGGTGGGCTTCTGAGCACAGACTAATGATATCACTGTTCAGATGTACTATTAATTGAATGAGAGGTTGTCACTGGAGGCTCATTTTTTCCTAAGAGCTTTGTCCTCCGCCAAGTTAGTAGATTTGTCCCTTTAAAAGTGTCCAGGGGCGGCCAGAAAGAATGTGGACGAAGGTCTTGTGTTGAAGGGGCCTTTCATCCTTCGCTTCCTTTGAGAGAGAGAATGTAAACACAGGCTCCCGGCCAAGCCCGTCAGCCGGCCTTATTCTTAATCACATTGTGTCTCTATTGTTTTAAATCCAGTGGGTTTAGAAGGTGGGGGAGAAGGGGAGACTGAGACTGCAGGACTTGAGTGTTTTGGCTGAAACTGAGTGGGTGAAGTGCAGGGTGGTACAGTCCAGTGGTTGCGCTGCTTGATGGAGTGAGTTTTGCTTGGGCAGGCAGCATTGCTGAGGAAAGCTTGCGAAGCTGCTGTTTCCCCTCGTGCTGAGTGGGCCTGCGCTGTCTCACTGGATAGGAATGCACAGAATGCTGTCCTTTAATCTGGAGGCAGCCAGGATCGCTTTATCTGACCCTTGTGTTAGCGGCCAGTGCCACACAGTGCTAGAGAGAGAGAGAGAATGAGAGAGAATCATAATAAGAAAACTACACTATTAACATACACTATTGAGTAAATGGAAATATTTTAATAGATGACAAATTAGGGTAAGTTCACTCTAGTAGTGGGTGATCCACTAGATCTGTAATATTTGCTAAATTTCAGTCATTAATTGTGGGGGGGCTGGGGAGGGGAGGTCTAGTGGTTAGGATACTAGGATACGTGCCTCTGGACCAAGAGGTCATGTGTTCGAATCCTGCAAACCACCGCAGGGCTCCTGAGCAAGACCCTTAACCCCAAGTTGCTCCAGCGAGACTGTCCCCTGTAGTTGTAGTTGTCTGTAAATGTAGTTATAGATTTTAGGACATGTTTAGGACAAATGAATGAAACAAATCACGTGATATATTTAGGTTAGAGTTAGAAAGCAGTCTTGACACATATATATTATTAGGTTCTGTCAATATAGAATGTTAAACTTTACTTTCGATGTTAAATAGGGTTCTGAATGAATGTGAAGGAGCACTCCACAAGGGAATGCTATACAGCCTGCTTATGGTTAGTGAATGTTAATACGTCTGTGCTTTCATTATTTGTTGTAAACAATATAATATCCATAGTTTCATTTACAAATATGGATATTGAAATAGAAAATATAATTAAAATCCCCATCCTTAATCAGCCCATATACAAAGCGTGTAACATATGAAAGTCTAAGCCTTTTTGAAGGAGGATCAGCTTTAACTGATGCACCTGGAGCCTCCATTTGTTCTGCATAGAAAAGTTAAACACGCAAGCAGCCAGCATGGGATGCGAGGGGAAAGCATCACCTTGACCTGACACCTGCTGCGTTTTATTTGGCGTATTCTTGAGTCAGTTGCTAGGGTTGGTTTTGTCTGCACTCAGGGGTGTGTGGAGACTGCCAGTGTGCATAATGCAGAGGTGTGTAACGTTTGACAGAGGAACCCTTTGAGTGTTGGATTAACTGGCAAGTGACAAACTGAACAGAACTGTGCCTGAGAAACTGTAAAATGTTAATGTTTATTTAGAGCTGCCTGGATCAGAGAAAGAACACAGAGCAGCCATTGCTCAGTGACGGTTGTCTTCCTCTCGCTCAGCAGAGTTCCATTTAAAAGGGCCCTGTGCATGTGTGTGAGTGTGTGTGTGGGCGTCTGTGTGTGTGTGTGTGTATGTGCGTGTGCATGTTAATAGAAGGCCACACCACAAACACGTTGAGAAAAGCGGATATACTTCAGCTGCGGTTCTTCCTAGAAGTCGTGCAGCACCCCCCCAAATGTTGCTTGTATGGTTAGCTATAGGTAACATCAGCTGTTTCATTTTAGTCTATGGAATGAGCTTTATCTTACACTTGCTTGAAAGATTGGCTCTAGAAAATGAATGCACCGTTGCCCATCAGTCATTTTTTCATGCAGATGAGGCTCATTTCGGCATGTTTAGAGTAGAATGTCTGGGCAGTCAATCATGCTAACATTAGTAACTTTTCATCTTGTTTACCAAAGCCCCCCTCCCCCCCTCAGTCTCCCTGATAAAGGGCCTGCCCCTATATGAAATGAGTCAGTGTTGGCCTTGTGTGTCATGCTAATCAGGAACTGTACTGCACCAGTGGTCATACCAAGCACTCTCTGAATGAATGTCTGATGCTGAATGATAAGGTGTGGGATAGGGGTTATTTTAGAATGAATCACGTGCTCCCGCTGATGTCATGTGACAACAGTAAGACCAACATTTTTTATTCTTTTGAGTTCATCTTCGACTTCCTCCCCAGTTCCCCTTAATCAGGAAGACCAAGATGAGAAAGTGTCAACATAGAACATGCTGCCCGCCACTAAAAATAACCCCCTTTGCACATGAAAAACGTGAGCTTAATTTAATTCCATTGACACTGATCTTGCACTGCTAGCTTTAAATATAAGCAGTAAGTCAGCTTGTAAAAGGCTTTGGCCGGTGAGTGATGGACTACAGTGTCTGAGTACAATTATCAAGGTAGTTCATCACTATAGCCTGTGCCGCTATGTCAAAACGACATGATCATGTTCTTTTTTTTATTGTCAAAGAAATAAATTTGTCCAACTTTCATAATTTGTGTGGTCTTGCAGTCATCACTCATGTGTACATGACCATATTATAATATCTCTTTAACCAATTAAAAGGGTTGTTTTGGTCCCAAACCTTTAAGGCTGACCCATGTAAAAAAGGTCTATTAAGTAAAAAATCCAGTTGTGGATGAAATGTATGGAACAAACTGGTAAAGTCTGAACTGAAATCAGAGATGTCACTTATTTCAGATATATATGTGTAGGGTGGCACGGTGGCGTTGCTCCACTGTAGTTAGGGAATGAAAGTCTCTTTGGATAAAAGCGTCTGATAAATGCCATAAATGTAAATAAACGGATAGGCGAATTGAGCACACTAAATTGCCCCTAGGTGTGAATGGTCTCTGTATGTGGCCCTGCGACTGTCCAGGGTGTACCCCGCCTTCGCCCATTGCAGCTGGGATAGGCTCCCAACCCCGAATGCAGGGGAAAAGGGGGTAGATAATGGATGGATGTTATATACATATATATGCTTTAAACCCAACACTTGATTTTGCTTTATCACTGTATCACTTCTGCTCACTCCACCCTACAATGAATTATTCTAATTAGTGCCTAATCAGCGGCGTGTGGTCCATCCACTGTTCGTAACTTCATTCCCACACCACCACTCATTAAGGGCGACGCTCTCATGGTGCTGGGTCATTTGGCCATGCGCCAGTGTGCCTTGCATTTTACGATATGCGGCCCCGATAAACGCCCCAGGCTTTGCTTACAAACACAGGGACGGCTGATTTGGCTGATAAGCTGGAGGGTTTCTGGGCCTAGAGCCCACGGGGAGGACAGCATGCCGGAGAGGGAAAGCACCTGGAAGCTGTCCACTTTCTGGAGAAGGGTCACTGAGTTTCGTCTGGAGGCTCTCCCTACTGTAGCTGTTAACAATGCACCTCTGCTGTGTGCCCAGTCTGCTGTGGATCCTGCAGGCCTCTAACCGGGCCTTTCAGGAGCTAGACAGATCTGAGGCCAGCTTGCAAGAGCAGGTGTCACTGAGTTTAAGAACATAACATGATTTTGAAGTGACAGTTTGACAAAAAAAAACCCACACAACCAAGGCATGTGGTTTTAGGTATTGCAAAATGTAAGTTTTTCTATAAAATGGACTAGGTATGGTCAGTATGCAGTATGGTGCAGCTATGAAACATACTTCCATTTATTGCTATAGAAGAAAGTATGTAATAATGTTTTAGAAACCACATAAACATAACGACTGTTGGAGATGACATAGTTTAAGATAACTGTGAGGTGACTTAAGACATGTTTGGTGATTGTAGGGCTGCAATAGGGCTGCA
>JBBPCW010000139.1:12343514-12368817 GCA_037974425.1 Phenacogrammus interruptus | reverse complement strand
ATCGATAACGGCATTCGTTGACAACGAATTTCATTATCGATAATTATCGATTTTATCGATTAGTTGTTGCAGCCCTAGGTGATTGACGCTGGAGCTGTATGCTGGACTGATTGGCAAGATTCGCTTTGATAGAAGCGCATCGTTCTGGATGATTCTGTAGAGATAAAGGGCAGAGATCAGTTTAGAGTTTGAATGATGTTTTTGGTGTGCCATTGGTCATTGAAGGCCCTCGATTCCATAGAGGCACTTGGAGACCATGGGAGCGGTCCCCATTGGCTTGCTGTGGAAATTCTGCACGATCCTGGTATACCAAAACGGGAATGTGGAGGCTTGCATTTCCAGATGTGATTTCAAACCTTACGCAACTCGGACGCAAGGGCACAGAAACATTTTTGTGTCTTCCAGTTCAGGGATACTTGACTTTATAAAGTTCACTGTGTGTCCATCCGTATATTCGCCTACTAATAAAGTCAGTTGAGTTGATATTAAAATTGCATTTTGAAAGAGTGGCATTTATATATTGCTTTATCCTACTTTGTTTAGACATTGTCTTCAGTTTTAATTGAGGGATAACAAATAATGAAGTAAGGCTTGAGAATTCACATTCTCTGCTCAAGCTTCAGGTCAGAAATCATTTGTATGCTTGTCTTCTTAGCAAAAGAAGGCCTGGAACTTTCATTTATAATTCATAATCACATTTAAATCACAATTTAAATACTGGCTGGAAAAACTGCAATGTTCTCCCCATGCCGATCAACTATTAAAGAACAAATGACAACCAGGATGCACTGAAACCTAGTCAATCCAAAATATATGCTGCCTGTTTTACATAGTTATCTTTGTATGCTGTATGTAGAAGTTATTGGACATGCTATTCTGTGTGTTTTAGGTGGTCACACTATGGTATCGAGCTCCAGAGGTGCTTCTGCAGTCCAGCTATGCTACCCCAGTGGATCTGTGGAGTGTGGGCTGCATCTTTGCTGAGATGTTCAGAAGAAGGTGAGACGCTGTGCATTCATTGCAGTGCACCTCACCCACTCCTCCCCTTTTCACCCCTATACTCACAAATGCTGTAACTGTCATGATTTGAATGAGATTAAGTATTACAGTTATGACTCTCAAAGGGCGGCGCTTTCAATTAGAGCATAAAGAACAAGTCAAGCCTGAGCAACCTGATTGCTTAGTTGTGCCCCCATAACTGGAAGTTTTCCACTGCTTGTGTGCTGCTTTCTAGTGTTCTCTCAAAAACATCAAGTGCATTTAGTCAGTCAAAGCATGTTTGTTGTTCATGCGTTCATGTAATATCAAATAGCATTGCTTATTTAGGCTGTGATCTGATACAGTTGACCAAATTTCAAGAACATCTATGTGCTCACACTTCTACCCATTTGCATTGTCAGCATGAGCTAATCTGGGCTTCAAAACACTTTTAGCGGGGAGTCTAAATACTATTGCTTCTTAGTTAATAGAGTATCCCCAAATGTAAACACCATTAGTTCCTGTAGGAGCCTTTTGTCTATCTCTTTTTCAGTGTAATTATAGCTTCAGGCACTTGCAGCGGATACTGTGCATGCGTTTCTGACCGAAAACCCGAAGCAGACCTTTTCATTCTAGAGTTCAGTGACATTCATCAAGCTTATTTTGAAGGATTTGGGTCAGACTGTGTTCGCGGAGCAACACAATACAAGCTGTCGCAGGCATTTTTATTAGTAACTGTTCCTCCAGTGTTTCACAATGTGTGGCGAGCATACCAAATGTAGAAAGAGCTTTTTAAATGCCCTTTCCTTTATTGTGACCACATTTTTGCAGTCAGTTGGAGTTGTTAAACAGTTGGGGAAATGCTCTTACTGTTTGCTGTGGTTGCAGAAGGCATTTGAGGCCTCTGAGTGCCATGTTCCTCTATGGTGACTGCAACGAATGTGTCTGTACTTCTGCTCAGATGACTCAGACCCAGTTGCAGTGGTTATACGTTGACTGCAGAACATCTTCTGCACTATGGAAAAGATGTTTCATTCGTATGTGGATGTACATTAAGAGTATGTCTGTGAGCTTTATAGTTACAGCACAGTTCAGTAGCATCTAAGAACAAGTTTTCATGAGAAGAGAAGGGTGCTGAAAAGCAAGCTCAATCTGCAATCTCAATTTCCTTCCCCTAACCACCACCAATAAGACATGTCCCTACTGTATAACGGCAGGAAGACCCCAGGTGGGTTTCAGACGATAATAAAAAGCTGTAAATGTTGGCGCACGTGTGTTTCCTACCCGTCAAAGAGACTGATAACTGGCTCATTGTCCCTCATTGTGCAGAGGAGGATGTGTGGGCTGATGTCTTCCTCTCCATGCAATAGGATGAGGAGAGAGAGGTGTATGCAATAGATCCACATGCACACACACAAATACACACACACACACATCCTGTGTTTCACATCCTAACACAACCACCTGTCTGTTTACTCATGTGGACCTCCGTCCGGCATCTGCTCATGTACCCCAAAAATATCAAATAAAAAAAAGGGAAAGTCAAATTCTTTTTTAGGTTTTTTTCATATGTCCAGCAATTCATAGACTGTTCCCTATCCCTATCTTGGAATATCAGGTGTATTACAGCATCTTTTTCTTGCTGTAATACACCTGATCCAACTTCTCAGGTAATTAATGAGCCCGTCCTGAGCTGAAGTGGGTGTGCAAATAAGAGAACCTGATTGAATTCATCACTTAATCACTTACGACCAAGAACCGCATGCTTTAAAGAGGAATTTCACCAAAATCGCAATTCAGTTCAGAAAAGCACCTTGCTATCTCCGGGTTTGTTTACATTGGTGGTAACAGGAACCAGGCAAACTTGTTTTTATATAATATTTCATATTAGGATTTTTTTTGCCTTAAAAACCCCTTCATGTGTTACTCTACCATCAAGAAAAACACGTATTTTAGACCAAAATCTCATATTAGAAGTATTGTCAGACAACATATTCATGCCAGTATCCTGTAATAGCCTTCTGAAAGGTTGTGTCTAGAAGCTTTAAACATTTTGGTTTCTACTTTCTGTCCAATTCTGACTCGAAATGTTTATCTATGATGGAATATTTCACATCGAACCGCTCTGAATAACCCTGTTTACATCTTGATGATTTAATTATGCAGATATATATACAGAAAATGAAAATGGAATTTCCCCTTAACAAGGGGGGCCATTTGACTGGCTTGCAAAATGACCAACCACAGACCATTGTTTTTGTAGAGGCAGGCGATTGTTAAAACCAAAATAGGCCTGCAAAAGGCGTGCAATGACTCATGGGGAAATGCCGCATCAGCTTTGAATAAAAAGCATTTTTAAATTACTCATAAAGGTGTATTATTGTGCTGGAAAGGGCTCTCCAGCATTGACAATAATAGTTATATCTGATCTCTTTATTGAACGGAAAGGTAATGGTATGGCTAGGAGGTCAGTACTGGACCTGACTCAGAGAGTGTGAGTTAGGTCATCAGTTCTTGTAATGTGAGGTCCTGTACTGGTAAGTCTCTCTCTCTCTGACACAATGCCCTGTAAAACGCCACTGTGCTGGGCTCCTGGCCTACCTCCAAGAGAGCCTGAGGGCGGAAAGGAGGTGCTTTGATCCCTGCTAACAGTGCGCCTCCTTTTCTCTCTCTCCTGGAGGTGATTAAGAATACGTTTTAAAAGGCCACCTGTTGCAGATTAAAAGGCACCTGGGAGCAGCTTTTCCAAGGTTTCCACTCTGATCTGTGAGAAGAGTGCCGCCCCATCAGAGCCAAGCCAGTAATGGGGTTTTAAGATTCACCGGAGAATGATAAAGACATGGCACACCTGAGCTAGGAGTGCACTGTGCGGTCTTACTGAAGAAGCTGCTTCATTCGTTATTGCACATCCATTTAACTGAACAAACCATGGAACCCTTTAGAATCTGTTGCATAGACCAAATGAAACAGTCTGCTGGCCATTTCTTATTGTGTATAGCATTATGGAATTCATTTCTGAAACAAGGTCAGATCTCATGTTCCAGCTTGGCATCTCAGGTCGGGCATGGTTTGAGGAGAACGTTGAGACTGGGTGGGAATTCTGCTTCCATGCAAGTCTGTATCTGCATCTCTCAGATGGCGGAACCATTAGTCATCGCATTTATGAATGACTTTGAAAGTGGTGTTGACATTCCACTGATCCAAAGGTCGAACATGTTATGTTGGCACAGTCTGCTTAAGAAAGCATTCACATCCGTGTTTACTTTCTCACAATGCATGCGTATGTATGTATGATTTTGTGTGTGTTAGAGTGCTCTTCAGAAATCAATGCTCTGTCTCTCTCACATACACATATGCAAACACACACACACACACTCTGAAGCATTCCAGAGGTTATCGAAGTGGAATGTGGATGGAGGGACTGGCACTTGGAGTGTGACTCAGCTGCGTGTGCTGGCCTGGCTGTGCCCACTCACTCAGGAAGCCTGCCCGCAGCATAATATCAGCCTTGTGCTAAAAGCCCCTACTTCATTCAGACTAACAAGTAGCCCGGGGGCAAAGACAGAACCCAGCTACAGGGAATTTCAGCCATACTTGTTTTGGCATGACATAGCTTTAGTGTTTTTTTCTCCTACTGTTGGAAAATAGAACTGGTTTTGTCCGTTTTACCCAGTTTGAGTGTAAAGGCTTTGCAGGTTTCGCATTTCAAACACACAGATTTCTCTCTACGACAAATGAATGGCGTGTTGAGCTTCTCAAATGACAGATGGTTTGACAAAGGCAAAAAATGAGTTGTTCGTTTTGGTTTTCGCTTCTGACTTGTAAAGAATGTTTAGTGCACTGTGACATGAAGACAGCGCTGCTCAGAAATTGACTTATGGCTGACAAGCTGTAAGACTTTGTGACGGGATAATTGCTTTGGTTTAGAAGCAGAGAGGAACGTGCAACATTTATGTTTGAGACTAAGCTTCAAAGTCAGAAATAGCTCTGTGAGATGACGGAACTCAGCTAGACGGAAGGCACAGGGCGAGCACGTGTCCCCAGCTGCCTCTTTGTCTCTTTACAGTTGAGAGTCAGTTAGGCTCTGCGCAGCCATGGAAGCAGGGGCCTCGTGCTGCTCCTCGTTTCGCTGCAGTCGAGTGACCTCTGGTGAAGTTAGAGAGTGTTGCAGACAGACATTCTATTATGTTACAGTGGTGGTTGCAGCACTAGTCTAGGAGCCCCCTCCCCCGTTTCATCTGCTTCAAACACACCTGAGCCAACCAGTCAGCTTGTTAAAAAAAATCACATTTGTATAGTTTCCCACCTGTAATGGCATCTATCAGCCAAGACATGTTTGGAGTCCAAATTTATATGCTAGAAATCAGTATTCACAATGTGTAAAAATACATCACCAAAACATCTCTCAAGCCCCATCCAGCTGTTTATTAATGTGGTGCAGACATGTTGATGTGGTTGAGCTGTAAAAGTACAGAAATCTTCACCATTACATGCAGCCATTTCAAACAACACCTTATTGATATGTTCGTGAATGAAAAAAATTGGGTGACTTTTAGCATCTGGTCTTTGTTAGCCATATTATCTCCTCATAGATCCCATGCTAAATTAAACAAGCAACATTTTGACACCAGACATGACTTGGCTGATTGATTAATGGTAAATGGGAAAAGATTAGCATTAGATTTCTAGAAAGAATTACTAGAAAGAAGTAAATTAGAATTTTCTGCAAACTATGCCCTTAACTGAGTTTCTTGTTCGGGCTGGAATGCCACTATTGGCCTCGGGCTGGAACACAGAGTACAGACTGCATTATAAACTGTTGTGGATAACAGCATCTTCTGAATATGTACATGTAGTGCAATGTAAGCTAGTCCTGGGCTGAAACAGGCGTATCGTGGAGGTGGAGATATTCGAGAAATATGGCTGACTACCCAAAACGTTGATAGTTGCACAAAGTTGCTTGGGGGAAAAAAACTTTTTTATGGATTATTGCTAGATATTACATGAGAAGTTAGTTTCATTGGATTTATACATTTCTCCAGTGTACAGTTCTTTTCAGCAGTAGATTCTGCCACTGTATGTAAATGGAGAATAGCAGAGCTTACTAGAGCTGCTTTCTGCTTCTGTCTCACATTAGGATAAACTGAGCGGTTCTTTCACACGGCTCATGGCTGTTCCCCCACACAGGGGATATAGACAGCCAAAGCAGACGTCGGGGATAAATAGTGTTCCTCCCGCTCATGCCTCTTCTGGCGGTGGATGTGGTTTGGAGGAAAGGCCTTGTGAGTGCTGGAATTTGCATGTGTATGTCGGGGGAAGCATGCCCATCCATGGGTCTTGTAATGGACCTAAAGCACCAGCGAGAGTTTACCATGTGAAGAACTAATTTCCTTTTTCTTTCTCTCTTCCTCACTCTCTCTTGCTCTCTGTCTCTCTCAGCATGAGCTGAAAAATCCCTTCTGTCTCAGCCCAGCACATAATCAGCCTGGCCAAGAAACTAGAGCGTTTACAGTAGCACCGCTTATTACATCAGCACGACTCTATGACCTGGCCAGCCCACTGCACAGTGAGGGGAATTTTCCTCTCTCTTTCTCTTTCTCACTCTCACTCATCCCTGCAGAAACATAAAGCATATGAAGCATCACTAGGCTGGTATTTATAGAGCAAACATTATGACCAAGCACAGTTTATATGCTTGCAACATATTAACTGGTACACTGACTATGCCAGTACTGTACTGAAAATATTCAAGATGGTTGTGTGTTATATTCATCCTGCATGTGTGAGTCACAAAAACCAATTGCCTTCTTTGATCTTTGTCTGTTTTAGACCCCTTTTCAGAGGGAACTCTGATGTTGACCAGCTGGGCAAGATTTTCGAGTATGTACCATTTTTATCTTCTGAACCTTCAAATGAAGTCAAGCGGTACATCCATGAGCAGCAGTTTGAACAATAATTGTGTAAGTGATACTGTTGATGATGATGATTATGATAATGATGATTCCAGTGTGGTTGGAGTCCCTTCTGCAGAAGACTGGCCCCAGGAAGTGGGCTTGCCTCAGAGTGCCTTCTCCCCTCGCCCTCCCCAACCAATAGAAGACCTGGTGCCAGACATGGATGAGCTTGGAAAATCCCTCTTACTTGTGAGTCCTAAGTCTCAGCAGTGTTTCTTCATTTCAGTAACATAAACAACAAGTTCGGCAAATCAAACTGTTTCCTCCAAAATGTACTTGATCAGACAATGTGTGGCATCTGAAATTCTTTAGTTTTGCATTGGAGCTTTGAGACTAGATGTGAACAAGACACAAGGACGTTACACGAAACACATGCCTAAATCATACACTCACTTTAACCTTGTTGAGCCAGTAAGTAACTCTCTGGCACATTATCCATGAAAACAGATAAATGTACAAATGTACAAATGTAATAAATGTAATGTAAACTGTGTAAGTATTAAATTACAGTGAAAGTTAAAAAATGTTTTTTTTCTGGTCATGTAATATTTTTTACATGGTTCCAACCTCATCAGTACAATGACGGTATTGTTAGTCATATTAACCTCCTGGCTCCTGTGCAAAGCTAAAAACTTCAGATGGCAAGCATATCTTGCATGTTGACTTAATTTAGGGTAAGGGGCAATTTTGCCAAGCTTTCATGTTAAGATGTGATGAACAAAAAAACAACTGAAACTGAACTGAAACGTTGACAATCGAGTAATGACTTTTTACTGGAAACATTACATTTAGCAAATGTGCAATGAAAAGCAATGCGAATGAGACATTACACTCAAATGCACCGTTATCATAAAAATTCATGGAAATTCCAAATGTAACATGAATGCTGCTATTGGTAGGGCCAAAATCGAAAACTTCTGCTACTCCAGTCCAGCAAAATGCCATTGCTCAGTGTACCAAATACATCCGTGATGGGGATGATAACATGTACTTTTCTCTTTTTTCCTCCATTCACACAGCAATTCTTGTCATTCAACCCAGCCAGAAGGATATCAGCTTATGAAGCTCTGTCTCACCCGTACTTCCAGAGCCTGGACAGCACCAGCAAGAGTCTGTACGCACAGCCTCTCCCCAGCAAAAAGCCCTCCCTGGAGGAGAGAGCTGCCTGAAAGACTATAACCCCATTTTTCAAAACTCGCCGTGCCCAATCCCCGCCCCCCCAACCCCTTAATTGAACTCGTCTTCCATCGCAACATTACATGCTGCTTTTAGGTCTCTTTTGAAGTATTACAGCAATGTTTTCACTGCTGCCTGGCAGCCCAAGTCCTGCAGAAAGTACATTCACTCACTGCCTGGGGCAATTAACAGAAAAGAAAACCATCAGAAGCTGCTTTCCTGCCTGCCGTCTTCCCTAACCGGAAGCCCCTCTGCTCAGAGGAAACTCCACTGCCAGCTACCTGATACAGAGGCTGCTACACCACGATGCGAGGGACCACTCTATTCTGTTTAGAGTGTCATTAAGAGAATACTGCCAAGACTTGACCGCCTTTCACTGCCACCAATGTGCAAGCTTTGGTCCCACTGCCTGTGACTGACACTTCGGACCTTGCAGAAAATGCAGAACACACAGTTGTCACTGATAATGTGGCTCTGTTGAACAGAACCACAGTAGAACAGATGTAACCACACACTCTCATTCTCTTGCTCTAAGCCTATGGTTACGGGCCAGATGATCCAGCTTAGTCTTAGTGGAGTGTCATCTTGTGGTCACTTCCCCTAAGGCTGAGGACTGGGCTTTGTGGACTTTAACGACAACTGATATCCATTCATTGCCTTATAGAGGACGACGAATCACATGATCACTCCTCACACCGCCGAGGCCTTTGTGATACTGCCCACTGTGTCCGGCGAGACCAAACACTTCAGGCTGATTTTCTGGACACATGAAGAGCCTAGACCCCAATGGCAGTGTAATGTAGTCCAAGGCTAGACTTAATCTGTGTCTGGAAAAGCGAGCCTTAGACATCTAGTATAATGTAACAATGCATTACAGCCTAATGCGACATAAACTGTTCATTCTACTTTCTACACTGTTCATTTATTATTATTATTATTGTTATTGTTATTATTATTATTATTATTATTATTATTTTTAATATCAGTGTTGATCGTTGACGACTTATTGAGGTTTTGTCTTATGTCTTAATTTTAGTTGACTTGAAGGTGTAGAGACTTGTTAGAGTATGCTATACGCCATGTATGACTTCATACAGTATGCACCCTGCGGTCAGGTAAATGCTATAGTAGCTCAGTTATGTAGTTAGAGTGATGCCCCTCCTGGGTAGCAAGTTGCTATTAGAGTGAGTCAGTGTAAAAGTAAGAGGAGATGCGGTTTGACGTAGATTTGTAGTGCGTAAGCGGATCGAATAAAAAGCTCTAGCTTTAGAGAAGGTGAACAAGATGTAAGGTTAGGTCGTGAGAGAGATTTTTGCGAAGGCTTCGAAGGGTAATGTGATAATTGCGTGACTGCTGGAATTCAGGACATTGTACATACAGTTTAGATTATATCCTTCCACTTTTCATTTCTCTCATGTTTCAAGTCCGGATAAACGACCCAGTCTCTCGTCTGGCTCTTCACCTGCGTACGAAGTGAGAGAGGAAAGAAAGGAAGGAGGGAAGGATGCTGCTTTAGACTATTTTTTTTTCCTTTTACAATGTGGTCCAGGACTAAGTCTCAGCTGAGGAGAAGCTACACACAGGCACTGTATCGTAGACCTAAACCCACAGGTTCATCCACAAAAGCACTGGTGCTTCCTTCATATGCTCAGGATCTCAGTAGACTCATTTGGTGTGTATTTATCAGAGTAAGTCTGCCTGGTTTCGCCTTTCATAGTGAACAATACAAAATCTGATAAGTACAGCTCATTCTGTCCCACTCTCCACTCTCAGGTCTATTTATGGTTGTAGTTTTAGGGTCTGACATGTTTCAGGTTTGACTGTTATAACATTAGTGCTTATGAAATGAAGTCTGCAGACAATTCACTGTATTCATTCCACAATAACATTATAATACAATAAACTATACTCTATTTATGACTATATTTACACTCATACTCATCAGATTACAGCCATTTTAACACTGTAACATGGCATTCTGGACTCATATTTGAACTGATAATAAAACATGGAGGCAGTTGTGTCTATTTTTTCCCATTTTCTGTCGTAACAGCTCCTCGTCCTTTTTTTTTACTGCTAACATTCCTTCTTGTTTTTTCCATTGTTGCTGTCTCTTCAGCTTACCTGCCGTATGGTCGTCACAGCGTCGTGTTTCCCTCTTTCGAGCAGATGGCAAAAGAGTGGGATGTTGAGAGATGTTTTGTGGGCATTAGATGCGAGAAAGTACATGTTCGCAAGTGTAAAGTGTATCCATATAACTTTTGATATTGGCTTTCGCTCAGCTTTACCTTTACTCGGTTTGATCAGATGGAAAATGGTCTTGAATTTATTACTTTTGTTTTAGAACTAGAGCTGAGTTAAACGTTCATGCTTTTGGAATGTAAAATGTTATGTTAGATATGAAATGTAAAAGGTGACATGATGTAGTTATGTTGACCTGAAAAAAAAAATGCACCTTGAAATCACCCGTCTTGTTATTTCCCCAGTACGAGAAAGCTTTTGGATGACGTTTCCTTTGAGTTTTGAGTTTTCTTCCATTTTAAATGCACGAGGGTGACTGAAACAATAAACTGAAACCTTTTCTTGTTGTTTCTACTCCTTTGCTTTAATGGAAATTTGAACTATAATCCATTTTGTTTGATTTAATCAGTTATCAACGTCTTTTGAGCTTGTATCATATTGCTGGATGGTGGTACTTCAGCTTTAGTTTTAATCCTCTTAAGCTCCTTTGCCTTTGTCTCCACTTTCATTTTAATTCAGTGTGTTTTATTTATTGGCATTGTGATGGAAGTGCTTCAAAAACGACCCTTTGTGTGAGAAAAATTGAGTCTATCTCATCGGTGTGGTGGTGTGTTGACGGTGCTATAAGTATTGCTTAAACTTGAAAAGTCTTCTGTGGGGCAAAAAAAGGTGTTTAGAAGGATGGTGATAGTGATCTGAGCATTTCCAGGTGTCTTCACCAGTCTTTCTCTATAGAGAATGAACTGAACCAGAGGCCTTACATGTTTATTTGAACTGGTCAAAGGGTCAAATTTACTCAGTGGCCCACATCATTTATCCTTCCGTGCCGATGACAACCTTACATGTTTCTGTATACAAGAAACTATTTCAGACCTAGTTCCCTCTGTCTGTATATTTCCTCTTACAACTGCCTTCTTAAAGCTGTGTCCTGTGCTGGCGAATTGTACGACTCACTGCTAACCCTGTTTTGTATTATTATAGCATGCACCACACATATTGGGGTTGTTGTACATTGTATTTCACTGGAAAATTAAGCGAGCTGTGTTGAAATGTCTGGAAGGTATTTTGTGTTTCTCCAGCTTTCCACTTTTAACCACAGTAATAACCCCAACAGGCTGATGTTGCATTTTACTTGCTTAACTGATTGTTCTGATATTTACTGATCTATTTTATTGTTGTTTTTTTTGTTTGTTCCTTCCTCTACATGATAGTCTAAATGTATGCGTTCAGTAGACGTTCCTTTCGGCCAGTGCTTTATGTGTGTCTTGTAGGTATGGGGGCGTTTGCTCTGAAAGCTGGCCTGCAGTGCAGTTGGTGCGCCTGGCACTTACCAATAAATGAAAAGTTACTCCTAATAGAGGTTTATGACACTTGCTTCATGGTATTTGAGTTGCTGTTTTCTTGATGTTTCTTTTTCTTGCTATCTTCATATTCTTGCTCAGTTATGTGTTTATTCATTTGGCCTAAAATCAATGTTGTGGGCATTTTCTTCTCCAATAGAAGATTCAGTTAAGAGACTGTATTCAATAGATTACGTTCATAAGTTTTCTTTCAAAAGATTTAATTCAGTAGATTGAATTCGGAGCCTTTTGAGCGTGGAAGGCATACAAATACCATGACTTGATGTGATTTGATGTGACAAACATTTCAAAGCTTTTCATGCATCACAGATGGCACTTGGTAAATCAAATAATCAAATGAAGAGTCGTGTAACACGGTCAACACCAGATTGGAAAGCAGCTTACGCAGCACAGAGCAATGACTGCCTTTAGTTATGGTCCAGCCTTTATTTCTACACTAGAACATTGAATCAGAGACTAATATTTGATTTCTGCCTTTACTTTCCTGCTAAGAAGAACCTTCCCACATTTTTCCTGAACCAAATTAATCATCAATATTCCTCACAGCACCTTTTTTCCTTTCTTTTTTGTGTTCTTTTTAGGGGGTATGGGGCAGTTAACAGGTGAATGAGGTACGGGTGGGTTTTGTGGTTTTATATTTTTGTATTTTCTCTGAACTGGTTTGCTGCTATTTTTTATAGGCCCAGCTTGAAAGTGTGAGGAACGATTAAAGGCCCATCGGAAGTGGCTCCGATTTGATGCGATTGAAAACTAGAAAAAGAAAGCTGCTTGTGCTGTGTGTCCCATTTGTAACTTCCTGTCATTGTTTTTATTTTTTTTTTCCTTCAAATAAATATTTTAGTACATAAATCTTTTTGGTCTAACTTTGTTTCTTTGATGCATATGTATTTTGAATCTTTTTTTTTTTTCAATAAACATGCTTCTATTTAGATTCCTCACAACATTTCACCTCATTCAAAAGAGATGTTAAATGTGTGCAGAACGGCATGTAGAGATATTGATGATTAGAAAATGACAATATCAGACAAATGAAAGTCACAAAACTCCCTAATGGATTCTATATACATTTGTTCCAAAAACAGAAGCAAAATGGTTCTTCGTGTTTCTCTTCAAGTATTTAATATTTTGCCATTGAAAATGTATTGGAGCAAAATAGTTCATACATACATGAATACATGCTGTTTGGAGAAAACACTCTCACTCTCTAATATATATATCAACCCAGAACAACACAATGACTTTCAAGATGGTTGATATTTTTGCCGGTCATCGCAAATCATTTCTGAGGTGTAGCCTATATTTAAAAATACAGTATATTGTAATTAGATATAAAATATACTGTAATTACACTATTTTATGTGTCATTTAACTGCTTAATGCTCCCAAAATAATATTTAATTAAAAATATTAATCTATGTCATATTTCTCCCAGTGTCTAGCTTATAGTTCTTCAGTCTAAATAAGCTATCAAACTAATTTGACCAGTGCACACAAACTTTCAAAGGTCAGTTTGATATACACTAAATGGACAAAAGCATTGGGGCACCTGACCATTCCCCTAACAGGGACTTTTATGACATTGCATTCAAATACATAGACTTTAATATGATGTTGGTCCCCACTTTGCAGCTATAACAGCTTCTGTTTCTGTGAGAATTTGTGCACTTTCATTCTATAGAGCATTTATGACATCAGGCATTGCTGTTGGACATGAAGGCCTGGCTCTTAATCTCTGTTCCAGTTCATGCCAAAGGTGCTGGATGGGTTTGAGGTCAGTGCTCTGAGTGGGCCAGTCAAGTTCTTACACCCCGAACTCATCCAGCCATGTGTTTGTGCACTGGGGCACAGTCATGCTGGAATAGAAAAGGGACTTCCGCAAACTGTGTCCACAAAGTTTGAAGCATGGTGTTGGAAGCATGGTATGCTGAAGCATTAAGATTGTGCTTCAAACCCTGAATTAAAATGTGTGTCCCAATACTTTTGTTCACATCGTTTTTGAGAGCATGTCAGTAACTCTCCGCTAGGGGGCAAACTCTTCCAGCTGTTTGGAGGCGATGCTGGAGCCATGTAAACAAAGGGTCTAACTTCTGTTCTGCAGGTGAAATAAAAGAAAATCTTCAATAATGGGGAAGCGGGATAACAGAGTGGTAAGTTAAAGAAGCCAAGCAGTTTAATGAAGTGTCTAGTTTTGCACGTTTAGCGAGAGATATGCAGATTGTTTGCAGGTAAACGTGTAGCTAGGCCTGGCTAATACATGTAGCATTAGCATTTGGCTAAAATATACAGGTTGTCAGATTATAACGTTTAACATCCAGCTCGGGGAGATTTATATGCAGCTCAATTGTAAATTCAACCTTTCTGCTTAGATTGACACAAATTAAAATGCATTTCTTTGTGTTAAGCCCTGTTAAGTTGGTGATAGTTCCATTTCTACAACAGCTAATGGCTAATCACATTACCCTGCAGCATGAGTAGCAGAGTGATTGAACTTTTTTAAATGGGCATTTGGACTGGACGAGTGCTTTCATTTAGGATTTAGATTTAAATGTCTAATTCCTTGTTTAGTTAGACAGTGGCTTTAGTTTAGTTAGTGACTTTAGTTTGTAGGTAGTTGCCTTCTGAATCAAAATACCGTTAGTTTAGTGAGAGAAACATACAAAAGCGAGAAATTAGAGTAATTTTTCTAATCTATAGTAAGTTAACCTTTCTTTCCGTGAAACAATAACTGTAATAGATAATGGTTTCCTTTCGATAAGCCACAAAAAATAGCCGTTTAGCTCTGTAACGTCAATGGGCATTAACTAACGTTACACATGTGGTGTAGTGGATGTGGCAGGCTGATACAGATATACGGTCTTATAAGTTTGCAGACGAGCCTAAAAATACTTCGTTGTACTGTGTATAGCACTGAGTATGTTCTGATTGTGTTGCTGAATCTTTAATCAGGAATGAGCAACTCTCATCACAATTTTAAGTACAGCATTAATCAGTATTGCCCTAATCGTGTAAAGTGTTGATTTGTCAAATGTGAACACACCCAGCACGACATTCTTTACTGTATTTAACCCATTCACCAAGAGAACCAGTGTGCCACCAGAAAAACAGCACTTGGTGAGGCAGTGTGTGGGAGTGGTACCTTGCCTAAGGGTACCTCAGTGGTGCCACTAGTTGTCATGGGATTCAAAATCGCAGTCTCCTGATCACAGGGGCAACTCCCTAACCACTAGGCAACCAGCTGCCCTTACAGCATTTTACTAGGTTTTAGATGATTTATGATTGCATGGAGTGGTGTTGAGATTTCTGCAGGAGGTCCAGCAACTGATTTCCTGGCCCCAGCATGTCTGATATCTGTTACTGGTGTTGCATTACAGCCATACTTGAACCCAATAGCTGCAGCCAGAGCTAGAGGACCTGTTCCTACCGCCGGTCCCACCATACAAGATTATCTCAGCAGGCCTCGACCAACATGGTATGGAAACCTGTTAAAAAGTAAATTAATTTACATGTCATATGTGAACACACATCAGCACACAGTGTGAACAGCACAAAATTGCATCAGTGGTGCCACTAACAGTCCAGGGATATGAACCCACTGCTTTCTGATCACAGGGTAACTCCCTAACCACTAGGCCCTGAGCTGCTCTCGCTGTTAGACATCTGCAGTATTTGTACCTCAAGACTGAAAGATTTGCTTACATTTTTAGTTTATGCAGTTCATTTTAATAAATATGATGCTGTGGAGTTAGTGTTAGCTATGTAGGTGTCCTGAATATACCGCCCAGGATGTGCTGAGGATTAATCAGTTAGGATTAGATAGGATTTTGGATTGCCTCCACAAATTGCAGGAAAGGATATTCCTCTCTGTGGCAAATCTGGATTTGGAATTCATTTAAAAAGGCTCTGGAAGCGTTTGATAAAATGTTAAACATTTATGAAGGTTTATTCTGCTGCTGTAACAGCCAATTCCAAAACCTTAGCAGCAACATATATCATTATCTATATCATTACCTTTCTGTAATTTAAAAAAATCATAATATTTATTCACTTCTCCAGTCATATAGTTGATATATAGAATACTAAGCTGCAAAACAATCTTCAGCCCTGTGCTGGCATTTGACTGACATTCAGTACATACAGGGCATACAGACAGAAAAGAGGCAATTAATTTGCATATTTTAAAGCCATATAATTTTTAGAAATAAACAGTGTTTTGAAAATGAGGTAGGAATGAACTACGTAATATTTTGGTACATATCGCCACACAAACATCATGAACAAAATGTAATAGAAAATGTTGTATATAGGCCCTTTTAAAATTGTCTCGACCAGTCAGTGTCTTTAATGATCTATATCAAGATTGCAAAGATTAAGTGAAATGAAAGTGAACATTCTGTCATATATGAACACACCACAACGTGAACGGCTCGAAATTCTTCCTCTGCATTTAACCCATTCACTGAGCATACACCAGCTGCCCTCAGATCAGTACTTTGGAGAATGCGGGCATTAATATCATGACAATTGACTAACGGATGATATATTGTACAGCCCCGGTTCTCCTTGCCCTAGAAATTCAACAGTGGCGGTATGTAGCAAAAAAGTCAGAAACTTGGGTGACTTTGAAATGATTTTGTGACACAGACTTCTTTTATGCTAGCGCTGTAGTTTCGGCACAAAACTAAAGACATTGTGGATAATTGAAACATCCCTTTAACTTTTTTAGACCATTGTTTTAGCACCTGCTTAATGCTATGTCTCACCCTGATGTTGCATTGTTCTGCCACAGGGAGGAGGTGAAGGAGCAGCTGGAAAAGAAGAAAAAAGGCTCAAGGGCTTTGGCTGACTTCGAGGATAAAATGAATGAGGTAATCTCCAAATTAAAATCTATCTGATATTTTTTTCCCCATGAGAATATCATACATTACAAAAGGCTTATTTCAAATTCTCAGCGATGGAGGAAGGAGCTGGAAAAAAACAGAGAGAAGTTACTCGGTGGAGGTGAAAAGAAAGAAAAAGAGAAAGAAAAGGAAAAAGAAAAGAAGGAGAAAGACAAAGAAAAGAAAGAAAAGGAGAAAGATAAAGACAAGAAAGAGGTAACTACTCATGAAGAATACTCCTTATGCCATTAACTTGCATGTGGCCATCATTTAATGGTAATTAATGGCTTTTTTGCATTTTTTGCAGAAGAAAAAGAAGGAAAAGAAAAAGTCGAGTAGGGTGAGAAAAGCTTTCCATTTTTTATATCTTGTGTGAAATCCTCTCCTGATAGTTCTAAAAGTTTCTGTTCTGTTTATTAGCAACACATACCAAATGGAAAGAATTTTTCCTGACATATGATTGTCATGTATTTCTTCCTGCTGTTCAGAAAGTTGTTTGATATCTAATGAGCTCTGCTTTTATTGTGTGTGGTCAAGCATTCTTCGTCTTCTTCCTCCTCCTCATCGAGTTCTGATTCCTCCAGCAGTTCGTCGTCAGAGTCTGAAGATGAGGTAAAGCGCACGTGACATCGATTCCCCTTTTTTGCTTTGTAAACACGTCTTTTTGTTGTGATCATTGTTGTGATCAGAGTTAAGTTTGCTGGTGCTTTTGCTTTGTTGTTAATGTCAGGATGAAAAGAAGAGTGTAAAGAAGAAGCGGAAACGAAAGCGGTCCTCAGCACGGAAAGCATCTGACAATTCTAACGTAGAGTCAGACACCGACAGCAAGGTAGTGTTTTCCGGACGTGACGACTTCTGCAAAAGAAGCGTCCCTTATGACCAAACACTTCTTTATTAGCTTTCACTCACATGGTACCGAATTAAAATTTTCCATCTTTTGGTGTGAAATGTAGTCTGCTGTTATCTTATTTTATTCTGTCTGTGTAAAAAATATTTACAATGGAGTCAGCTCTCTAAAATGTAACGGTGCTCATAATTTACACAATTTTTTTATCCGTTTAACCTGTTACTTGTTTCAGGAATCATCTAAAAAGAAGAAGAAAAAACTCAGGGAGGAGGGAGAGAAGGATAAGGTGATTTTAACTGACCTATTTAAGCCTAAGCCATTTTCTGCTGTTCATGTGTACAGAGCTTCTCTTTTGCCTTATTCTGATACATTAAATACTTCTATTATCGCAAAGGATGAAAAGGGCAGTCTGAAGAGGAAGAAGACTGAAAAAAGCCACTCAGAGTCCTCAGATGAGTCTGAAGTCGATGGTGATGTAAGGACATTTCACATCATTGATTTTGGTTCAGTACTGTGTCATTTATATGTCTTGGATATTCCATATAGTGAATACACCAATCAGCCTTAGCATTAAAACTACACACAGGTGAAGTAAATGACATCATCTCATTACAATGGCACCTGTCAATGGATGTGAACACTCCGTTCTTAAAGCAGGAATAATGGGCAATCGTAAGGAGTGAGTTAGACAAATTGTGATGGCTAGGTGTCTAGGTCAGGTCTTGTTGGGGGTTAGTACCTATGAAATACGGTCCAAGGAAGGATAACTGATGAACTGGTGTCAGGGTCAGGGGTGCAGAACAGGTTAGAGCTGTTTTGGTGACACAAGGGGGACCTACACAATATTAGAAAGGTGGTTTGAATGTTATAGAACTGACTTCTGTGCTGAAATCTGACTTTATTTCCATGTAGGGTGAATCCAAAAAGAAAAAGCACAGCAGTGAAGAGAGAGAGAAATCTACAGTAAGTTTGATTTTAAAAATAAGCTAGTAAAACTAGACAGACAGATTGGGGCGGCATCTGCAGTTTTGCAGACCCCTATCCATTCTGTGGTAAAGAAAGAGCTCAGCCAAGGCAAAGTTCTTGATTTACTGGTCCATCTATGTCCCCATCCTCACCTATCCCGAAAGAACACGATCACGGTTACAAGCAGCCCAAATGAGTTTTCTCTGTAGGGTGGCCAGGCTCTCCCTTAGAGATAAGGTGAGAAGTGCAAACATTCAGGAGGGACTAGAGCCACTGCTCCTCCACGTTGAAAGGAGCCAGTTGAGGTACTTTGGGCATCTTCTGCAGATTCACCCTGGACGCCTCCCGGAGAGGTTTTCCGGGCATGCCCCACCGGGAGGAGTCCCTGGGGCAGACCCAGGAGGGACTGTATGTCTCGGCTGGCCTGGGAACGCCTTACTGGAGGATCTAACTGCACAAACACCAAATACCAGGATTAAGTTCTAAAGGAGGCCTGGCAGAGTTGTAACCTGGAGTAATCTGTAACACCATGTGGATTGTGTTTTGTTTAGCATTCAGTGTATTGGAAGTGAAATGTTCTAACTGATGTGGTCTAAAGCAGTTGTTTTTCTAGTTTTGTGTGAAATGTGTTTTCAAGTACACATGCAGGTAACTGACTGTTTAGGACTTGGTATCTAGTAATGCACAGCATACTGTTCAAAAGACTGACCAAAGAACAATACAGGTTACAGTAATATGTAAACACTTTTAAAAGTTTTAAATGATTTTACTCCTCACTCCACACCTATACAATCTATATCAGTTTATCCTCTGTTCATGCTGAAACCTTGGTCTACTTTCTGAATAAGGCATAGAACACTTCCTGGCATCCCCTATGTGTGTTTGAAATGTTTTTGTAGCGGAGTCTGAACAGATCTCTATGCTTATACCTATTATATTTTTTTAGGACAAATCAAAGAAAAAGAAGAAGAAGAGACATAAGAAACACAGCAAGAAGAAGAAGAAGAAGAAGACCTCAGGATCGGAGTTAGAGTAGAGAGTAGCTGTGTGGCGTTAGTTGTGAAAGGTAGCTGGAAGACTGAGTGTGCATGGAGCCCTTGCTGGACTGCTGGAATACCCAACAAAGGTCTGCTAGAGGGACTCTCGTCTTTGGAGCAGTGCGACGTCCTGCTTAAGCAGGATGAAGAAATGGCTGAATGGATGGTTGGAATTGGGGGAGGGTTCGTGTGGGTTATGAGGGTTTTGACTCCCTGTGGGTTTTTTATTTTTTGCTTGTGTATTTTTTTTTTTTTGTTTTGTTCTGTTTTGTTTTTTTTAAGCAGAAGATTCTCTGTCCAAATAAAACGCAGTTATTCCATTGATTAACAGTTGTGGTGCTACATGTAATTTGCACATAACCACTTCATATCCTGGGTTTCTTCAGTAATTACATGGACTGCAGTGCAAACTGAATCATTTCTAGGCTCTAGAAGTGTTTAATAAAAGGTTGGACTTTCAAATGTCTCTTGACTATTTAAGAGGACCTGTTTAAGAGGACGGCTGGGCTTTTGTAGGCTCAGTATTTTTCAAAAGGGGAAAGTTAGGTTAAAGATTTAAAAGAAACATTTTGAAGCCTGTGATTATAGTCCAGACACGCACACATTCTGAAACACACACATTGAATTCTTTTTAGTCACGTTTTTAATGGTCCAGCTGAAGCTGAGTGATATGGGGGGTGACGAACGGGTGTGAGGGAAATTTCTAGCCACCTTCTTCTGTAGAGTGGGTGCTGATGAAACTTTGCATATCCTTGTACACATTGTGTCTAAGGCTAGTTTAGTCTTAGCTGTCTATACTATACAATCAATTCAGCGACCATAACTTGTTAAAGAAATTGATTGTATTGTATTTTTTTTATCCCACTCTGTGATCTGATACGTCCCGCATGCGCCATGCGTATCGCTGTCAGGGCCTTTTGATGAAGCTCAATGTGGCCCTGGAGGAAGCGTCAGCCTTTCTGAGCTTCTGCCAGGTGTATGGTCGCCTCCTGCTGTCCCATGGGAGGGGCCTTATTTCCCTGGCAAATGCTGTCACCAGTTCCCCTTTTCTTGTCACAGTCATAGAGTTCCTGGAGCAAAGCAAGCAGAAATGGACTTCATAGGAGTTGCTGTGTCTCTGCTCCTGTGTGCCATGATTCGAATGTCAGGTAAGATGTTTTTCTAATAGCACTGTCAACTGTAGCTTAATAATAATATATTTTATTTATATGATCTAGCTCAAACATTGTGCTGAAGAAGCTTACTGTGGATGATGTCATAACTTTAGTAATTCCCATTTCAATAATGGGAGTTAAAGCTTGAAATTTTATTGTAGGTTCTATATAGTTGCATATATAAATGATCTGACTAATTATTTACTGGTTAATGTTTATGTACATGAAGGCCTATCAGTAATGTGTAAATACTGTTAAAAACACTTTGTTTGGTGATAAGTTTCCACATTAAATGTTTTTATCACTTAATTTTTCTAGCTCAGAGGTTTCAGAGGCTATTCTGTATGTCTTTGTTTTTTGGTGCATTTTTTTATTCATAAGTAGCTTTTGTGATGTCAGCACTGAAAAGTAGTCTTTAATACAATGCAGTGGTGTGTCCATGCTGTCAAAACAAACCCTCTTCTTTTTTTTACATAACTTGGACACTTTCATTCTGTAAAAAAATCATTAAAATTAATGGACTGATTCAAATAATCCAAAATAATTGATCTTTTTTTTCTGTTTAGCTTTCATTACAAGCTGCAGCCGCCTTTTTTTTCTCTGGAGATATGTTTTGATCTGACAGCAATTATATGGTTGGTGATGTAGTCTTCGTCACACCGCCGCCCCCCCTTCGCTAAACTTGACAGCAAGTTTCCTTATCTGATGAAGCATCACATGCTGCTGTAGCTCAACACCAGATTTGACTCAGTGGATTATTCATATACAGGACTTCGTTATTTTCCGATATGGAATCTACTGTGTTTCTGAGCCCAGTGAAAGTGAAGTGAAAAAAAAAGCTGAATTCATTTAACCCTCTTAAATCTCAGTTGCCTCAGTGTGTGAGAAGCCTAATGTGTGGTTTTCTTTAGTAGATTGTTGGTCTAACTGAAGGCGCTTTAACCTAATGTCCATTGTCTTGCTGATCTCTTAGTCACCACTGTTATCACCACAACAATCTTCGGTTTGTTTAGAGACACTAGAAATAGAGAAGGCTAAGCACGCTCCGCAGTATTAAACAGGCTTGTTGAGGATAGTGTGCAGTAAACAGTGGCACACTTCTAACCTCTAGGCCTCCCCGCCTCTAGGCGTTTTCATATACAATAGGGGTGTCCTTATTTATTATTTAAGGCACAACAGGAGCCACACAGTGGTCTATTGTAATACATAGAGCTGGCAGCAGGCAGCAAGTGGGCTAGCTGTAGTCCAGGAAAAGGCGTGTGTGTATATATACACCCCCTACCTACCCTCCTGCTGCCACAAGTCCCTCCTAGCAACATAGTACAGATTAGTAGCTATCAGTTAAGGCTAGGTAATAGATCTGTTCCTCTTTATATTTCACCATGGCTGTGTAGTAGCAACGTGTTCTGTAATTTGCTGGACATAAATAGATTATTTACTTACGTTTACTTAAGTTACTTATTGTTTACTCTTCCCCAGCTGACTAAATATTCAGTAATATCTTCATTGAAATGCAAAGGTGTTGAAGCTTATCCTCTCTTTGCTAAGGCAACATGACATCATGTAATGCTCAACAGTTTCTTCACACTGCCCTGGTGTTTGCTTAAAGACCAGTTTGGACAATTTAGTGAGGATCATGTGTTTAGCTACAATCATCCAGTATAGCCAGTCAATATTTGCTCTTGGCAGTTACAGGACAGCTTAAACTGCCAATTGTGTAAATCATCAAATGTAACAAGGACTAGGAGTGTACATTAAAGTCTGGCTTTGGTGTTGGGATCTTTACTTCAAAAAAGAAGTCCTCAGAAAACTAAATACAGGGTGTGTTTCAGAAAACTTGCCATGTTTTCAACAATATTGCTCTTACTGAGCGACATTGTGGAAATGATGAAGTTCCTTTGATGGAACTGACAATATTGATGACAATAGCGGATTATGTCCGTTTTGTTGAGTTTTTTAAATGTTTTACTAATTGTGGGAAGTTTATAGTTCCCCTGCTATAAAAAGGAAAAACAATTTCCCCTGTCTTGCCACATTCTGCGTATTGTAACAAATCAGAAATTGTCTCAATTTCTAGCTATGTATTCTCAAACCTGAAATGAATTTAGTTCCTGGCAATGCCACAGGCACCCCTGCATGACGGAGGCTAATGAGTGAATAATAAGTGGTACTATCTCTGGTTGGACAGAATGGCCTTCTCTGTGTTGAATGAAGAGCTCATGACTTTAAACATGGCATGGTCACAGAATGGCACCTTTGTTACAAATGAGTTTGTGAAATTTCTACTTAGTTAGATCTGCCCTGGTCTGCTGTAAGTGCTAGTATTGTGAAATAGGAGAAAAAACAGCTAAACCAAAAAACTGTGTTAGTGTCAAAATTGAAAATGTGGATTGACAACATGTGACTTTGAGGGAGCTGGCCCCTTTCACAGTGTTGGTGGCATTGTGTCATTAGTTAAGACCTAGCTAATAGTCAAAAATCGGCAATTACTCATTGGTGAAGAAAAAAATACAAAAAATAGTTTGAGTGGGCTCATAGAATTAGTAAGTGTCCCAAAAGAATCTTACGATTAAGTAGTTTTAACACAGGTTTTAATAAAACATCCACTGAATGGTTCTTTAGGGAAACAAATACGATTCTTCTAAAGAATATTTAAAGAGCTCTTTTTTGGTACTTTAATTTTTAAGAGTGTAGTTCGATGTTCATATAAATTATTTGGATTGTTTCTGTTTTGCAGGTGCTGCCACAGAGCTCATATCAATGCCTACTGTCCTGCATGGCCTGAAGGGAGACCATCTCCATATACCTGTGAAAACCCATTTTGAGTTGAAACAGGTGACGTTCCAGGGCACCTGGTCCAAGATCAGTCCCCAACATAACAACCTGATCACCTTTAATAACAGCACAGTGATCCCCAACTTGCTGCTGAAGGACATGCTGATCTTCAGTCTTGAAAGCTTCTCCCTGACCTTGAAGGAACTGGATGATGAAGTTGAAGGAGAGTACCAACTAAATATCAACATCATGTTCCCTGACCAAAACAAAACAAGCATTAGCAGGAACGTGAGAATTACTGTGAACGGTGAGGATGGCAGTAGGTGCTGGAGTTGTTTCACTTCTGTACCATTTATCAGCTGACCTGCTAGTGAAGCGGATGACACTGAGGCTTTTGTTGTTTATTGCCTTGTTTACATGCTCTTGCATGAATGTTAGATCCTACAGCCAGGTCTACATGTCATCACATCTAGAAATGGGTTGTTACCCTTTATTGATCGACTTACAAACCAAAATTGGTCAATGTGTGACAATTAATACACTGTCATCAAATAGTGATGCTTTCGGTAGGAGAAGGTTGAATGAAAGTGGGGGTTTGAACTTTTTATTTTATGGTCATCAAGTTCACAAGCAGGTGTAAGCCTTACCCACAAGGCTGCTACAGCCTGGTTAGGTTAGATTAGGTTTTTAGGTTATTAATAAATACTAATGTAATCTCAAAATGTACATTCTCTTTGTTTTTTTGTCTTTGATCATATTATTTAGAATTGTTTATAAAGACTATATGTGCTCAAATGACAACTTTTATGCTTTTTCTTTTTAGTATTTTAGCATTTAGAAAGTGTAACTTAGAATTAATATCTATGCTTCTGATGCCAGGTTCATTTTGAATGATTCTTTTTGAACATGTGTGTTCTTAGTGAACCTCTCCACTCCTTCTGTGGTGAAGAGCTCAACTGGCACACTCATGGAAGACCGGGACAATGTTAATCTCACCTGCAATGTGGCGAAAGGAGCTAGGGCTATTTACCAGTGGTTTAGAAACAACAACCCAGTAGGACAGAGTGAGCGACACACGTTCTCCCAGAACAACAGCACCCTGTTCATCAGCCCAGTGAAGAAGGAGGACATTGGCATGTACACCTGTTTGACCCAAAATCCTATCAGCTACAGCTGGAGCAAAGCTATGGAGCTCAGTGTGTTCTGTGAGTGTCCAACTTGGTCCTTTTCCTTCTACATCAAACTACATTATAGCACACTCCTACTACCTGTATTTCTCTTTCATATCCACATCACTCACATCTTACATCCTCTGAGGTTATTTCCACTTTGGCTAGTTCCTCTTATTACCTGAGGATGTTTACAATGGCCTGATCTCCTTGTCATATATATGGCTGGAATCAGCACTGCTTACGTCTTTCTTCACTTGGTGTCTTGCATGTTTCACTCATACAAAATGGCACCCCTTAATATAATGCTTCCGTTGTCCATGCAAGCCTGGTAAATGATGTACTTTTTAGAATTGATGTACTCCGATGATACAAAAATTCTTTATTGCATGAATTGCAGACAATGTTACTCCTATCAGTTTTTCCATTTTTCTGTTTTTAAATGTGAACTTGCAGCACTGGGCCATACAGCGTGTTCTCGTTTCATTTATATTACGGATCACCTGTGGCCAGAACCACACCAGTTAAAGTTAATCAGCATTCATGTTTTAGAAAGCTTTGAATGAATACAAATAACAATAATACTTCCTCATGGAAGTCTGGTATTAGTGGTTAACATTGAATTCTGGGCTCAGTCAATACTTCTTTAAATTAAAACAGGTGTAGATATCACGGGGGGGAGGGGGGGGGGCATAGAGTTCTCAGGAACAGGACAGGTGCTCTAATCAGCTCACAAAATATCAAAATCTTCATCTGGCTTTCTTGTTT
>JBBPCW010000139.1:12288629-12300463 GCA_037974425.1 Phenacogrammus interruptus | reverse complement strand
TCGCTACCAAACGCCACAAAAACGCCTATGGCGTTCAGAGCGCGTTCATTTCAAACGTCCGTGTGAACGAGGCCTAACGGTCACAATTCAGTTTTACATAACAATTATCCAACTGGTGTGTTTATATAAACAAGTGCCTTTCTGGTCAGCTGTCCTGTTCTATGCATCATTCAAAAATGATCTGGAGGGATACACACCTTCAAACTTTACACTGAAAGAGTAGGGCTAAGGTAAATTGTACATTTTGAAACTGAAATGTATTTTTCCAGGAAATGCACTCTTTAAATATGGAATTTTCCTGTGTGCTTCTATTTATTTACTAAACAGTAATTAACTGTATCCCATGACCTAAAACTGTTGAACCATTTATATTCGAACATAGTCCAAAATATTATTATAACAAAAATTGAAAACATACTTTATTGCATTGATTGATTTGAATTGTGCCTGTTGGGCTGTTGCATTTTCCACTAGAAAAGTATTAAACAGCCATTCCTGTAAGTTCTTGTGTACAGATAACATTCACAGACTCGTAATCATTAAGCCAGAGTGTGCAGAGCATTGAGAGCAGATATTCTCCCATAGTGAGTGCCTGGCCCTGTGGCTGCAATGGGACTACATTAAGAATGCTTTTGAGGGTTCCGATGGAGAAGGCTCTGCACTGATATGCTGGCAATGCACTTCTTTGGACTGCTGACAGCAGCAAAATTATTTTGTTTTCCTTTTTTCCTCCCTCCATCACTTTCAGCTAACAGTATAGTCATGTTTTTAAATGGATATGAATCCTCTATATGTAGGACCCACTTCCACAATCTAACCCTTCACTTTAGCAGTTTGCACTAGAGATTGTAGGCAGAAGCTTAGCAGGATCAGCTTATCACTTCAGATGCAAGAGTGTATTTAGCAAATGCAGATTGTGTTTAGCAAATCACAATAGGGTGGGATTTCCTAGACCTTTCCTGCTTCATCTTTGAATTAGTGTGGTCCAGGTGATCTTACAGCCGGTGGCTCAGATTGCTGGGTGAACAGTCACTCTGGCCTTACTACTGTGATGTTTTCTCTGATTCCTGCCAGAAATTAAATGAAAGTCATCATCAGACACATGCCACCCATCTATACCCCTTTGCCCCCAAATCTCAGTTGCCTAGCAACAGTGATCTGATCCTCACATCAGTGACTCACTCCTGACTGTGCTGTCGGCATGGGTAGTTTCTCCTTCTCACCTCTGTCGGGTGTCTAGTGCTAAACTCCACATTCTTTCTGCTAATCATATGATCAATATCAGTGTGAACCGCTTTGCTGCCTTGTGGGCTCCTTGAAAGTCTCTCTGGCAATCGGACATGTAGGAAATACTCAACACAGAAAATCCTTCCTCCCCACTACTATCAGACTCTAGAACTCCTCCCTCTGTCACACACCCACATAATAATCAGTGCAATAACCTGCTGCTTACCAGATGTACAGTTTTTTTTATTTATTGGGTTTAAATCATTATCATAATATGCAGCATTTTATGATGTGTAATATTCCACCATGTGCAATATTGTACAATTTTTTATTGAATGCTAAATAATGATCATTATATGCAATATCTTTTTAGGTGCAACCATCTTACCATGTGCAATATCACTGTCATTATTACTATGAGCTCTATATCATACAGTAACAGACTTGGTATAGACAACTCTATATCGTTGTTTGTGTCACTAGTGAATTACTTATGAGCAAGTTATTCATCTTTAGTATTTATACCTCAGCATTGCTTGTTTTAAACAGAGTATTTTTAGGGTTTGGCTTTTATTTTAGACTTTCTATTCTGTTTTCCTCTCTGTATGTCTGTGTAGTCATAGCAATTTCCTTCCAGAGCAATAAAGGTTTCTGATTCTGAAAGTAGTTCAGAAGTAAATACGCTGGAGCTTAACAAAACCAGTGGGCATCAAATAAGCAGTATGCCCCGTAACGTATGGGTCTTTAGATTCAATTTTGTCATTAACAGTTTTGTGGTTTTGATATGCATTCCTCTCATTTTCTGTCAGATTCCAGTTCATGCCATTAGTCAAAGCATCTCCAGTGTAACAACACATGTTTGGTGGATTCATGTGAGCTTGTTTATGTGCAGCTGCAGAATTCCCCCAGGTGATGAATCACCTCTGAATGTGATCTCTGTGCACAGTTCGGCCCTAATTCGATTTATTTTAGCCGCTCAAACTCAGGATGTACAGTAGTTATGCACATAAATTATTTCAGCCATTTTACTATTTTCATTCTCTCTCTTGTTTTCTTAAATTCTCAGTTGAGTACGCTGATAGAGTGAATTTTGGTGTGCGCCTGCTGTGACGCATGTCATCTGAGGAAAAACTGGAAGATGTTTTACTAAAGATGACGTGCTCATTAATAACTCTGGCATATTTTTATAGCTTTTTTCATGCAGATTGAAAGTTTGCTTGATATACTTTCTTTTAGTGGCGTATTTGTTTTTTAAATGAATGTCTTTTGTGTATATTTGTCTCGGCTTCTCAGTTGAGTAGAGCGTGTACATGTTTGGAAGCCGAGGGTGCAAGGCTGGCGAGTCTCTGTAGATGTCTAATTTATAGAGCCCAAGCACACACAAGAATGCACGACTGGAACAGGTTGGACCCAAAAGGCAAGGAGTGAGTCCCGCTACATTAATTGTTCGTCAAGTGCCATGAGTGTTAGCTTTTCCACAGCAGGGGAACATGTAACTACGTGCTGTTTCTTTCCCTAAAAAGCAGTCCCAGTCTCTGATCGGCTGTAATTCACCCAGCCACAGCTTTGTGGAGCAGGCAGACTTTCCATACACACTTCCTCTCTTCAAACAAAGGCTGAATCTGGAAGTCTTGCATGTTGTTCTCAGTGCCGCTAATGAATGCTTGAGTATGAATGATTCGAGTGTACTGTGGTTTGAGACATAGCAAAGTGAGTGTACAGCATCCCAGGCCACAGGTTGTCCTTGCCAAATGGGAGTATGTCAGCCTTTTCTCAGAATTCTAATGTCACTGAGGTCAAAGTGGACCAAACTATATTTCACTCTGAATGCACACTCCTCTTTGATTTGAAATACAGTTTCTTATTTCAACAGCTGCCCCTGATAGGAGCTACTTTTGGTCTCTATGGTATTAATTCTGATTATCTTGCTCCAAGGAATGTGTTGGGGCCCGGTGTGGTTTTGATAGATTGAATGCATGGTAAATACTCATCCAGGTCCACGGCAACTCCTCCCATTATCTCTGGTGTATTCGCGTTCCCTCGCCGTCAGATTTACTGATGTTCAAATATCAGCAGTGTGATTTAGGGCAACATGTAAATCAAAAAGAAGACAAGATATTTCTGTCTTCTGTTTCACCAAAAAACCTTGTGGTTCACAGGCCCAAAAAGCCCTGGCGCTCACACCTGGTAGCTGTTCCTTGTATTTATTTTCTCTTTCCCAGTTTTTGACATGTAATGAAGTCTTAAGTCTCATCTGAAATGCTGTCTATTTGTGATTATTTTTTTGTTTAACTTTGTTTACATGGAAATTGGCTGTTAGTTTCCTTTTCGTTGAAGCCCAATGTTAGACCTGCATAACATGAACAGCCCCTCCGGTTTTAGTTTTGTCCATGGAGTAGACAGGAATCTGAGGATAATTGCCTCAATCAAGTCACAAACTACCTCTGTGCACACGGACCGATATGTTTCTCTGCTCTTGTTCTTGGTCTTGTCCATGAGGAGAGGCAGAGGGGAAGTGTGCTGGAAGGTTTGAAGTAACTGAACTGACTTTCTGCTCTTATCTCTCTCCCAACAGCACATCACTCCAGACAGCTACATCCCCTGCCTGACGGACCTCTGCAAGGCATTGTGGGAGGTAATGCTCAGCTACTATCGGACCATGCAGTGGCATGAGGAGCATGACAAAGAAGAGGAAGCTGACCCTGACACAGGTTACTCACTCACACTTCATTATGCAACCCATCTGTATTGCCTATTCACATATGTGAGGTCTATAAAGTGAGTAGTTGCATAAGAAATCCTGTACAGTTTTCCACAACATTTGTTGTCCGAACCGTGTTTTGTGAGTTTTGCAGCTAATGCAGACAAGAAGTAGCATAAAAATGGGCAAATTCAGGTGAAGACAATTTCTGGATTGAAAAATGATCAAAACAGGGTCTAATGGACATACACAGAACAGAAAAGTTTGAGAATGTAACTTGGTTGTGGTCACTTTAACTGTTATTTGTGAGAGTAATGAAGCCTGTAACTCTGTTACAGCAATGTTGATGATATACATTATAATGACAGCAATGGTCATTTCTGGTTTGAACAGACAAAAAATGCTGATGTCTTTATCATTACTATGCCGTATGTTTCAGGTATTAATTACAAAGGATATAAATTACTCTATAATGCAGTTTGATGCTTCTGCTTTTGACCATACAAAGTACTGCCATAGTATCAAGTCCCTTTGAAATGAATTAATGAATATTTTTTATTTTTGTATTTTTAAACCCAGTATATTAAAACCCAGCATTTTAGAATGTGATTATTAACTGAAGCGCTTCACTTGAGATAAGTATTATAGATTAGGCCACCATGCTGAAACTGCTCCAACACTCTGGTCCCCCACAGAAAGAAATACGCAGCCAACAAGAAGACATTATACAATATGAACCAGTATTTTCTGTTGATATCAGCATTTTCAAATACACCATTCACTGTGCTATTTCTACATATTCGCTACATTAACCTTTTAACCTCAACCAAGCATTTCTGTTTATCCACAGAAACTGCAAAGGGTTGTGCTTGGAGGCAATACATGCAGTATTTTTGATGACATATTGATCACAGAACAAACATCCATCTTACTGTGATAATTTATACCTATACATCCATCTCTTTATAGTTTACCAATTATTCAAAAGTCAGTTGCCAGAGGAGCCTGATTTGTGATTACTCATATTTGCATCTTTATTGAACCTTATTGTTGAGTGTAGGAGCTGCTAAATGTCACAAGGAAAGTTCAACAGTATGCCCAATTTGTCTCAAGAAAGGTTTTACGTCACATGACAAACATTTGTGTGCAAGCTCAGGATGTGATAAATTTCATTTATACAGGAAAATCTTTGTAAGGATCAAAATACACATGATACACCTCCAAGCACTGATCATTTGGCAATAAATGCTGAGTGAAATCATTTAAAGTCTAGCTATCTTACAGTAGCTATGCCAAAGACACTGTAGATTTTCACACCACTGGTGTGAGAACAGCAGACGGATGCCATGTGTATTGCTTATTTTGCTTTCTCATGCTATCCACGCTCAGACTCTCAATCTGCTGATACAGCTGCCATTGTCCTTTAAGATTTCTTTTGATGCGACTGTGTAGAGATCTGCATTCCAACCACAAGCTTCTTTTTATTTGTTGGCAAATCTAAATCAAAACATAAAGATGGAGAAATTGTTTCAACAGAACGTCCACTACTCCTGCTGCTTATGGATTCATATGCCTGGCTTTTGCTCTTTACTGCAGCACTCTTTTCTCCCTATATAAAGGAGGCACGGTTTCTTGGTGTCTCGTGTTTGCGTAGCCTGGGCCAGGGAGCTGAAGCATGCAATTGAGGGGTCTGTTGGTGTTCATATTCGAGTTTTGTAGCTTTTGCTTCAGTGCCTCTCCTTGGCTTCAATCTTCGAGGTCATTGAACAGGCCTGAAATAGATTGGTGCTTATAGTTTGTTGAGTCTGACATTGGAAATTCATTGAATCATTCTAAAGTACCCTTGTAACTACTGAATAGCGTGAAATTAGAGGGGACGAAAATGTTTCACTAAAATTTTATTGACTCTGTTCAATTCATCAACATTTTGAACCTGCCCCATCTGATCTGTATCACCCCCTGCTCTTTCAGTGCTAATACATAAAGTACTATTAGAGGACAAGTACTTTGCATAAGTAGTTCAGAACACATTTTTCGCATAATTGTAACCTTTGTGTGTTTTAAAGGCATATTAAAGTTAGTGAGAATGCATGCTAAAATAATCAGACTTCTACCACGTCATTACTTAGATTAGTTGAGCTCTATTAAGCAGTTGATAAACGAGGCTGTCTAGTTTGTCCCGCACAACATTTTCTTTACCGCACAGCTCTTTCTTACTCTTTACACGCCCCCCCCAATCCCCCCAATCCCCTCCCCAACCCCCCCCAATCCCCCCAATCCCCTCCCCAATCCCCCCATCCCCCCAATCCTAATTTCTCCCCCCCAACTCTATAACAAAGCAGCAGTTGTATCTCCAGTATGTACTAGTTCATTCCAAGCTGCAGACAGAGAGCGGTCTGAGGTGTCAGAGTCTGGCGTATTCCAGATAAGCACTGGGATTCTCGCTTGTGTCATCAATTAGACAAACTTGCAGAGATATGAGTAATATGTTTCTGAAATAGTTTTCAGGCTTTGCTTTCACCAGCCTCTGCTTTCACTAGATGGTCCTCACCAAGAAAATTGCAGCTAGCTTTATAGCTCTCTCATAAAGCTATTATACTCCTGTCTGCCTGGCTGTAAAGCTTCCTTTGTCTGCCTTTGCCTCATGGCTGAATGTTTGGTGTCCTGGTTATTGTCAAAAACAAAGGTTTCTTTATTGCTTAAAAAAAAAAAATCATGGTCTACAAAAGTACTTTGTTAATAGGACAGAAAAGTTGCATTAAGTGTTTCTCTTTGTTAAAAAATCTTTTTTTTAAAATTTTAAATTTATTATTATTGCTTTCGGGCCAAGAGGACAAGATCATTTTGCTCCTGAATTGGCTGGTATTCGTGCCAGGGTTTCGTTTTATCTGCCTTTTTCTTTGGGCTATCCTTGGCTCACCGCGCTCCCTCGCCCTCTGTCTTATGAGCCTTCAGAGGAGTGATTTATCCCATGGCCAAGCTTCGCCCCACAGAGCCTTTTCGCCGCCTGTCATTGGTAAAATGAGCAAGCAAATGGCCTCAGACCTCAGTTCTGTGTGGAAGCTGATATATTAAACCTGTCAGGTTAATGTGTGGTCATTAATGTCACCACTTAATACAGTTGTTCCAGTAATGAATATAGCCACACATTTCTCTCACCCATCCTGCCAGATTACGTTTGCACCTGATGTTGCTGATGAGATGAGCCCCAGTCTTTTTCGAGATGATAAATGACCAAAGAAAGAGCCAGAGGGAAGTGATTGGTTGCATCTGTGCTCTGATTCCCTTGAACCTTCTCACTGATCCCCTGAACAAACTGAAGAGAAGTGAAGGTGCATGGTTCAGCTTTCATTTCAGTATATAATTAAGGTTTTCTGGAGCACCGTGCAGGTTAATCCAAAAAGTTCTGGTCACAAATGCAAACTTTCTTTTTTTTTTCAATCCTTGGAACCAATTTCTAAACTACCTGTCAAGCGGTTCATGGCATGGCGTATATACCCACATGGCATCAAATTTAATCACAGCTGCTGCACTGCTCTTTTTGAGAAAGTTGAAATTTGAGACTGGAACACGCTTGGGTACTCGTGTACGTGGACCATTGAATAATGCCCCGGTCCCATGTCAAATTGACAATTAAACCTCTCGTTGCCTGCCGTTGCCTACAGAGTTCATCTCTGTCCTTGTTAAATCTGCTTTTCCTGCCTCCTCTCATTTGGCAGCGCTGTCAACAGGTAAATTGCCTTCGTTGGCCTGTGACTTGCTTTGCTGTTTAATTTAGCACGGCATATAATCACTGACACTGTTTGCTAGAAAATATCTCTGCCTGGTTAGAAGTGATATCTATTAAAAAGCAGTTTAGAGCAAATCTACGTTTTTCAAGGCTTTGATTGATGGTGTACCTTACCTTTATTTTTCCCTTGCAAAAACCCAGCTGGTTGCATGTTGTTCTGTGGAGTAAGGGAGGACAAGTGGGAGATGACTGATGACTGACTGCAAGAGCTGTCTTCATAAGGAAGTTGTGCTTCAGTGCTTAGGCTTGCTCAATTGAAGTGATTGCCCTTGAGCCTGTTTGGAGACCTTGGAAGAGAAACTCTTCAACTAACTTAAAGCTCTCCTCTCTTCTCCTGAAGAGCTTTGAACAGAGTGCATAGCCCAGATAATAACGAGTTATTATTTGTCACCTGTACATAACCATGAAACTGTGGTCAAGGGGAATTTGTGGGCTTCTGTATCACAGTTAATTGCTGTTATTTGTGACAAAGTGTGAATTTGTCCTCCTGGGATGCTGCCTTGACTTTTCAAAAGCAGTAGGGAAGCAGGTGGGCTGGAAAGCAAATAGAGCCCTCAGTGAAGCATTAACGAGCTGAAGCTTTGTTGTAAAATTGTATGACCTGTTCAGGCTTCATAAGTTAGTCACTTATTTACATCCACTTTCTGGATGCCTCTACAAGATGAACCCAATATTCTATTACCCGATACTAATATACTATAAAAGGGTCACCTCTTGAATTAGGTCCTCTTAACTCTTTAATGTGTCTTTTCATCCACATTCATTTAGGAATACATTTTCTTTACCTATAAAAGAGGACTCATGGAAAGTGATGTTTCATTCATTGGCACGGGGTCATTAATCTTTAGAGCTAGTTAGTTGGTCTTGGATGTCAAACAATTGAATCATACAAGTTTGGAATAAAAAAAACACGGTAATAAGAGGCCAGTGAGTAAAACACTTACCTGTGAACCTGATGACCACAAAGTTGCAGGTTCAAATCCCTACTTTCTACCAGGGACTGTCCCTCTGGATAAGTGCCTAAGATTATGACATTCATGCTAAAAAACAAAAAGCAAACCAAAAATAATGACCAGTTACAGTTATAGAGGCATAGGTTTGCATTCATGTAGTTTTCTAAACAGTATAGAGAGGTTTTACCTATGTTTAAAATGTATTTTACCTGAACATTCAACACAATTAAAACAACTATAGTGGAATCACCCCAGATCCTTCAAAAGCAATTTCTATTCAAAATCCATGTAAAAGTTATCAGACCATGTTATATGGATCCTGTCCTGTCGTCTGATTAGCAGAAATATAAGGACACAGCCAACATAAAATAGCAGGCCCTAAGTGGTCTCTTAGAGACTCAGTTGTCTCAAGTGTTGGTCATATAATCTGGAGGTCACAAGTTCGATTCCTTCAGCCCTCTGTGGCTGGGAGTCCAAAAGAAAACAATTGGCCTTGCTTTACTGGGTGGGATTAATGGCCCTTCCTCTCTTAGGCAACAGTAGTGATGTCCAGGTCTTTTTATGACCTGCACTGCCCAACCTGCCCAACAAAAAAAGCATCTGGTCCTGATGATGTGTGAGTGGCAGTTTGAAAAGATCCTATAACTGTCACAATGGCTTCAAGTGTCCCAGAAGAAGCATGTCTCCACCCTCTTGCTAGAGAATACCCTTGGCATGACTAAATAGAGGAGGAAATGTGGGCATAATACAAATGCTGGTAACTGACCATATATTGTTGAGTTTGTTCTCTTTTTTCTGATTTGTCATGCATTGTATACCCAAGGCTATTCAATCAAGATAATTTGATAAGGGTCTGATAAGATTCTTTCAGGTCACAGACTAAAAAAGATGGGTAGAGCTGTAGAATAATCAGCCATTTGATTAGCCGTTGAGTCATAGGAGGCATGGAGAGCAGAGCGGCTACTCCGCATGGATAAGCGCCTTAAATCAGACCTCTTTTAAAGCAGTTAACCTCAGAACCTCAGTCACAGCTCTGAAACCAGATCAGAGGAGACCGGACGGCTCTCCTCTCAGGAGACTTGGTTGGAATTCAGGAGAAAATGTAAAATCTTTGTTTCAACTATAAATAAAAGAAATCGGGGCTGTTGGAAAAAGGAAATTCTCCGTCTGAGTGATAGAAAGACTAGTAAGTTGACTAGGTAAAAGTGTTGGGGCATCTTGTCTCCATCTTGATACCCTCCTATTCGATGCTTGGCACAGACACAGTAAAACAGATGAAAACACAGTAAAACATCATTAATGGCCAACAGCTCTATCCTTTATGAATTATGTTTTCTGAATTATATTTCTCACTCAGAAACCTGAGGATAAGTTGTGATTTTGCACATTAGCAGCTGTATTTTGCTGTAGGGTTTGTCGCTCTCCAGCAGAATATTTTTTTTTTCTTTTGGTTTTGTCACCAACAAAAATGCTATAACACCTTCAAGGCTAATGCTGAATGAAAAGCTTAGCCAAACCAATCTAAACCAAATCACAAAAGTTTTCACCTATGCATGAGAATGCATTTGTACCGCTCCTTTTCAACATCACACAACCACAATTGTAAAAAAAAAAAAAGTTTGCTGAGCTGGTTTCCACTAAAAACCCATATCCTTTCAAAAGCAAGAAGAGAAAAAATAACACAGTAATCACCCAGTTGTATGCGGTCCACCAGTTGCGGATTCAATCCAATGCAGATTTTTTTCCTGAGAACCGAACGTCTTACAGTAATGTGTCTTGTCCTCTTCTTTTAGTGTTGTTCCCCAATTATCAACAGTTATCTCAGTTTATTAAGTATTAGTAAGCTGTGCCCTGTCTAAACATGTGGGTTGAGAGAGTTATTTCAACGTTTCTTTTGTGCTAACTGTTTTTAACCATTTTCCCTCTGGGGTCAATAACATTTTCTGATTCTGATTATTTATTTCTACCTGCTGCAGCCGTTTGATGCGCAATGCGTTTTTTTACTACATGTGGGTGCTCTTGGAAGGCAACCCCTGTGAAAAGCGGGGGATTACTGTACTTCATTTATGCTGATCTGGAGAAAAAGGCTCAAAGTACTTTTGTTACAAACAATAATGAAATAATGAATCGTGTTTTACTTATATTAAATAAAAGGAATTGCTTTAATATCAGATACAACTCAAGGTTATAGTAATGTTATTGGAAAAGTAAACCTAACATTGTGCCATCTCAGGACACTTCTAGCCCACAATAAGCACTCTGTGAACAGTATGCTGCACATGTCAATACTTATGTCAATATCACCAGTGGTAGCAGAACAGAAAAAGCGATATTGTACCACCTCTAGTGTCAATATAGTTAACTTGCTTGCTCTCTCCTCTACAAGGTTGAATCATAGCATCTGTCCGTTTTTTGGTCTTCTGTTACATGGCATGCTCAATCTAATACTGAGCACAAAAAACACTCTGGACTTCTATTCTTAGTCCTATGTGTTCTTCTGGGCTCTGTGATGTGAGGCATACAATTATTACCAACGTCATTCCATGAGCAGCACTCTTCTGTTTTCATGGTCAAGTAGTGCCTGTCATGAATTGACATTTTCTTAATTTAACACAAGGTTCGCTGTCAAATTTCCTTTTAAGCTGATATCCCTGTGCCTTGGACTAATTTTCAGTCTGGTTCAAAAGTGAGTTTGTCACACTCTAATGGTGTGTTTTTACATTATCTGTTCATAACAGAAAGGAATTCTCATTGTAAAAATGTATCTAAAAAAAAACCCAAGAATGCCCAGTCGATTTGCAAAAGCAGCCATGCAGCAAATGTGGTTAAGAGGAAGCATTCACACATTATTCTAACGTAGTGATGAAGTAGAGTAGAGTTCACACAGACACACACACACACACACGCGCATGCGCACGACTACCGCTGTCCAGAGAAAGGTGTAATGAGCCCTGTCTGTTGCACATTTTGTTTTTCATTCTTTTCTTCAACCCTTCTACTCTCTCCACGAACTCATTGTCCTGTTAGACTGACCTCTCCACTAGCCAAGGATGCAGACAACCCAGGCTGCGCTGTTTGGCTCTGCTTGCACTTTGTGTGTGTGTGTATGTGTGTGTGTGTGTGTGTGTGTGTGTGTGTGTGTGTGTGTGTGTGTGTGTGTGTG
>JBBPCW010000139.1:12267840-12282139 GCA_037974425.1 Phenacogrammus interruptus | reverse complement strand
TTTAGCTAATCTTGTTTCATACATATGGGCCTAACTGACTTCAGTGATAATTGCAGCAACAGGTGAATCTTGTTAAAAAATTGGAGGGAAGGAGGCAGTAGATATTAGATAGCCATCAGTAATATCCATATATTTTTCCTGCATTAAGGAACTGGTTGGTAGTGCAGAAAGAAGTCCTTGTGCTCTATAAAATGAATCTATGTCTCAACAGGGAAGGATGTTGTTTGCCTTGACATTTTCAGATCTGTTGATGTTGTATTCTGACTAGGGCTGCAAGATATTAGGAATACATGCAATAATGTTGTTGAGTGTTGCGGTGGCGATATCGCATGCGATAAGTGAGTAAAAACTTTGCCTTTATAGTGTTAATGTTTTTCTGCTTTGGATTTGCTGGTAATAAAGACTGCAGACACTGAGTGCAATATTTCCATTTCAACATGTTTTTTTTTAATTTTTTTTAAAGAATTTATTTACAGAACATTTTAATGCCTCCCATAAAACATTTGAACCATTATTTTTTTTAATAATTTTAAATCTTAAATAAATGTAAACATAATTTAAATTATAGTCCGTTCTTAGCCAGAAGAACTTATATAAGAGCAGCACAGAAGATGAAGAAACTGCCCAGTGGATTTTTTGCCATCTTCTCTGTGGCACCGGGTGAAGAGTTTTGGAAAAACACCATTTATTGTAGTTCAGTCAGTAAATGTGATATGTATATTTTTTTCGCCATATGTATATTGCGCATGTTGATATTGCGATGACGGTAAATTTGCAATATATTGTACAGCCCTAATGCTGAGAATCAAATGACTTAGGACACCTGGCTTATTATAAAATTAACAAGCATCACTTCTTGTTTCTTATTTTCTGTATTTTTATGAATTAGGCTGACCAGGTTTTCTTTGTGATCAGTCCGTTTTTCCAAGGACTCCTCAGAGACGCTCTGCTATGCCTTTTGCTGGACGAGTCATGGGTTGTAGTACCGTTCATCCCGACTCTTGATTGGGTTCAATTTAGATGACCTTTTTTTGAATGACATCCAGCTTTTTTGACATTCCATTTTTGTATGTTCTCTTTTTTCCTCTCTTACCGTTGTTACTTAAGTTCACCCTTTCATGTTCTTGAAGAGTAGTGAGGAAGAGGACCAAAGAGAAAAGGTGTGATGTTAGAGAAGAGCTTTCCTGAGACTGAATTAAACTAGTTCATCAGGGGAACATCTGTAATACAGCTTTTACTTCTTTATTTATTTATATTTATGTCCATTCAGGGAGCAGTGCAGCAGATCAGCAGAATGTGCCTTTGCCAACTGCTTAACCTGGAGTACATGGTCAATCCTGGGTTTTGAACAAGCAGTCTTCAAGTCAGTGTTTCACCCCTTTAGCAGAATCAGAAAACTTAATCCTGGAGAAACACAGGGCACAGGGGTACTGGTCACCCTATAAACTTGTACTGAGTTTTCTCTTGGAGAACTACAAGATGTATCTTTAGCACACTCCTAATTCAGATCTCTTATCCAAGCTTCTTTGAAGGAGTTTTTATTCAAAGTTAATGTGAAGGTGGAGACAAAATGAGAAACTAAAGATGCTTTCACACATGCAATGTAATGGGACCTAGATTACATTTCTTTGAGAAAATGCAATGTGTGATTGCTTTGAAAATCAGTGTTTGGAAACACCCAAACATTGGTTTTATGGAAAAAACACTGCTCAAGGTATCAAAGCAGCACCTCTTCTGACTCTCTTCACTCAGAGTGTCGTGTTTTACCCGTCACCCACGAAGGGAAGCATTAGCTTGCTGTCTATTACCACAATGTTTGTGTGTTTGAAAATGGTTGGGAAAAAGTAGTTGTATTCATAATCAGAATATTTTGATTGAACCTGAACAAGCAGTTGATGCATCTTCTATTTATATACAGACCCGAGCTTTAGTTTCTGAAAGGCTGTTTATGAGTCTACTGTGTCTTTAGCTCCACAGGACCGACTTATTGCTCCTCGTTTGTGGAGGCAGTTTTTAAAAATTTTAAATGATCAACCACTCAAAAATCTGAATGCAATACTTAATGAATTTTTCAGTTTTGGAATTTTACCAAAACTTGGGACAGGCTCAGATGAAAAGTGACCTATTTCATCTCTAAAAAGAATAATAATAAAAAGAAAACCTAAGAAGAGCAGTAATATTATTGCTGTTGCAATTAAACAGAAAGGGGTCCCCTCTTGGTTGCTAGAAATTTCTCATAAAATATTGTAACATTACCTGTAAAAGTACAACATCCCTATAATGTCCCAGATTTTGAGTGTGAAAAGGGATTAAATGGTCAGGGTCAAAATGGGGGAAGACATATTCTGTATCAGTTTTGTTATGATGTCCCCAAACTTCTGGCATTCTCTTTATTTGTTCTGAACTGTTTACACAGATGGCACTAGTAGTGAAAGCCCTGGTGATTCTACAGTGGGCCGCAGCTATGTGAAGAAGAAGCTTGAGCATGGCCTTAGCCGGATTTGGCAGGTTAGTTGCACATCCACTTTCCCATTTACATCTTAAATTCTGCTTAGTTAATCAGATCTCTGATCACTTCTCTGCACCCTCCCATCTCTCACTCTCTCCGCTCTCAGGACGTCCAGCTGAAAGTGAAAGCCTATTTACTTGGGACAGACATGTCCAATTTCAAATACGACGACTTCATTGTGGTGCTGGATGTTATCAGCAGGTAGGGAGCCACATCCTCATTAGTGTTAATTGGATTGGCTGGAGGCCTGCCCTGCTGCCGAGGGTCTGTGTGAAACCCCATTTAACCCAGCAGAGGGGGAAGGGGCAGAGGGCATTAATGAAGCTGTTTGTTCCACAGTGAGAGAGGAACTCAGGCAGCCCCTTACAAGCCTCACAATTAAAAGGCCATTGAGTGTGTGGAGATGTGGCCATGTTTGGCTGACCCCTACTCATGGGTCAGCAGGGAGGGTGAATTCAGCCTTCCATGCTTGTCTCCCATGGAAAACAACACCATGGAGTTAATAAGCACTTGAAGCTCTAATAATAATGCCGTTATTTTCCCTTTTGTACTTCACATACATGCTTCACATTGCATATCAATAAAAAAGCAAAACATGGAGTAATACATAGTACAACAACAAAAATATAACAAAAATGTTTGTTTAGCAAAAGGAATTATATAACGGTAAGAATAGTACATTCTGGTGATCATGTTCTACCCATGATGTGAATGTAATGTAATGCTTCGCTGGTTTGGCTTGTTTTTGTTTCAGAAATGTTTTGTTTCAGAAAAGTTGTGGTTACTTTGATTTAAATTACGGAGCTAAAACAAAGAAGAACATTTAAAACGAACATGAAATGCTAACAAAATGTTTTCAGCAGCTTGTTTGATGAAAATTAATATGCAGATAATTGCAACTCTTTGATGCATAATATCGAGCTTTATTCATCATTTTTCTTGTGCTAAACAAAGTCCGCTTTCACTCCTTTCGGATAGATGTTCATGCACACTCCCATGCCTTTACTCCTCCTTGTCACCTTTTTGTCGCTTTCTATGTCCCCAGGCTAATGCAGGTGGGAGAGGAGTTCTGTGGCAGTAAGTCTGAGGTGCTGCAGGAGTCCATTAAGAGACAGAGTGTGAACTACTTTAAGAACTATCACAGGTGGGACCAAGATGAAAAACACCAAAATGAAAATTCTTGAACAAACTGGAATCAAAATGTAGGATTTCATGATGCATTTTCCAAAAACAAGACAAAACAATAAAAGATAACAAAAAATAAAACCAGTTGATGTTAAATCAAACATATTAAAAAATTTACAGAACGTAGGGTACGAAAAGCAACGTCCTCAACTAACAAAAACAATTAATCCTTAAAGGCAACGAATTCCATTTTATTTATTTTTGAATGTCACTTGTCTGATGTCCTTCCTTAACACCTACTTCACTGTTGACTTGCAGATACTCAAACCATGTGAATGCATTTAATTAGGTAATCAAGCTGAAAAAACATTTTCTCAATTTAATTCAAATTATTCAGGTTTTTTTTTTTTTTTGCATTTTTTTCTTTTTCTTCTTTTTTTCCTTTTTTAAACATTTTCTACGGAACATTTTCAGTGCCCACGATTCCAGTGTATCTTTGTCTCATGAGTGTTTTAAGTTGACAAACGCTCAGTATTTATCTTCTATATTGTTCAAGAGTGCAGTCTCGTCATGGGACATGGCTAGTCGCACATGCACAAATAAATGTGTGTTTCATGATAAGGAAAAATGGGTTCTCATGCATGCTGTTTGTTATTCTGGCTGCATATTGCAGTTCATAAGTGTGCTATTACCCAAGGAATATTACAACAGAGCAGCCTCCCGATTGCATGTTAACTGTCAGTAATATTTAGTTCCCTGCGGCTGTGTGTGGGGAAAAGGCACAGGCTGCATTGGGGGTCACTGTCTCTTTCTCCATTTCCCCCCGCTGACACCCACGGCACTGCAGAGACACTTTCCCTCGAGGGATGGGAATGGGATCCATCTCTCTTGCATAATTTCACAATTATTGTGGAGTTTTCTTGTGCTCAGGCAGCATCCATAAAAAGTGATTATCTGTCAGCCTCCTGAATGCATGCAGTCTCTGCTGTCACACATTCTGCATTAAAACATTTCAGAGCTGGAATATATTGCACCTTCCGGCATGAAGTTTTCTACTTAAAGCATCAAATACACAGCCCATCTTACTATAAAGGTTATCCATTTAAATGCTATTGATACATTACATAACATTAATTTACCTTTCTTTACCGGGGCATTTTCAACAGCCCTTTTTTGTTCTAATCCGGTCAAGATTAGTGGAAGCTTAAAGCTCTCATGCCTTATTTACGCTTGAAATTGTAATGGTCGATGTTAATACTGACATTTCAAGCTGAAGCTGTTATTGGCCCAGACAAGCTGTGGGCTGCTTGTGCTGTGATCTGAGCTAGAGAGGCAGCAAACACTTTTCCATCTGCTGACCCTGACCTTTCTTTGTCCATTATGTTATACATGGATCTGTTTTGTTGTTAACTTTTTCTCTTTCTGCCACATTGTTGATGTAAATGTTGACCTCCTTTTCCTCTCCGTGGCCTTAGAACCCGCCTGGAGGAGTTGAGGATGTTTCTGGAAAACGAAACATGGGAGCTGTGCCCTGTGAAGTCCAACTTCAGTATCGCTCAGCTCCATGTAAGTTTCAGAGTGACAGGATGAGTGTGCTTACATGCCACATGTGGTAAATGTGTTCATTAACACATGACTGTAAATCTAGACCAGTCGAGAGTGCTGTCAGTCATTTAAGGTACCTGTATGTATGGAAATGAATCATGACTGTGTTTGCTTGGGGCCCTTTTCTTGTGTTACTCACTGCACTGAAAGTCGAACCCCAGGGGGTTAACGACCTACTTGAACATGCCGCAGCATGTTGCTATGATCTGCTTTCCTAAAACTATTTTTAAATTTATGCCTCTTCAGTATATGAGTGCAAAAAAGCGTAGACTGAGTACAAACTGGATAAAACCTATATTATCCAAATACTGAAAATAAATGGTAGAAGAAAAGGATGCCAGACAGCCAAACTTTCAAAATACACTTTTCATGAATTATTTTTAAATTCATCTTTAGATTTTACAGTATTTTCTGTATTTATCATTTTATATCATTTTAATTCTGTATATCAATTTAATTTGTTATTGTCTGTTGTTAATTAGAACTTTTATTTATTCTGCCATACCTTTTTATTCATTTGCTAAACTAAGTTCTTATTCAATTGAAAAGTTTTCTACAGATGGTTTGTTGTTTAACATGCACATAAAATTACGACTACAGTCAATTTCCTACATTTCCATAGGTTTTTAACTAATCTGACCGCTTGATTATATTAGCTTCTCCTGCCACCCAGTCTCTTTTTCAGTTCTGTAAAAATGTGTTTTTGTCCAACATCAAATATAAAGTTCCCCTTCTATGTTATGTGCTATCCAGCTATAACCTCTTTCCTCTTTATCAGAATATGATTGTGTGTCAGTCACGTTCTGGGTGGCACCTGAAAATACAGCTCCATGCGTCTGTTGAAGCTCTACTGTAGGTTACAGTAGATGAGAGCTGTCTCTAGATTATCACTTTCTGTTGTTTTTTTTCCCCATAAAGGAGTTTTCTCGTTTTTCAATTTTAGCCTCAGGAAGAAGAATGACAAGTTAATGAATGAGGTTGGGCACCGTTGTCAAGATTGTTCAAACATGAACCATTAGCTCTACAGCAGTCACAGCTTTAGATATGTCACTCTCAAAAAATGTATTTATTTTGAGGTAATGTTCCTGCCACATGTGCCCATATTCACCTGAGAGTTTTGTTTAATTAGCAAATAGAAATAAGGGCCTTTCATTTTTTATCTTCAATGGATGGAATGATATTTCATTTTTGCTTTTTGGTTAAAAAAAATGAATTTATGGAAGCAGATGTTGTAGTATCAGAATCTCATAGCTGAATGACACTGACACCGGAGCTCTTTAAAGTGCCTTATCCGTATGGTCACATTTTGTTAGTGCCATGATAAACATTGTTTAAGGTTTTCTTGGGTTTTTTTCCATTTATAGTTTGTGCCATATTATTACCACTTCAGGAAATAGCATAAGCAATTTCTTCTGAGATCAATAACGTTTCAGATTCAAATTCTGATTTATATATTGATTTCTTGTTTTAAGGTCATAATAATTTGTCATTTAAATACGCCTGTATTCAAAAGATGTATTATATTAATCTTTTGATCAGGGCACTATTATACTTCATGTTGTATCTTTTTAAACTATGCTGGAATAAGGTGAACGTCGATAGGATGTCAAGCTGCCGTAAACCTGCCCCCTGATGTACTCAATACTAAAAACCCTTTGACAGGCAAATGCTGTTGTAGAAACAGTGTGAACCTTCAAAGTGAAAAGTCATTTTGAAATGTATTTAAAAATTAATCATCAATAACAATGTAAATTCAAAGGAGCCCTCTGCATGATTTAGAGGCTCCAATCATAATTTGTGGGGCATCAAAATTAATGTATAAGCAATTTATAAACCATAAAAGGCAGTTATTTGTGTAGATGGGTTCTATGGTATACTTGTTTATTATTCTATATTTCTATCAATTGTTGCTCTTTTGAGTTTTTGTTAGTTTTGATTGGTTTATTAAATGTATTTGTGTTTTCACTTGTAGGAGTTCAAGTTTATGGGGCAGTGCCGATCTCCCTCAGTTTCTCCCAGCAGACAGCCAGCCTCCAGTGAGCCTGTGGAGCTTTCTCTATTTGAACAGTACATACAAGGAGGAAACCCTTTTGAAATGCAGATAGACAATAAAGAAGAGGAGACTGAGGATGTATTGGCCTCCAATGGGGTAGGCTTTTCACCCTTTATTTACAGTTATTCCATTTGCACTACATTTTGCATATGAGGCAACTTAACAACTAAAATGAAATAATGAGATGGTGGCTAAATATCCCTTTATTGGATTTATATTGCTGTAAGTTGAAGTGATTAAGCCCAGGGCTATTTTATCTCATCTCTATAGCAATACCTCAGTGTGCATTATTGCGCCCTGTATTTTTCACAGCGGCTGTTTGTGGTGGTGTGTTCCAGCAGGCTTGAGTGAGCTTTAGTTCCATCTTCAGTAACATTATTGATGCAGCAGTGAGTTATTACTGAAACGGGAGAATAAATAGAGGCTGTAATTAAGCTAGACATAATTAATTTAGGACTGTAAGTGCTTTGTAGTCTCTCAAACTGCCGCGCAGCGGTCGTATCAGCTTTATGGAGGCCACAGCGGCTGTATAGAGTGTACTCACTGTTATTAGTGCTCAGATGTGCTTGACATTTCTGAAGAGATATTGAGACAATAAAAGTAAGTAGAGCAGCGATACTGCCAATAGTGTCGCTCATGAAAGAAGTGGTTTTGCCTTGAGACAACATGCTGTGAAACATTGCGAGAAACAGATCATTTCAATTACTTTGGGCCGTTAATTGATCACCCAGAGTAATGTGATGTTTAATTATTACATAAGAGCTTATCGTCCATCCCACAGGACTCGCTAACAGCCTTTGTAAGGTGCACGCCGTCTGCAGTGCTTAACGGAGCCTGCTTTAAAACTTGAGGATTATTATTGCAGCAGTTTCTATGGAACACATCTTGAATTCTTCAGTTGCATTCATTCTTATACATCTGTTCAATTCATCATTCTGTGTACTGCATACAAATTGCACTCCCACAATACTGGCACAGATTTAGATTCAGAGGAGTTCAGGGCTTTCATTTTTTTTTGCCTTGTGTATTTGTGTTTACTCCAGGCCTTAACATTTTGCTGTTTTGAGCAGCTGAATATAGAGCTATGATAAATTTATATGAAAATGGACAGTGTGGGGGATGAAGCTTCCTTCCTTGCCAAGGCATCTTGCTGGCCATAAGTGACCATCAGTCTTCCCTCCCCCCCCCCACCTCTGTTCCACTCTTCACCAACAGTATGAGTCAGATGAGCTGGAAAAGAGTGTGTATCAGGACTATGACAGTGACAGTGATGTGGCAGAAGAGCTGAAGCAAGACTATGTGGATGAGCAGACTGGAGACATTCCTGCTAAAAGGTCAGTATTAGAGGAACCATCCTGCTGAAGTCTGTCGTGTCTCAATATAGTGTTTATGACTCCAGTGCTGAAAGAATACACAAGTTTGATCTCATGCTTATACAAGTGACTCTGCCATTTAATACGCTCTTCAGTATAAAAAATATTTCTCGTATTTAGTTTATGTACAAACATGATCATTTATACAATAATAGTAGCATAGTGGCACACAGAGAGCTCCAATTCCATCAAAATGTATGTTTTTGTTAGGGCGAGCTTAGGCATGCACACTACTCTGATGCATATTTTCATAAGTTAACAGTGATGGAGCCAAAGTCTCTGAATAGATCACTGTCAAAATTAGTGAAAGGATTAAGAAAACAAATGGACACAATCTCAGGGAGGGAATGAAATGACCGGTTATCGCATGTCATTGCTGAAAATAAATTCACGTATACTGTACATGCTGTAGACCCTGAAATGATCAGTCGGCATAATTCCTCTCCATTTTCCCATGGATTTTTAACGAGTAGCCAAAATTTCTCATTTATGAGAACCGGATTCTGTCCCATAGCAAGCTGCTGCTGCAATTGAATATCACACTGTGTACAGTGTGCAAACAGACTATCATTAGCGTCTTATCAGAGAAAAGAGGATTAATTATCTTATGAAGAATTAGCCTTTTAAACCCATGCAGCTCCCTTTTACAACCAATTCCACTTCATCTTCATTAAGCCGTTAAATAAAACACTTTCTTAAGTCATTACAAAGGACCCTTTTAGTGAAAGGCTTGTAGTTTAGCAGTATATAGAGGATATAAATACAGTGAAGTATCCAGACACTTTTGTTTTTGTTATTTAATATGTTTCCACTGTACATCTAAATTGAACATTTGCACACTTTTGACCTTGTATATGTAAACACCAACAATAAATGTGTGTTCATTTGCATGAAGAATGGATTACTTTGGAGTTATTTTCACTGTATTTCTGAATGTGTAATCACATCATGGTTTTATCAATTGCATTAGGCCACTTTACATGTTCAGCTATTACTTTTCACACTCACACTTCTAAGACAAGTGGCATGACTGCAACCGTCTGCAAGAAAATATGTACATTAAATGCACATAGTGAGACGCATTAAGAGTTCCATAACATCCACTGAGGACCTGAAAGTCTGTGATGAAAAATGTTCTTGTTTTTGTCTTGTAATTATTTTAGAGTACCAAGAGTCATGTATATGTCACAAAGATCAGTAGTATAATTAGAGGACTCCTTAAGTTATAAACACGAATGAATTTTTTATGCACCTTCTTTCATCTGTTCCAGCCCTAAAGCAATGACTGGCACATCTTCCTACAGCAAACTAGCACACTTTCACTGATTGTATGAGGCTGCCAGATGTTGAGGGATTAAGAATGTTATGCTTACCTTGCTTGCTAATGATTTCTTGTCTGAGTAACATATATTAAGGAAGTGATAGCATGTCAGGATTATTTCCAGTGTAATCCATTACAATGTTTGAGGTTGAGACTGTGACTGTAGGTTGTGTAGTACCTAATGTGACCAGGGCTGTTTCTTTGTGAAGTGTATTTTGAAATGACATTCTAACAGTTAATTAATCATGAATTACATGGCTAGCATGAGAAGATGAGTCACAGTTGAGAGATTTCAGTCATGCTGGAGTGCTGTTCTCCTTGTGGGTGGGATCCTTGTGAGCATGCTGGGCTTAAGAAATTAACATTGGCCTTGTAGTAATGATGATTGATTCTGGGTGAGTGGTAGTTCAAAAAGTATTCTTGAAACATTGGAGAAAATGTGGATAAATGCTAGTGATTGTTGAATGTGAGCAAATGTGTCTTAATCCCTGATTTCAACAAAAATGGCAGAAAATGAAAAAAGGAAAAGGTAAAAGTAGTGCTTTAAAGAGATTTTTTAAAATGTTGCACCGTTTACACAAAGCTGATTCATAAAGTTACGAGAGGAAGGAAAAACACAGTATCTATCTATACACGCAGTGTACCTAGATTTAACTTATCTGTAAAAAACACAGCTAATGCCAAAGCTGTGTGTTCTGTCTTCAATCAGCATGTCCAGGGAGACACTGCGCAGCAGAAAGAGGTCCGACTACAACCTGAGCAAAGCCAATGCCCCCATTCTGACCAACACCACCCTCAACGTGATCCGCCTGGTCGGTGAGTAATTGACCGCTGACCTTACATCTACTTAAGTAGTGACGCAGTTGACCCAGTGCAAGGGACCTCAATTTGCCCATTAATTTATATATCTAATGATGGAGGTGCACTCATAGCTTTACCTGTGTGTTCCCTTGGCTTCTGGTCATTAGCTCTGTTTTGGATTAGGTAGATCATCTCATTTGGATCAATCGAAGGTATGGTAATTTGTCTGATGCACTGGAAAAGGTGTCAGTTTGAACTCCATTCTGTTTTTATCTCTAGTGCAGAAATGAATGGATTAAATCGTCTGTTTTGTGCTACTTTCCACAGAGATGTATCGTTTTGACTTATTCTTTAACAACTTTCTTGATTTGCACTTCAGTGGTAATTGTTAGAGATCAGAAAAACAGTTTTCTCACTTTGATGATGGATTTATGTTAACATATGTTTGATGTGAAAGGTTGGAAGTGAGTTCAGAGAGATTCTGTTTGTGTAATTTAAGAGTAACATTTTAATGAATCTTTTGAGAAATTGAACTGTAGATAAATGAACATGACTCAATTTTACATCAGTAGAAAAATTATATTACACAAAACACTTGCCTCTGGCATTTCCTTCTCAGTTGATTCGCTCAATAGAAAAATGGCACCACAGAGGGTTCTTTGAGCGTTGGCACAGAAGACCCATTTAAGTTCCTTAAAGAACGATTATAGTAAATGATGTGTGTGAAGTGAACAACTTTTGAAAGGCGCAATATTCGTTTTCACATGATTAAACATTCTTTGAGAATTTAAGGGTTCCTTATTGAACTGTTACGTAATGTGGAGCTTCTCTAAACTTTAAAAAAAAAAAAAAATGCTCGCCAACTCCCACCACCTTTGAGAAACTGTTCATCCACCGCCACACCAAATTTCTTGATCTACAGGAAACACTGGAGTTGTCCATCGAAAGGTTGTTTAGACAACTAAACAGAGGTTCTTCCATGGAAACCTTTATAGAACCCTTTCTAAGCACTTTGTGCTAAGTGTGCATGAGGGGTAGTGTTATACAATGATCTTGTTTGTTGTCTGGGGGAAAATGATTGAAGTCAGTTGTGGAATTACATGTACAAAGAGCCTTCCTCAGCTTAAAAGTTAACTGAATTTACTCATCGTTCATCGTCCCTTATTCAATCCTAACATTATTACTATCTTGTATTTGGAATGTGTTCTTTATTACAATTTTTTTCTAAATTCAATTCCTGAGCCAGAGGGTGCCTAGAAATGAACAGGTCAATGTCCGTACAGTAAAGATGAATGCACCTGAGGTATTAGATTCTATTAAGATTGACTAGGGAACGTTTCTTGAATTCTCGAGAGTTGCACTATACGCGGTATCGACTGCACTGAAGGATAGGTTTCAAACCTAATCCTCACAGTAGGAACAATTCCTAATGCACCTGGTTGTCAAATAAAAGAAGCTTTTGTGCAATATTTACTGTATACTATAACAATATGTGGTGGTCTGCATGACTATATTTCTTTTGTAGCATCTGATCAGACCATTACTCCATCACAGCCAAACACTCTAACTAACTTTGGACTAACTTTGGGATGGAATCTATGTAAATATTTGTTTAATTAAATGTACTCCTTCTGTATATCCCAGGTATTGACATTTGTCGTATTCGATTATAGGCAAATATATGCAGATGATGAACATTTTAAAACCCATCGCCTTTGACGTCATCCACTGTGTATCACAGCTCTTCGACTACTACCTGTATGCAGTCTACACCTTCTTCGGCCGGAACGACATGGTACGGCTCTGGTATAGATCCAGAACTTGTTTCTTCACATTTCTTGGCTCCCTGCCAATAAACCATTCAGCATGTGTGTTGAGACAAATTCCTCCAGTTTAGCATATATAAGCATATAACGACATATTTAAGTTGCAGTCACACAACTAATTTTCCCAATCACGCTCTCAGGACATGTAGGCGTACTTTGTTCCATAATTACTGCTATTATTATCTGAGCAATCTTAGCAAGTGTCTGACATTCTACGGGTGCGCCTTATAATTGTCAACACCGAGGTGGGTGTTGGATGTCGTTCTTACCATTCTTTCTTCCCAGAAACAGCGTGAAATTCCTGAATATTTGCTGATGATAGTAAGATTAAAAAGCTCATACCCTACAGTAACTCCCCTGTAAAATGCATGAGTCTGCTATTGCAATAGTCTTTACCAGGCAGCGGGATGGGAAAAGTTAATCTGCTCCTTATGTGCATGGCAGAAATAGCTGTTCAAGGGGATCAGCTTATATGCTGTGTTAGTGAGGGAGCTTTAAATTAGGGTGTGCTTTTGTTTGCCTGTCTCTGTCTCTTCTTCAGACTCTTTCACTCTTTTACTCTCTCACTGTCATGTATTTGATTTACTTCAGCCATCAGTCTCATTTGAACAGTCTGGGGCAACACCGTAAATACTAATAGTTTCGTGAATATTTACCAAGCACCTGAAATCAATTTAAACACGTGCAGCATCCATGACCTATGACTGACTCTAAACTCATAAAGCCTTCAGCTACTGTGTATTGAGCGTTATTTCTTTGAGTAATGATCTACATTAATATTCATAAGAGGAAATGTGCCATTGTATGCCGCCCACAGTATTGACGTTGCCATGCACTGTCTAAGTTGCATTGGTTCCATCTTCAAAGATAGTGAGTTTAAATTTAATAACTTGCCTTTCTTTACGGTGGTGAGTGGAAAGAATGGGTGAAGGGAGAGAGATGTGGAGATACAGCGACTCCCCTGGAAAAATGAATCACCTTCTGGGTGATAAACAGCCTCTGAGCTGGGAGAGCGCCAGGCAGAACGTAGCGATGCTAGCCGTGTCTTGGTAACGAATGGCCCTTTTTAGAAAGTTAATTTGAACATTAGCTAAAAACGGTGCTTTTATTGACCGCCATACAACCATTCGTCTGGACTGACTTGCATGACTTCCATTTGCAAGCTGCGTTGGTGTGCTTCTTCCACAGGGTGTACTTGCACAAGTATAGGACACGTATATGTTTTTGTTTGACTTCATTTTAAAATCTCTGATCATATTTTGACCATTCTTGGAACATCTCTTTTTGTATTGTTTTGCTTTGTTTAACATTGCTGTTATGTTTCTGGTTTTGTTTTTCTCCACATTATGCTTTCACAAGCATGCATCTTGTCCATCCACGCCTGTCACAGGTGGCCAGCCGGGCGGCTCTAGACACGTGCCCCCCGGCTGCTGGGTAAGACCACAGAATGACACTTTTGCGTGACGGCATGTTAACCCTGAGAAACTGCAGTTATTGGTGGCAATTGTCAAAGCAAAGTAAAACAAGCTCTGCCAAAAGAACAGGTTCAAGGTTTTCACATTGTCCTCAATATTTATTTATAAATATATATAAACAAAAATATAAACGCAACACTTTTGATTTTGCTCCCATTTTTCATGAGCTGAAGTCAAAGATCTGAAACATTTTCTACATACACAAAAGACA
>JBBPCW010000139.1:12202900-12221702 GCA_037974425.1 Phenacogrammus interruptus | reverse complement strand
ACAAAACTGGATTTTCCCCGATTTTTAGCTTGTGCGGCTAATACTCCGGTGCGTCTTATAGTCCGGAAAATACTGTACTCGCAGCTTTATTAACAGCATTTTCATAACAACGAGACAACATCATAACACGGTAACATCCGGGTAAGATTTTTTTTTCTGTACAGACATGACCCACGGCCCGGTACCGGTCCACGGCCCGGGGGTTGGGGACCACTGATGTACACCACCCCACTAAAAGAGGCCACTGCCATTAGGGAATGCATCTAACATGAAGGGGCGTACTTGGTATGCAATAAGGTTTAAGTACAGTACTGTGTAAAAGTTTCTTTAAATTTTCCTTCTGTATTTCTTTTTGTTTGCATGTTTGACACACTTAAATTTTTCAGATTATCAAACAAATTTAAATATTAGACAAAGAGAACCTGGACTTTCTGGTCGCAGGGCGAATGCCCTAACCACTAGTCTACCAGCTGTATGTCAGAAAAATCACATGAATGCCAGTACTCAGCAGAACATTTCCCAGAGCATCACATTGCCTCTGCTGGCTTGCCTTCTTCCCAGAGTAAGAGAGAGTTAGTGGTAGCTCTTATGTGGGTTCAGACCAGTCAGACCACCCTTTGTTCTCTGTGTGCATCAATGAGCCTAACTGAGTCTTCTAGTCAGCAAGATTTGGCCTTTGCTAAAATTGCTCATTGATACATGCCCAAGTTTCCTGCTCATCAACTTTAAGAACTGACTGATATATTCTACTAATATATCCATGACAGGTACCACTGCAACAAAATAAACAGTGTCAGTGGTTTTAATGTGTGGCTAATTGGAATGTGCGTGTGTGTGTGTGTGTGTGTGTGCACATGAAATGCCCTGTAGTTGTTTTTAAATCTTTTTTTAATGCATCGTTCTTCCACAACTGGAAAAGTGATCTCAAGCATCTCTGAATCGGTTTGTCGATTAAAGAGGCCGGCTATTCACCCAGAACGTACTGAATGCCTGACTGACCAGGCTACATGCCCCCAGCAAAGCCCTGCTCTATTTAGTAAATGTCAAAGCTTCTGCTTACCATGATAATAACTCTTCCTCAAAAGCATGGGATTTAACTAAGCTGTCCTTATTTTCACATTTTACCTGCTCTATTATATAAGGTATGGCTACTTATTTACAGCAGGGTACTGCAATAATAACAGCAGCGGCTTTTGTATCATTCACATACAAGCAGGATGCTGAAAGGTACAAAGGTCTAGAATCCCATAGCGCTTTGAATGTGACTGCTGTGCTGAAAAGCTCAGAATGAAAAATCGTATTTATAACACCTGCTGGGAGCCGTAGGAATTTTCAAGATGAAGGTTTTAGATGTTTGCTGTTTCTGAGGTTTAGTAAGACTGCAGTGGTGTGTAATGCTTTGTTAAAAATGTGAAGAACTTTTGCAGTTTTCTCTACAAGACCAGAAAATTATCCGACATTCTCATCCAAAAAAACAGGAATGTAGGTATTAAATAAGTGACGCTTCTTACAGAATATCAGACAGTGTCAAATGAAGGCATACTATTCATAAGTGTAAGTTCTGGAACAGTATATGAAGTGGAGTCTCCAGTGGAACCTAATGAACAGTCCCATCCAGAACAGGACTCCAGGTTTTCACTCGGACCAATTAGGCAGAGATCAGGATCACCTGTGTACAAGTCACAGGAACTATATATACCCCCTTCTGTCATTTCTTCAGTGCGAAGTAAACCAAGCACTGCCTAGTTACCAAGCCTTTCCTATTGTGTTTCTCGCTCATGTTATCGACCTGTTTCTGTTCTTTGGATTTCCCCTTTTTGATCACGGACTCATTTTGTTTGCTTTTCGGATTTCTGGCTTTTGACACTTTTGCTCTGGACTTGGTTTTTGTGTAAGGAATAAACATTGCATTTTTTCTTACTCTGCATTTGGATCCTTTCCTGCAAAGTGATCAATGGTATTGTATGCAGAGTCACAAAAACGCTGAATGGAGTGAACTGTATCAATTTGTGTAAAGAATGTGTTCCTGAAACCATTTTGAAACTTGTGCCTTGATCCAAATGTTTGAAATTGCCTTCCCTTGTTTCTGCCACCACTATTCGTCAGTAACATTTTTCTTATCTCTGTCAGTTTCTAAAAAGAATCCGCTTGAGAAACCGACACCCACGCTAGCCTTATATTTGGAAACATTTTCCTGACATTTAACAAGTGGAGGTCATGTAATAATTTGAGTCAGGTAAAGTGATCTTGTAACTGTACAGTTTCACTGTTACAGACTTGACACAACACCTTTCCTTCTCTGTCAAACAATTTCAGTCAACCCACCAGGCTCATCCATAAATAATGTTGAACAAATAGTATTAGAAATCCTCTTGCATGAGCATTTAGCTGCCAGTTCTTACCTCTCCATTGAAAAAGCAGAATATTGTTGCCACCAGAAGGCCCTTGATAATGAGAATGAAGAACAGTAAAATAATTAGTTAGTCTTACCTTAAAGAGTCTTAGCTTTTCAGTAAGTAAAACACAGGCAAACACTGATATCATTTACCTGGTAATGCATTAATATGTGTATGATGATGTCATATATTTCCCCAGCCAAACGGTTCTCTGGCCTCCAGGGAAATATGACGAACTGGATGCCTAATAAGGGCACAAGAATGAGGGTGGCCCGCACTGCTTTCATATACATGTTGGACTCCACCCGGTGGGTGTCCCTCAGCTTAGTCACCAAAACCCGCACAATGTTCAGCAGAAAGAACAGATTCACCTATGAGAATGAATATTGAGAGAATATTGAGAGAATAGTAGGTAACATTCGCTGATAAATAAAATAGTTCTGACACAAAGTAAAAGGAAATTTAACATTGTATGTTTAGATTCTGTGTACACACAGAATAGTCATGATAAATCATCATACAAATGAAAAGAATAGTGGAAATGTACTACATTTATTTCAGTAGAAAACATTTACACTAAGGGTAATATATCACTAATGTAAAGAGCATTTCTGCAAAATGATTATTAGTCTGGAGAAAAATATTTCTTTTGATTAGTATTCAATGTGACTTGCGGCAGTGTTAGACAAAGACTCACTAATAAAGCTGCTGCGATGGGGCCGTGGACCACATAGAGGAGATGGGTCTCCACACTCATCCAGCAGCTGGTAAAAAAAAAAAAAAAAGATGATGAAGCTGATGTGAGTCCTGACCACCGATGTCAACGTCTCTTCAAGGTTTACAGCAGAAAAACAGGGACATTACTCACTTGTCATCAAAATACTTCTTTCTTGCCACAGCATGGATAGAGGCAGGCACCAAAGGAAATCCTTGAGAATAAGCATATGAAAGTTAAGTACAACTGATTTCTTTCCACAAAACAAAAAAGAGAAAAAGTAATATGACCGAGTAGGATACATACTCTTAACCTCAAAATACATGCTCTTAACCTCCACACCATTTATGATTCTCAATTGAACGACAGAGGACAGAATTACGAGCTCAGACACAAGCTTCTTGGCTGAACTTAACACCCCGTTTTAATAACACCCCTCCCTGCAAGTGCAGTAGAATACGTCCACTCATCCATAAATAATGGCTTAATAGCACTTATATTGGTTTTTATTTATGTTAGCATGAACAGAGGCCAGTCTATCTTCTCAGGTCAGTTAAAAAGGCAATGAGGCCTCCTGGCAGATTGGCTGCAAATGGTCCTGAGCTGTCTCCTCGCCCTTTGGGGATTTCTGACAGATACTGTCCAAGGTTATCGCTCCATTTTTAATAATTGTGCACAGTTCGAGCCTGCATTGTCCTCATATCAGGGCTGCCACATTCTCTTGGTTTCTCTCACTGAGCTGCAGAAAAGTGGCAGCTCTTGCGATATACTGAGTGAGTCGTCATAATAAAGCTGTCAGCAGGGATTGTGTAGGAGAACCAAGTTGAAGAATTAAGCCTGACCTCAAGAGATGTCACATCTACAAATGCAAATTGTGGTCTGGTGGTGGCTAAGCTGATTTATCAGTGATTTGTTAGTGTTTTAAAAGAGAGTGCAGACACAATGCCTAACAAAATAAACGAGAGGGAAAAACCTCAGCAGATATTTTCCACTTGACTAATGATCTTACCACTTACCACTAAAAATATTTCTTTTTGCCATGCTGTAGATCACTATCCACTATCTGGGCATAGTAATAATAATATGTTGGCAGTCAACATGAATTGAATGAATTAACATATTTCCACATATCAAGCTGTTTTTGTCACGGACTGCTTTTTGAATGAAGTACAATGACAACAGAGCTCATATATGACTCTTAAATGTGTTTAATAGGTTCTTTGTATGTAATGCTACAGTTGAAGGACAGTAAACTGGAGATGAGTTGGCAGTAATCACAAACTGTGCAGCACTGCCTATGGTTTGCACTGTTTACTGCTGTTCCAACCAAATAAATGGGAGGGGAAAAATAGTGGAACACAAAGTGGAGGAGATTAAAACTAACAGACAAACAGTGGATCAAAAATGTTCTGTCCTAAGTCTGGGGTGGCAGTTACCACTTTGTGAAAGGTACGGTTAACATCAATTTGCTCGCAGAAGTGCTGTCAAAGATGTAAAATCCTCATGCTGGCCTCCTATGGTTCATCTTGGTTTGTTTTCAGACAGTAAACCTCTAGACTCTTGTATGCTTTCATCTGCCTGGTTAGTTGTAGGTCTGCAGAACGAGGTAATCTGTATTGTCGATCGCCTCCTCATCAGTCAAGATGTGGGAAAAATCCCTTTTCTTCATTTTATATGGACACATATGCTGTTTGTTTAAATGTTCTGACTATCCCTGCAATACCTCCAATGTGTGTTTCAATTTTCCGGCAATACCCGAAAACCGTTCACCCAATCCTTTTATATACTTTCCTCCACTTCCAGTTTGCACAGTGTACATTATATATATATATATATATTATATTATAGGATGTAGTGATCAATTAATTATGAGTTATTTGTACATAAATCCACACAGGGACTTATGAAAAACAAGATAAACACATGTAAACTGTTGCTAAACACCTGCGTGACATACATACATGTGAAAAAAATATTTTCTCAAACTCACCCCAGCCCAATAGGTAATACCAGTGAAGGTGCTGTTCCTCAGCAAATACAGCTACCACGATGAGAGTGTGCAGATAGATCCCCTCACACAGCATCCAAAAATAGTTACAGCCTAGCATGTACATGTAGAAGAAGTGTAGCACCTTGCAGCCAACCTACAACAGCAGAAAGTAAGTAAGTAGAGCTTTATTGTCATCCCAGCCATATACATATAGTATACAGAGAGACGAAATATCGTCCTCCTGGACCATCAATGCAAAATAGAACACAACAGCAGCACTCCGACAGATCGACAGTGACGGTAAAAAGGGGATTACAAGTTAAACTATATATATTTATAAATATATCTTTCAGCTAAATCTTCACTTTGTCTCTGTAGTTAGATTGGATTTGGGCATGTTACGTCTTGCAGAATGTTTCTGAAAGGTCTCAGGTACTATTTTGATCTGTTTGCACATCAAAGTGTTATATAACTTCACATGACCTGTCTGTCTCTTGTAAAGCAGAATATGCCAGCTGGAAGAAAGCATTGAGGAGTAGCTACATTCGTCTTCAGGGAGAGAAGTGTGCATTTACACAGTTTTCCTATAAATTCATATTTTATTTTTGCCATTTTAGTAATAAGTGCTTCAAAAAACCAGGTGCTGTTTGCAGCTTTTCTTTACTGTTTCACAAAGAGAACAGAAACATGCCTAAGAGGGAATTCTCTATGGCACCACAGCAATTTGTACACACTTTAACGCCCCTGCTTTCTTTAGGTTGCACTTAGGTATCCTATACAGTGTGCTCATTCATACTGACAAATGCGTATCAGACGCCCCCTAACAAAAGTTGCTGGACCATCACGATCCTCCGTGAGAACATGTGTGCAGATTTAATTAGTGGGTTCTGGCAAAGCTTTCAGTCTCAAGCCATTGAGCCTTGGATCACACACCCCAAATACCTGTCAGTCATCCCAAAAATTGTTCTGCCATATGTCCATAGTCTTATGCCATTCTGTCTGCTGCATCCATGCAACTAGAAGCACAGCTGCAAACCTTTTCCTCAAAGTATCATGCAAGTGCTAATCTCTCAGCCTTTTTCCTTTGAGCAGACAATGGACAACGATTAAAGTCTATGATGACCCTGTTTAGTTGGTCTCAGATTAATGAAAGCTGATTATGCAAAGTTTGAAAAATGTCTAGTCTCATTATGCTTCTCGCCTCCTACGTCTGACCTGAAAGCCAGGGATCCTCTCCTCTGATCACTGAAGTTGGACGTGCTACAGTTGGATCAGAGTGAGCTAGTACACTTGACAGAACAAGGATACCATAAATTAAAAACGAGGAATGCAGTTGCCTCTTAATGGAATGAGCATGTTTTACCAAGATATGTACAACACACTGCATTGCTCAACAACTGTCTCTCAGCAAACAGAACTAACACACTTAGGACTCCTTTTCAAAGCTAAATGGAGAGCAGGTTTTGAAGTCAAAGCTGATCTCCATTTAGTGAGGACAGTGATCACTAAAGGAAGAACCATCCCACAACCCAACCCTCCAATACTCCTCTCCTGTTTCAGTTGTTAATAACAAGCCGGACTAAAACAAAGAATGCAGAAGCACAATCGAACTTCATTAAACGTCATGCTGAGACAGATCTGTTTTGATTCGGGGTGAGAGCTGTCATTCTACTGTTTGCAGGATGAAGACGGAGGGTAGACAAGAGTGAAAGCTGCCTGTGGAGCTATCCAGATGGATTGAATGTGAAATCTTTTCCTCAGAAAGGACGTGACTGTATGAAAAAGGGAGCTGAAGAAAACAGCAGAGATTAAATCCAGACCATACTGATTTTAGCATCTGGTTTCAGCACGGCCCGATTCTATGCTCCATGCTCCATTTTATTTATGCAATGATTCTGGTAGATTAGACCTTCATCCAGTCAACCTGTCTCTTAACCAGAAAATCTAATTGTCCCATTTTTTCCTCTTGTTTTTCAACTCATTATGATATTTCACTTTGCCTCAGAGCATAGCCATACACACAGGCTGACCTCATCTGCATCACATGCTGCATAGACTGGTACAATGATGATGGTTTCTTTCAAAAAGGCCTCTTAGTATGGGTTTCATGGTGTGCACAAATAGAATTGTGTCCTAAATGAACACAGTTCTGTTTGTGAACTCCAAACAAACTCCTAGATCAGTAAGATTCCACAGAGGCAGATTTATGTGTTCCTTGGTGCAGAGCTTGAAATGAAAAAAAAAAGAAAGAAAGAACACATACCAAGTTCAAACAGCTGAAGTCTATTGGACCTGAGTGGATCCAAAATACTGTAATATTTGTGGCCTTGGACAACAAGTGTATGCCTCTTGAATAAACAGTGTGAATAGTATATTCTATACTTAATTTAATAAGCGATTCATTACTTAATTGTGTCTAGTACTTACATACCATATCTAAGTGCTATGTTGGAGCAGCTTACCGGGTTTCTTTCTACCACTTTAGGGTTGTTGCCCACAAATATGAGGTTGACGATAGTGAAGGCTGAGTTGAGCACAAAAGAGCAGAAAAGATTCTTGTGCAAGGTGATCCTTTGGCAGCTTAGACTCCTGGGATGAGAAAGCCATAGACAACAGTGGGCTCAGCTGAGGAGTTATTTTTTAAAAAAAGACAGAAACATACTGCCTATGCACATAAAACTGATATTTAGACAAGAATGCAGTGTGACTATGCATCACAAATTGGTGCCTTTTTTTATTAACCTTTATTTATCTGAAACAGTAGCATCATATGCACTCGACCAATGTCTTCTGTCAAAACACAAATATTCAAGGATGAAAAATGCAATTTGAATTTGGGAAAAAAACAAAATTTGCAATCTGTCCACATTTAATCCTGCAAACAAGACATAATGGCTTTGATGAAATAAACAGAATAATAAAGAGCAATCCACTGGAAGGTGTATCCTGGCCTGTATTAGCATAATGTGTTTATCAGATGTTGCCTGTCCTTTTTTGTGCAACCTGGATATAAGCTTAAACAGTTTCATGTTGAACTGCTTTCTTCTCAGCTTGAAAGAAATACCACTTGGTAAGAGATTAACCTCGCTGTTCTGCAATTAGCAGGGCAATGAAAAACACATCAATGTAATTGTAAGACATCTGCAACAACTTTTATGGTCTAAAAGACAATGGTTTGTTTGATAAGAGTTGTCTACCATAATTTCTTCACATGTTACCAAGGTGCCAAAAATACTTCATGGCTACAATGTTTCAACAAATTCTTCACATTAACAGAGTCATGCATTTCACATGACCTTACCCTAATAGGCTCAAAAGGCCACTGAGATCAGCTGCTTTGTATGATACTGTTCTTGGAAGGCAGGCAAGACCTGAGGGAAAACAGCTCTCATTTTCCAAACTGCCTCACACAATTCTAACAAACCTTTTCTGGTCCTGTTTAGTGAGGGACATAAATTAAAAAATGCCCTGTGCTTCTCGGTAGCATCGAATTCCTCCGTAAACATCTGGTTGCAATAAGATAACATTAAGACCTCAAGGTTTATGAAGATCAAACAATAAATGTCACGCTCTTAAAGAAGCCACTTTAAAACAATATCTCCAATGTCTCAATTTAAAACTGCACATTCCATTTAACCTTTTTATTATTATTATTTAGGTTTGTTTTTTTTTACCATTTATAAAAATTGAGTTATGCAATGACTGACGTTTGGAAGAAAGACCACTTCAGAAAGTCACATTTATTTCACTCCCTGCTGGATTTTCCCAACTCCCCATTACATTCTTTATGGTCAAGGAGGTCTAGTAAAAACAGTAGCCACCCAGAGCTGTAGCCCAATTTCCCTGAGGGGTTTCCCGCTCTTGCAGTTCCATAATCATGCTTCATATCAAAACCATCAATGGAGAGAGTGGGTTGAACTAGGAAATTATCATTGTAAATATGTTAGAGCACAAATACAGATTACAGGAAGGATGAAGCCATTGATGGGTGCATTCAAATGGCTTTTAGTCATTCCACTATTTATTCCATGTTTTGAAAAGTGCATTGTCTACTTTTCATTGTACCCTGTTTACACAGTGATGTGACATGAACAATCCTGATTAGAGAATAAATGCTCATGGTATCAAAAAATGCTTTCAGAAGAGGGTGAGCTTTGTTGAAAAAATGACAAATAGAAGAGGTAGAGTCATAGCCATGAAAAATTGGTTGTGTGAATGTAGGTAATTTGAATGTATATATACAGTGTTAATGCTATTGTAGGCCTGCTTGAAGCACATTCTGCATGTTCATTATCATCATATTCATTTGTTTTGATGTGTTTGATGTTTGCAACTCTCCCAAAGTCCCTTGAAACCACAGTCCTCTATTAACTTGATAAAAAAAAAAAACAAGCTCTTGAAAGGTAGCAAACAAAAGGTGCATGAGGCTGAATGAAACGATACAGCTGTTCGGCTACATGCTGAGAATAGTAAGCATATGTGACTGATGGTAGTCAAATGCTGCAATCAGTACATGTTGCTCTGTCTGTGCCATACCTATGTGAAGCCACCCATGAAATTGAGTTTGCTTCCGTGAATACTTAGCATAGCTAAGAGGCAAACTAAGTCAGCATGAAATGACACTGTCAAAGTCCTGTCAAACACTTCTGGCTGCCATTTGGCTTACAGCATATACCTGGTCAGCCAAACTAATGGACAGGAAGAATTAGCAGGAAATAAAGCCTGAAAATGAGATTAGGGTTATCATATGTAGAGCCAAACTTGTTGTAAAAAAAACCCAACAGAACTTTTAATCAAGCAAATTGTAATAAAATCTGATCTTTCTTACAGTTGTTTACACAAATGTTTATTATACACACTCATCCAAAACATAATGTGATTCAGAAATTGGTTTCTGTAACTTGCCTAATGTGAACAAATGATATTGAGGCTTAAGGCTATGTTTAGGAAAACAACATCCAGGTGGCTCTTATCCATTATTTACAACATGCCTCATAAACCTGTTGTGCGCTGAATGTATTTCCATAGACGCACAGTGCAAGGAATACGCCTCAGAAAACGCTATCTCTTCATGTCCCTTTGAATAAGCTCTGCTGATTAGTGGAGTCAGCATCAGCCCCCCGGGAAGCTACTCTGAGAAGTCTGAGAGAGGGCTCGTCAATTAAAAAAATATCCAACCTGCATCACCCACTTCATCATCAACCATAACACCTCAGACCAACATTTGCCTACAACAAGACCTTGCTGGAATAAAAAACTCTGAGCTCACCCCACTCTCCATTGCTCTGAGTTTTACACTAATGTGAATCAAGAGCTGAGGTCAGGAGATACCCAAAGAATGTTCGGAATGAAGTACATTAACTTACCTGAAGTAAAAGAATATGGCCAGAGAGATGAGGAGGGATGCAATGGACAAAGCATGACCAACGATCGCCATGTAGTACAGAATGTACGCCATCTGCAAAAATACACATAACACTACACATTCTGTTCACCAGATGCGACTGGGCTGTTAGTGGAATGTCCTAACATTTTTCTGGACTGTTCAGTGTATATATTGAATTGAAAAGAGCAAGTACTCATATTTTTCCAAACATAACATTGAGCAATACGAACAATGCCAAAGTGGATGAAATCTTAAACTCTGACTGTGGACTTATTTGAACCAGACACCCTCCCCACCCTCCTTCTCACAGCTCTGTACATTCTATTAATAGAACACTAAGGTAATCAAATGTGTTTGCCTCCATCTGGCCTCAAAGTAAACTATTCAAGCTTAATTTTTGCAATTTCCTGGCTGTTACACGCTGTATTTCAGTCTTCCTTTGTTTTTTATGAACATTTAGGAATGACATCTGACCTTTAACTTCTCTGTAGTGTGGGCAATGCAGAGGGTGTAGTTGGACCAGGTCCTGTTTGTCTCAGGGTGTCTGAACCAGTTTCCAGTCTCATCGCAATACTTTGTGGCTTTTTCTAATAAAAGCAGAGAAATATTGTGTTGCAGTTACGGTCAGCTTTAGGAGAAGAATCCTTTCTGTCACCATTTACTTGTGAGGAGAAAAACCTGATAGCAATCATGAAAATCATGATTGAAATATTTTTATTTTACTATAGACGTCTTAGATGACAGTCACTACAAAGTTAAACTGACAGGTGGAGATTTGAGTAAACTGTGTAAATTAGATCTTGATTTACCTGTGGGGTCAAAGTCAGGGAAGTAGTTTGGACAGTTCTGAGATGTGTATGTTTTGGCAGGCGTGTCGTCCCAACACAGCCAGCCGTCCCATGTTCTGTTACAGTATGGACCTGAAGGTAGGGGTATGATATTTTCATGTTATGTTACATTTGTTTTTCTGACATCTGATACAGACAGAAAAGAACTAGTGGTGCCACATTAATACAACTTCAAAAACTCACACTCTGCACTGCCCAGAAACAAACAGAACTACTTATGCTCTCTTTGTAAAAATGCTGTTGTTTGGCCTTATTGGCAATATCTGCTTATATTCAGAAAATCTTTTCTGTGATACATTTATCATAATAATTATCCATATCACCATACTGCCAAGCCCTGCCTGAAGGTCTAAAAGGAATGTGATCAAAACTAAGCAGTAGGTTTAGCTCTCATGAACTGTATATTTCGATCAGAGCTCCTCTTTACCTGATTTGTTATAAGGCAGATCTCTGTTCATTTTCTCAAAACATTTATATTGGCCATTGATGATTTTCTTCCTCTCCTCTGCTTTCTGAGTGACCACAGGACTGACCAGAGTCTCCATTGTGGAATCTGCCTCTGCATCCAAGACACCATGAGCCGGACCCTTCTGAGGTACAGCAGAGCCGTTGGTAAAATAGATATGTCACTTTACAGTCAAACTTTGTGGGAAATCTATGAATAAAATGTGTGTTACGCTGAACTACAGTTCAGGAAATTGTACAGATGTACTACTGCACTTAATTAGACTTCTGGATTTTATAAAGCAGTCAAATCAATTAGCTGAAAATATTGTAAAACATATGTGATACCTTTGATTTATCCTTCAGAAGCCGGAGACAGTTGGACCAGGTATTATTAACTGAGCCACTGTGTGCCCAAGTGCCAGATTCATCACAATATTTGGTCATTTTTTCTGTGTGAAGGGAACAAAATCCAAAGTTAATCATCCAAGCTCACAAACTGTATTGACTCCAGAGCTGAGCCCTGAGATCAGTCAGGGCATTAGTCCAGAGAATGACTGTTTGTCAAAGTAAGTATTCTGGGCAATGTTTGAACAGACGATTGAGGTTATATGTAATTACTGTAACAACCTTCTGTTCAGCCTTCCATTGATTTTCACTGTCACTGCTTTCACATAAGAAACATATATAAACAACTGTCCCTTTACCTTTACAGACCATGATTGTCCTCAGTATATTGTAATTCACCAGCATACCAGCCCATTACTTGATTTATCTAAATCAGCAAGAGTTACAGAAATTCTCCTGGAATAATCTGTAATATATGACAAATATTTTGTAGAATCCTTTTGGGAAAGGCCTACGCGAAGCATCTCTGTTGCTTCTAAGAAAAAAAAAATTAAATTGTTGCTTTTGGTAATCCAGAATACAGATAGAAGATAAGGTTGAAAGACACTGAAGTATTCCTTTAAAAGTAAAAGCTCAGGTGTTAACACAATGAAATCAGAGCAACCCCTCCACCTTTCCTAGAGAGACTTAGTGAATTCCAAAGAAAATGAACAATAACTGAGTTTTCCTTTTTTTTTTTGCAATGTCATGTGAGGAGAGCTCAAGATGTTCTCGTGCTGCTCGCTGCTTTCTCCCAACAGCTAATAAATTGTTTTCATTTTACCAAATAGAGCCCAGACAAGCTTTCACAGACACTTTGAAGAAAAAAAAAAAAGTTTTTTTTTTTGTTATACAGAACTTCAGCCACGTGCCTAAGACTAGAGCTCACTCTCAGCATCTGATGTTATATCACAAGCTTACTAAGAAAACACTACAGATAAAACATCTAGTCTTGAATGATCTGAAGGGTCAAGTGTTTTGATACTGAGATGGGATTTTGATGGTTTGTGTTGATAGCTTTGTGAATCTCACCTGAGGTGTCAAAATTGGGAAAATCCGGACAGCTTTGAGAAGCAAACGTCCCTGCGGGAGTTTCATCCCAACACAGCCAGCCGTCCCAGAACCTGCTGCAGTAGGAATCTAGCAAGAAGGTTTAGGATGGTTATGATTGCTCTATTAAAACTTAGAACTGAAAAAACGGACCTGTTTAACAACCCCGCTAAAATTAGATTGGTGATTTGAATGATGATAATGGATAGTACATTTTCAGTCTCTCACATTAGGAAACAGTTCTATGTGTCAGTTTTTTAATATTTTTAAAGTATTTTTTCTAAAGCTATTCACAATTACTTACTGTCAATTTCCATTATCTGGCTTTTTTTTTTTATTTTTAAATCTGATTACTCATTTAATCATCAAATGAACAGGTAAATTAGTCATTATTTTAAAAAGTGCAATCTGGCATCTGCATAAATAGAAAAGCCAGTTCTCCTTCACAGCTAAATAAAGGTTTAGGTGTCAGCTGCAGTTGTCAGCAGCTCATTAGTCTGCACAGTGCCATCACTGACAGCTTAGAGAACATGAGTCTGGCACTTAACAAAATCGTCCGCAGATAAAAAAACCCCAAAAAAAACAGCTGCCATTCAATCTGAGCTTCACTGAAAAGAAATAACATCTCTTATTCTACCTGTTTTATTGTGCTGCCCATCTCTCCTCAAAAGCTCCAGACATTTATACTGAGACTCAGTCATGATCCCTCCCTCCATCACCCCCATAGCCGAAGCAAGAGAGAAGTCTGTCGTTGGTTCAGCTTTAGGATCTCCTGCACCCACGGCAGTTACACTCTGCAAAAAGAGGTGCCCTTTAAGAACTAAATGTGACGTTTGTGATATTTAATCTAACTCCAATGCTTTAAATATACACATAGTTTAAAATGAAACGATGATAACAAAAATCCTAAGATATTGTGTTACAATACAATATTGTAAATGTTAAAAATAAACAAAATCTTTCATATTAATCTTGCAACAAAAAAAAAAATGTACAAATTGCATCCAGTGTCATTGTGAAAAACCTTGCTGTCAGTCGGAAAGAATTCATGAAACAGAAACCATGATGAAAGTGAAGGAGCTTCCTAAACGGAAAAGAATCCTAGCAAGGATTTTAGACACCACTTTCAATACAACTGGTTTTATAATGTGCATTTTGAAAGTTCCAGGAACCACGACTGTCCTTGGACAGGTGTGTCGTGCATTATTTCTTTCAAATTAATGAAAAGGAAGGTAAGAGAGAAGCCAACAGACACTTAAAAAAAAGCAAAATGATCTGAAAGTAGAAAACAAAAAGTAACAGGCTGCACCAAAATCATCTCGTTTCCTACAGCCCTCTGCTAAAAAGACACACAGAGAATTAGAACATTTAAACAAAAAGAACTGCTTCACTGCAACTGGTATAACAGGTCAGCGAAGTATACATTAATTAATCAATATACCAGGATACATTAGAGGAGAAATGGACATTTCAACATGAAAGTAACCATAGATATACAGCCAGTATAACTCAAAACCTTTTCTAAAAACCTGAAGATGCTTGCATGGTCTAGCCAATATCCTGAGTTGAACCTCACTAAAGATTTATGGTGGATTTTGCAACTGCGAGTCCATCATTGAGACGCTCATAAGCTTGAGGAATTGAAAACAGTTTGCCTGAACTGAACCACAATGCTGCAATACGTTAATTACTTCGTACTGTAAACGTCTTGAAGTTGTAACTGCCAACAACTGCAGGTATTGATGTAATTCATTTGACTGAATACTTTTTCCAGACACTACAAACTATCAATACATATCAATATTTACAAGGACAAAGTACTTATGTACTGGAAGTATATAAAATATTCAATAATATAGTTTAATATATTAAACACAGCAAAGAAATGTCTGAATACTTCTTTCCCCTCACTGTAGCCTCAGATTCTTGTCCCACTAAGAATTTAGAATACATTTTCTGAGCACAATGAACATAATGTAGGTATAAGTTTAGGAAGACCTAAAATAGTTTTAAAAAAAAAACCCACACAAAAAAAACCAACACCCATTTAAACCAAGAAACCAAATGTTGTGTTTATAAGAATATTCACACAGATGTTGCAAAAGGATGATGAATATGATCATAGTGAGAGTGTTCAGCTCATATCAACACTGTGTGCTGTAGAATGGCTCTAAATCAAGCCTGGGCTTTTCTAAAGCGGGCAGATAAAGCTCCTTTCACAATGAGAAATCAAATGGTATCTTTAGCTGATATGTCACCAGCATGAGTCACTGCACTCATGACTCTACAGACAGGCGTGAGGTTATTCAAAAGCACCCCGTTTTTCTCTCCTTAATCACCACACACTAATGAATTCAGCAGTAATATCTGGAAGCATAGCCTGGAAGATGTGCCTGTTGTAAGAGGAAACAGGGCCGCTTAAGTATAGTATGTGATTCTTACCTTATGTGCTATATTCTACATTTACTTAAACATCTGAGAGGGTTTTGATGTCCCATGTAGCAGTTTAGCAGCCGTACATATGATGTCACTCCAAACATTGAAGTAAATGACGTCATACATACGACCACCAGGCCACCACCCATATCAGTTCAGAAATCCACTTTCCCTCTTTGCAAACCGAACGCCAAGTGTACCATCGCAGCTACAGAGTGTTCGAAAGTGCACAGAATGAGGCTGAAATGAAAGAGACTGGAAGCCAGCCAGCTTACCTTACATTTTCTGCTACCCGTGGGCAAAAATCATTTTCATAATGTGTTTTACCTGGAAGTCACTCCAAGATCATCGGTTATTTAGGGTTTAAATGAGTCTTTCATCAGATAATTCTTTGTTTTACACACTTTAAAAAATATAGACTACTACCTGCATGCCCACTAACAGCTTTGCGGCTCCTAAAAGTAGCGATAAAGCTGCCAAAAGTAACAACTCATATGCCAGAACAGTGTCTTGACCACTCCTGACTAGACTTTTCTTTTGAGATGAGGTTTCTGAGCTAGCCAACATTTGGACAGCTGTTTTTAAAAAAATGACATGAGTAAGGTAATGGCACAATAAAAACAGCTCAGAGGTGTGAAAAACACAGGCACATTGCGCAGTCCTAAGTTGCGTACAGACCTTAGTCCCCTGAGCTCTTGGAAATGTCCTGGATGTGTGGAAAGTAGTAATAATAAAATAGGACTAAATACATTAACTTGCTCATTAGTGTGGTTAAGACATAGAGTTAGCTGTTGAGTCTGATCTAATGGATCCTGAAGGGGGTAGGCAGAGGTGTTTTAACACTCTTCCACTTATGTCACCTCCTGTGTTCTGTAAACACCTCTTGCTCAGTTAACTGCATGGTGTAACATAAAATTAACCAACACAATCAATAGGTTATAAACCCATTAACATTGCATCAAGATTTAATAGAAGCCACATAAAGGTTGTTTCTGTTTGGAGTCGAGGTGAGAGAAAATACAAAGAGATAGACAGTCAAATGGAAAAATAAATAGGGACAGATTAAATAACCGACAGACAGATTTTCAGACAGACAGACGGACAGATAAACAAACTACAGACGCCTAGACAGATAAAGACAAAGAGATTGCATTACATACGATAAAAAGATAGACAGATAGAAAGATAGACAGATAGATAGACAGATAGATATCCAGCAGATGAACAGATAGACATAAGGATAAATACATTACATACTAGAGACAGACAGTGGGATAAATAAACAGAGCGGTGTCCAGATATAGACACAAAGATACTCAATATCTCAATATACGCAGATCTCTGAAAACAAAGGCTACTGGTGCAGCACACTGAACAGCACCCTCTGAAAGAGGAGAAGGAAGGCGAAGGAAAAGCTCTTGACATTTTGGCTGATTGTTTGCCTTGCTGGCAGTACAGGGTAAGCCGCTAGGATGCCACACCGTAAGAGCGCTCATTGTACATAGAGGACTTTGCATGCCTACTTTCCATGTTTCTCACAAAACCTGCCTACTTCAGCATCAATGGAGAGCAGCTGGCCAATCGATTTGTAGCTAAAGAATTCTCTTTTCTTTTTTTTCCTCTTTTGGTCACCTCCTTTTTAATTGCCCAACTGAACACACTGAAGCAATTAGTGTGTAGCGGATTACTGAAATGAATCTCTTTCTACTCAGCAGAACAAAATTTACAGGGTTTAAGATTTAGTGTAAATGTCAGCTTTAAAACTCCAAGCAATGAAATACAGGTGCCTGCTAAAAGGTAGGCTCAGATAGTATTTTATAGCTGTGTAAATAAGCGAAATGTCACACTGACAACATCCGCCGTTCCCATGCAGTACAAGAATCCACTGAATAGTAATTTTATAGCGAGCAAAACAAATTCACATTAGCTTAAAAAAAAACAACAAAGGAATGGTAAAAGTTTCCATACTCACCAACGCAAAAGACATCAAAAGCCAGGACATGCCTTGCCAAGCCATGCTCTCAGATTCAGTCTTTATCTGAAAACACAAAAGGAGGATAGTGTTACGACCAGGCCTGTAAACACTCTTAAAATAGCCAAAAGAGGTGTGTGACAGATGTTAGATCCAGGCTTACACAAAAGAGTTGACATGTTTAGCTTCCCTTTTGTACCGAAGAGATTTAACCACTGACTGTATACACTATAGAATTTAGAGTAGTGAGTAGTGAGAGGATTTTTTAAAAATAAAAAACTAATAAAATTATGTGATTGTTAATGATTGAGTCATGGTTTACCAGCATGGAGTAAGCAGGGCTTTCTCAGGCCACTGGCTGTGAAATTGCCATTCCCATTGGTCTCTTTACTCACACCCTGTAAATCCGCTTTATGTGAGCCAATTACTCTTGTGTGTAACCAGACTCCCTCTGTGCCTGTTTGCTCTCAACACCTCAGCCCAGTGGGCAGCGCTGCTGATGGACACGCAATCCAGTGAAAGCTCTTCCTCTGGATTCACTCTACCGTGTGCTGATATGGCCCCTGATCAACAGCAGGAGAATATCTTGCTCTTTCCAGAGGGGTTACCAGGGTTGAGAGCCAATGGTCGCACTTTGATTATGATTCTCAGTTTCAGTTTAAGCGTTGCATAAACACACACACATTTCTATATATAAACGCTGGGCATGGACTACAATTTTAAAGCTCAATTAATTGCATGATTTTCTGAGATTAATCGTGATTAATCACATAGTTATATGCAAAATTAAAGTATATTCTGCATCTTCATTTTTAGAGTACTGCTATTTGCACAAAAGTGCAATAACCTTTGGTTTGCAAACACTTTAAATACGGAACATTTTAACAACAGTGTTCCCTTTAACACAGTTCAAATATTTCTGTAAATCTCAACTGAAACATTAATGTATTCAAATCAAATGTAAAATCCCTTGCCACTGCAGGGTATTCACATTTTATCTAGTTGGTTATAGAAAAACAAGTTCTTCCCAACTCTGCAGCAGGAGTTCCCAGTTGCTTTGCTTTCACTCTTCTGTCCAGTTCATCCTAAAGCAGCCCAATAGGGTTTAAGTCTAGATACTTCTGATACCAGTCTAGATACCAGCTTTCCATCTTGTTCTTTTTTCTAAGGTAGTTCTG
>JBBPCW010000139.1:12177388-12202800 GCA_037974425.1 Phenacogrammus interruptus | reverse complement strand
CCTGCTGCAGAGTTGGGAAGAAATTTCTGCCGAATGAACATTGAGACACTGAACCACTTGAATTTCAATACAAAAAACCCCAGAAAAAATGGGGTGTTCTAAAACTTTTGACCGGTAGTGTATATATAAATTTAATTTCTTAATCTTGGCAAGTCTAGAGTTATGATAATTACTACGCTCTATTATTTAAATGTAATTACATAATTCATTGCTTCACTAGCTACACTTGTGAGAGATGTGTGTGCAATGAGTGTGAGATGCATAAATGATTAACACGATTAGGGTATTTGAAAGCAAATATCATTTTATTCATGCAAAATGCTGTTTGGAATTATAAACCACACTTTTTTTTAGGAAAAAACTAGTGTATTGTTTTTGGTGCTGGGCATTTGGTGGTACCAAGTTCACAAACAAATTGAAAAACCAAGGTTTTTTTTTAGTAGAACAGTTATTATATTTCTGTCATGTCTGTCTAACTTTTTATATTTGGTTTGATGTAAAGCTGTAAAGATGCTTTGTGACAACATGGTTGTAAAAAGTGCTATATAAATATGAATTGAAATTGATGTCAGTCTATGACAAAAACAGCATAATCCAAAAATTTCTTTAAATGGGTAAAAAAACATTAATATAAAACTACAACAAGCTCTACTAAATACTGATAACAGGTTGTTTCCCTCAACAAAACAAGTGTATTGGTACTTGGCACTGTATTATTATAATATTTATTGTTTTATAGATCTACTGCTGAGCATTCAGGGCTCCACTCACTTGGGTTAAAGAGTACGAATGACTCCGGGTGAAATCTTTATTACCTGTCTTGCTCTGTCTTTTGCACTTTTACCTCTGATCTAACCTATAAACAGATGTGTGATTTCACTCCAGGGAATCCTGCACCTCTCCCCCATCTCTTCAGGCTGACTGAAGCCAGCGCGTCTCCTCCCAGACCTTTCTGATTCATGATCCTCCACTTCCGCTCCAAACGGAGCCCTCTGTCGTGACGAGTCACATTTGCACCTAATCCATCTCGGGTGTCCAGCCCTGAGCCAGCCAAGTGCCACATGTGCTCCAGCTGCTGTCAGCTCCAACCAGAGTGGAGCGTATGCTCGGCAGCAACAGGAGTGCACACTTTACCGTGAAATTACAGGAAAATAATGGGAACTGGAGAAAGGGGAAAATGGAGAGTGTTAGCTGTTAAATGAAAAAATGGCCTCTTTGTCCTTGTTGCTTTACGAGGCACAGTGACAGCCTCTGATTAAAATGTAGAATAAACTGCTGCCACAGCTCTAACGGAAGATCTCTAATCTTCAGCAGCCCTTGGGCATCAGCTGGGGCTTTTAAGAGACACTGCACTGAGCCCAATGCAGCCACGGTCTGACTGTGCCACCAGCCGCTCCAGCATGTGGAACAGTAAATTGGATTTCAGACGCAGGGCATGTTGTAAAAAATGTAGCACAAGCTTATAACTTTTCTTTTCCCATTTAACGCTTTTAATACCCTCAGTTATAAAACCCTGCCTGCAGGGCCCTGGCTCAACAAAAAGCCTTTTCTGTGAATGAGCTTGTGAACAATATTCAAGATTCCATTTTGGAGAAGCATTTACCTCCAAACAACGAATGTGCAGTGAGTATAAACTCCATTCTCATGACATTTATCTACACCTACAGATCTGCTGACAATGAGCTCATATAATATGATGAACAGGTCCACATATCCACTGTGCAATATTTCAGTCAAGTTTCATTTGTTTCTCATATCATTCTCCGGCCCGCATAGTTCCGACCCCCACATATCAGAAAGAAATTAATATGATCTTTGCAAATAATAATCCACAGTATGCAGAGGAAGTACATTGAAATAAAAAATGGTAGTGTCAAAATCCTACTCAAGTAGACACATGGAGCCCAATATGCCTAAATAAATCAAATCATACCAAATATTTTTATAGTATATTTTAAACCTTTGAGGTATTTTTTTTTAACATTTATTTATATTAGAAATGTAAAATATAGTTTTTCAAACAAATACATAAACGCTTTTCTTTTTTGTTGAGTTATGAATTAATTGCCAGTACCAGCATCACACAAAGACAAGTTAACATAGCTCATTTTAAACTGCTCTGAATGTTGTTGAATATTTTAACTAATACAATTAGTGCAAATGTGTGGGATGAAGAGAGAAATCTTCTGGCTTCCGTAGCAAGTACATTAAAAGTCTACAAAACAGATAAGGAGTAAAAGTTTTGTTTTCCTTTTTCAATTAAATGAAAGTCCTAATTTCAGTAGTACTCCATTAAAACATAAATGTTCCACGATGATGATTAAAATAAGTACGGTTATTATTTAAGTTTACATGCTACTTTCTGGAAATAGAAAACATCAACAGTATAATGGTGTCACAGTTTTCAGACTAGCCTAAAGTCTGCATTTGGCAAACACCAGCTCGATTTGCAATAATTAGTTGGCAGTTTTTGTGATGAAAATTCATTCATTCATTTATACATTTTCTAAGCTGCTTATCCCCACCGGGCTGTGGGGCTGGAGCCTATCCCAGCGCTCATTCAGTGAAAGGCAGACAAACCGCCTTGCAAGGCTATGATGAAAATTCATATTTTAAATTTACTTACTGTTCTCACTTGCAGTATGAAGCAGCACCTTATGCAAATACTAATTTATATACCCTTTTCCCAACCCATGGCTGCTTTATGTACTGTCCTTTAAAAGCTTCCTAGTTTATCTGTTTTAGAATCTTTGCTTCTTACTCTGATTACCTGTATAATCCGCAGTCTTACTTTTTAGTACTTCGTATTAAAATTGTTCAAACTCGGGACATATGACTTCTCGGGACAGACTCAAAATCTGAGAGTGACAAAACTAAGAAAGTAATAGAAAAAGTAGCATCATCACATTATTAGTATGAGCAGGTAAAAGATAATGATGCTATAACATGTCTGTGGAGCCCTGGCTACTCTTACAGATCCAAATTGTTTGTCAGGGCCACTAAAGTCTGAAATTGTGATTCAACAGCCCACAGTAAATGGTGGGGCACCACCGGGTGGGAACCGATCAAAATAAAGAGCCATGCATCTCTCAGAGATCAAAACAAGGAAGCCCGGCACCTGAAAGGAAGTCTGCTCCATGCTTAGACAAGTGAAGAAAGACTGGCAGGTCTATCTTGGGAACAAAGCTGCTACTTTGATGTCAGCTTGGAACATCATAACAAAGATGTTGCATAATCAAACATGTAATCAGATATCGTGCACCGATGGCATCAGATCTCAGGAGAATGATCTTCAAACCAGATATTGCAGCTCTATCACACACACAGAAATGAAATGCAAGAAGTATGTTTTCTAATGTAAAACTGCAGGTAAAGTAAGAAAAGATGCCATGGGCAACAGACACCTCTTGCTTTTTTTCTCTCGCTCATGCATACCCGGACAATTAAAGCTTCAAAGGCTTTAATAAATAAATCAGAAATCAGAACGCTTTGCTTTTGGAGATGTTTTCTCAGCTTTTTCTTTCAGCCAATTGATCTGAATCCAAGCAGAACTTTTAGTTTATGACATCTTTTTAGTAAAAAATCATTTTGCAAATTCTTTAGTATGTCCAGATGATTTCGATTATATTGAAGTGCACTGTGTCATTCAAAAAGGCATAATGATGCAAAACTGCAAATCCTTCAGACTTAATTAGGCTAGAACTAATATATCTATTGTGCTTCAAGAGAGAGTAAAGACAAGGCATGCACTATGACATCAGAATCATATTTTTATTGACAGATAATTGTTTCTAAAAAATGATCAGTATCAGACAGGTGCTTAGATTTGACCAATAATTTAAATTGATGTTTCATGATTCATGTATACTCCTGAAGATGGGAATGTTTTGGCATAACTGGCTTACTTTGCTACAACATCTGCATTTTATTAATGTGATGCTCTTTTAACCTTCCACAAAGAAATTGCTCTGTAATTCCATGAATCTAATTCAAGTTTCTTTATTGAATGAATTTACAATCATGATTTTGGCACACTCATATCCAGAGCGGCTTAACATTTTGGGTTTGTTTTCTAAGGGGTGAGGTTTTAATGTAGTAGACTTCATGCATCTCTGTTTTTTCTGGACACACACACACTTGCTCTCTCAGCCTCTCCTGTTTTTTTCTCTTTCACGCTTGTTAGCTACAGAAAAACTCCTGAGTTTGAAAAGTCATGGCTGTTTGTTAATTGTCATGGTTTGTTAAGTTCTCCTGAACTCTGCGCAGCAGCAGCAGCAGCAAGAAAAACATTAGCGCATGGAAGCTAACAGTTGGAGAGGAGATGTTGTTCTTGCCAGGAACTCAGCAATTCCACAAATACATGCTGATAAAAAAAACACAGTGTATGACAGTGTAAAATATCAGTCTAACCAAGCAGGATGTTTTCAGTTGTTCAGTCCAGGCTGTTAAGCTCTGTAAAATCATGTCTGCTACAACCAATATCTGTTCGTGTGTGTGAACATCTTGGGGTTGGTGTTTAAAATTTAGCAGTTCGAGTCGAGCCGGTTCTTGAAGCCATAGGTATTGTTCGGGTTTGGGTTTGGATTTTGTTCAGGCTCCTATATAAGGAGGCTTGCCGGAAGTAGTGTGGTGTGATATTGGTCTGATATATTCTAGTGTCTAGTGAGACAGGTGCCTGTCAGGTACCACTCTAGGTGTGCTTGGACATAAATGTTTAAGTATCTGCTTTTACTTTAACAGGAAAATACTGGATATCGAACAACCCCCCCACCCACCCCCACCCCCGAATTATATTAGAAAGGAGAAATTCCGTAACAGTGCAGCTACAACCTCTATATGACAAGTATGAATATCAGATTGGAATATGAAGGTTAAGTGGAGCTTTAGTAACATATAAGTGTGCTACAGATTTGTGCTTTCAGAGCATGTTGAACTTCGAGTGGCCAACAAGATTGGGGTTCTTGTTCGACAGATCAGAGCAATCCCTGTGGAGCACATTTCAGTGTGAAATCTATCTTTTATCTCCATCAAAATGGAGTAGAATATGGGAGGGCAGTAATGTCAAGTGCTTTGGTGTGCCTCTTCAATGCTTGTCACCTGGCCTTACTCCACAAGCACTTGATTCCCATCTCTCATCCAGCCTGACCCTTGTGTTCTCTTCACAAATCATCAGTGGCAGGGCGCCCCGACTCAGCTGCTCAGCTCCATCTAAATGCTCGGCTACATTTCAAGCCACTCTTATCTGGGACGGCTTGCTGTGAAAGCATTCATTTTCCTTTTCAGCAAGATGGAATCACCTCACGGTCCAATAAAATTCCACTCTCAAACTCTTCTTTCAATTCTTCTTGGAATCATTTAGCTTTAAGTAAATCAGCACTTTAAAAGCCATTTCATACAGAGGAAAAAAAACAGTTGGTATCTGACTGTTACTATATGTAATAAAGGAGGCCATTTAGAAACCCTGAAATAGCAGGTTTCGTACGCCTGTTTAGAGGTCTTGAAGAACAGCTGTGAGTCACACTGGCTGTTAGTGTGCAATTTGGAGCTTAATCAGTTTGCATCAACCCCACAGGCCTGCTCCTGAAGTGCAATGCATTAACATTTCACTGCATTCAACTACAAAGACATATTTCACTCTTAAGCAATAACAAAGTTTTGAACTCAAGCTGTTTTTTTCTTCCAGTTTTTAAACTTAACTTGTGCTGATTAAACTTCTTTTGTAAAGCAACACCAGCACCTGTCAGAGATGTCAGCCCATTCATACTGCATAATGCAGAATCAATATTTCTATTCGAACACTATATAAGCATTACTTTACCCATTCCAGAGCACAGACAGCAGGCAGTCAGCTACACTGTAGGACTGGATTATGTGGTGACAGCATTATAGTCCACACATCTGTGAAACAGATAATAAAGCGTAATAAATTTTCTCACAGGTATATAAAGAGGATTACAGATGGACAGATCGGAGTATCACTTGCTTTATGCTGATTCAGTAATAACAAACTTTTCGGTTGCTGCATTCGCTTTCATTTTTTAATTAAAGGAAGATTAGCAGAGAAATGTACAGTTCTTTGCATTTCGCAATTTTATGGTTCATGCATCTGGCTCTGCCTGCCTGTCAAATATTGATTCATCTTCCCGAATGTTGTGATCTTTTATTAGCTCTGTGTGAGCCATAATGCAAACACATGTGAATAGACGTTTGCTTGGGGAGTGATATGCTTTGAAAAAGATCATTTTGACAGGTTTGACATTTTGCTATATTTTCTGTTAACACGCCAAAGGTTGTTTTTTTTTTTTTTGTTGTTGTTTTTTCTGTGGGGGGGGGGGGTTGATATTGGGTTTGTGTGTATTGATACTCTTTAATCTAGCCAGTCCTCTTTTACTAATTGTGTGGAAGGGCTGATACTTGCCTCTGATTTCTTTTACATTTGTATAGCAAACATTTGTCTTTCCTTTTCATCAGAGGCAGAAAGCTGAAGACAGATTTAGTGTGACAGCATCGGTCAAGATAAAGAAAAAGGCAGATGAAGGAAGGAAGGAAAATGTCCAGGGTAACACGGTCAAGACTGTCTTTCGAAAGGCTGTGCAAAGGGGAGACAGTCTGTGTGTCCTGACAGGAGCAGGCAGCTCAGCTGGGGCAGGGGACTAAGTGGCATTGTTTACAGTAAAGGCAGGTTTTTAGCAGAACGTGTCTGCAGAAAATTAAGGAATTTGTATCGGGAGGTTCTTTCTGTACATTGCTGGCCTGAAATCCAACATAATCCCTACACTAAATCTCAGAATTGTGTGGGAGATCTTGGAAGCAAATATTGAAACCATATATGAGCTTCATAGAGGAATATGAAAAGATAAAATAGCGACATGGGTGTATGTGGTTAATGGAACAAGCATTACAGTTGTAAATCAGACAGGAGGGCAGGCAACACCAAAATAGCTCTCTGGGAGCAGACTAAGGAAAAGCACATCATAGAGAGCAGTGAGCAGTCAATGGAGGCTCATGGGAAAAATAAGTCCCACACATAAAATAATGCTTAATGGATAAGGATTTTTACCTCTTCTCCAGCATGCAATCTCATTTTCCATCTCTGGAAAATAGTAACACAATGAGATGGACATTCCAGGCTCCATAGTAAAATCCCCAGTCTTGCACAAGCCTAAACTGCAGAATTGCAGAACTGCAGACATTGTACAATTTAGCTGGATATAAATGAACAATGTAAGGATTAATTTTGCACCACAGCATTTTCTTCATATCAAGGCTTAACTGATTAATTAACTGGACAATTATATCGGTCCTGTATTTATTAGTAGAAGCAAAAATCATATTGATATTGCTTTAAAAGGCGCTTCTAATAGGAAACAGCATTAGTCCTATGTGTGTCTCCTCTAGTGTTTTAGTAGATATCTCAATAAATTCACACAGCACGCTCAGTTTAGCCACAGTAATAACCAACAATAATACACAATAATAATCAGTTAAAACTGATCTTTTAACTTTAACTGAGTTGATAAGAGTCTTAACTCTTTCTCACTCTTAGTTTGATGCTGTGAATAACGGTTATAATTTGAACTGTGCCAGAAGTATGTTATGTCTGCTTTTATTTAGCGCTCTTTCTCCGGAGGAATTTTCAGAGAGTCACTAAGAAGTGTCCCGAATAACAATCAAAGTTTCCTCAGGATATTTATAGTATAATAAACACCTGAGAGAATTACAATTAATTGTACCTTCAGTCTCTCTGCAGGTATAAATTTGTGAGGCATATTTGACATTTCACATTTGTCAGCTGATAACCATATCATTCAGTAAAGCACTTTTTAGTTGAAAAAAATGGTACTGATATCAGTGATATCAGTTGCTTCATATCAGTTACTGTGTATGGATAGGCTTCTAGAAACAAGATCAGAAAGTATGCATGTTGCTGAGATGTATATCTGCCTACTGTAATGTATTGCGCAGTTATAGAATGACTCAAACCTGAAGAACCCCTAATCTTGTTGGTGACCTTTCGTTAAGGAAGTACATTAATACCTGCAAGACCACAATTCTTATGCAAGTGGTCAGGCGTGCATGGAGCTGTGAAACATGTGCAGAGCAGCCAAGAGAACGTTTTGACAATCACAAAATGGATATGTGCAGAACAAAGCAGAGCTGCTGGCACGGCTCCTACACTGTAGAGCGGTTAGCAGCCCAGTGTTCGGCTGCCTCTCATGCATCAGCTCACTTGCACTGCATTTATTGCTTGGCTGGAGTTGTTCAGTCCATCCCAGACCCACTTCCTCACCAGCCTGGTGTTTTATCCCCTTCTCACTATGAGAATCGGGTTATGGCTGCATGTGTTGTAGTCATGTAACATTTTATTATATTTTGCAACTCAGCTGAATATATGACTGCCAGTATGGACCATGGGATTGCAAAGGTTACTCCCCAGGAGGTATAGTAGTCTCTGGAGCAGTCTCTATATAAGAAAAAGCAAGGTCCCCAATCTCCATTCAGCAGGAGTGATGGATTATGGATGAACGATCTCGCGGCTCATTTACAACAGCACACTTAGCACCTTAGCCTTAGTCCGGGCTTCTCTTGCTGACTCCTATAACTTAAGAATAACTCAGTCAGTCAGCATTTTCCCAAGTAGCTTAGAATGTAATGAGGAATTTAAGCTGTTAAAGCTACAACCAAAGCCTATATAGATGGTCTGAGCGCAATTTTAATGATGCCAGCCTCCAATAAAAGAAGAGATTAGACATCATTTTTGCTTCATATGTTGTGACTCAGTGGCCATTAACAACAAATGAGCAGTCTCCTCCATGGCAATTCAGAGTTTACAGTATACTGTGAGAAGAAACAAGAATTCAGATCTTTGTTGTTATTATTTAATATACATATGGAGTGTTTTTCCGTTTCAAATTTACACAGAAAATTCTATAACAAGGATCTTAAACTTTCTTTTTAATAAAACTGGTTTGATGATTATGCAAGTGAAAAGCTAATTAAAAGCACAGCTAGTTAGCCCTGGACAGATCACCCAAGATTTCTCTAAGACTAATGGATGAGGAAGGTAAGGAGTTTCAAAACAATCTGAAAACAACAGGAACATCAGTTACATAGATAACTGTCAGAAATTAAACGTACCACAATCATCTCTGTTCCTTCACCCGAGGCAAAGCTTGTCTATAAAAAGCACAACATTTCACATTTTAAATGTATCCAAATAATCCTATGCATAGAGAGGGTGACTCTGAGCCAAAGGGGATCTTTTTGTTGTAATGAGTTCTGTCTTGTTTCCAGAGTGGACACAGAAGTCCATGCCTCAGTGATTTAACATTTCATTAAAGCCAAGTATTAATGAAAGGATACAATTGTGGCTTCTAAAGCAACAAACAGCGTGCAATCACCTGGGCTTCAGCACACTGTTAGTATGTTTTTGCCACCTACTAGGTATATCTTTAAAAAAAATAAACATTCCCTAATTTTCTGAGGTGCTTATCCTGATCAGGGTATAGGGGCTGCTGGAGCCTATCCCAAGACTCTTTGGGCAAAGGGTGGAGAAACACTCTGGACAGCTCACCAGTCGATCGCAGAGAGGACGAAGATAAGCACAACCATACACTCACACATAGGGAGCAATTTAGCATTTCCAATCCATCTGATAGACATCTTTGGACTATGAGAGGAAACCAGCTCTCCCATGTGACACTCTCCCATCAAAATGCAAAAGGATTTTATTCATGGACGATATTAAGAAGAGTTCTTTGGGCGTGCTTTCAGAAATACCAACTTATATTCAAAACCTATTAAATGGCATTATTGCTACATCATCCGTCAATGTATCTTCTGCTGTCTTGGTTATGATAACAACTCTAAAGGCAGTAGTTTAGAATCAGAGTCACGTCTAGAAACACTGCTGTCAAGCATCACTATCAGTGCCTCAGCAGCCACTCCTTATCAGAATATTAGGACCAGACAGTTCTGTAATGGAATCAGATAATAGATTTGATTAGTGATTTTTGAGGCATGATTTCTTAAATTAAGTTTATTATAGTTCCCTCATATAATACTGATATAATATCATACAAATATTTTCAATAGTATACACTCTAATAGTTTAACCATATTAAATTGCATATGCTTACTACTACAAAATAAAGTATTAAATAGCTTTCCTATTAGATGATAAGCCACAAAGTAGGTTTGTTAGTACGGGCACCAGAACTGTTTTTCTGTTTTCGACGTATTGTAAAAGAGTAATACCTCACCTAATTTAGCATTTGTGATGCTATAGCCCTCGAGCCCAGCTGCACTGGCACAGGACAGAGCAGAGCAGAGTCATGCAACACTGCAAGCTCTTGTCAGCTAAATAATCCCCTTCATTAATTACACTAATAAAAGAAAACATTTTTTTGGTCTATGCCGCATTCTTCACCACATGTGTGCTTGCTCACACTGTCGACACACACTGTTCATTTCAGTATTCGAATCACTAGGATTCTTTTACGCTGTAGACATTTGGGCTCAAATGCCATGAGGGCCAAAACAGGCAAAATATTCACCAAACTATCCACCTCACTGTTGGCCTTCAAGACAAACACACCTTCTAACTGCCCAATTGTGTCAAAGAACGAGGCATCGCTATGTGTTCCAGAACGGCTGCAGAATGTGTCTGCACTCAAAGTGCCAGTGGAAATGCCAAAAGTAGAAACGTCTGCTATTTCTGTCGTGAACCTGCACGCAGCGGTGAATAGTTTAGTTTTAAGCCAAAGAGCTTTTATGATTTAGTTTCACTTTATGAGCGAGTTCTCTTTTGAAAGTGGCTTGAGGCACGACACACCGGAAAGCTGAGTAATGATGAAGCCAGGTTAGCATATGAGTAGCATCTTCCCATCATTCCCTTCCCACCATACTTGGCTAACAAGATTTAATGCATAATTTTTATTTATTGATTGATTACATTTTTATTTTTTTTTAAACTTGATATTCATTCTCTTCATTCACTGTTGGACAACAAAGCCAGACACCAGCATGAGGTCTGGATATGAATCCATATGTGTGTTCTTGGGAAAGACTGATGTTCAGAAGCATCTGAAACCTTTCTGCATGTCCTACTATCACACACATTCCATAACTCATGGGAAGAAGAGCTGAAAGCCCCCTGTGCTCCTGTCTAGTGGATAAAACCATACAAAGTGTTCTTTGAGTGCTTTCTAGATGACCTAATTTCGTTCATGCTATTTAGATTGGGCGCAGGCTTTAGCATTTCAGAATGGACCTTTACAGAGCTATTGAAGCATTCACACATCACAGAACAGACCCAAATTATAACTTACGCAACCATCTGGGAATCACCAAGTGGGCAGGGCATTCCTGTTGATGAAATTTCATAAATATTGCTGAAGCTTTCCCAACCAGCATGAGGCCCAATATTTATAGAGTGCACTTTACATGCACATATAATTACTATCATCATTTTGATTATAGCAAAATCAAATATTACGACTTCCAAATTTGCAAGTTAATAGGCATATAAGCAGAGGCTGAGGAAAGATCCAAGCACATTACTGCGGTATTTATCCTGTAAAGTTCTCAATGAAGGAAAGCACATAAGTTTTATCAGCTTTTATCAGTAGCTGACAAAATGATTTAATTTACTGCTCACACATGTGTGCACTCGGCCTGCAGAGAGAATGTGCAGTCGGGTCTCTCCACCTACCTGCATTAATCCTGCTGGCAGAACAGCAGCCATTTGGAGCGCTGCAATGGCCTAGGCAGGTAAGTGCCCCACTATTAACTAATTAGTGAGCAAACGAGGCGAATGCCTTTTAAGAGAGGCACAGCAAATTCACAGAAGCCTCTTCACTGAACACTGCACAACCTAACCGGTTCTCATATTTCTAATGTTCTAGAGCATTTCAGTTCAGCACAATGAAAAAAGGAAAGATATGTAACCTGTTGTTACTTACTGCTGATTTTATAAGAAAGTATTGTATAACAGCAATGATGACTTAATTTTAATAGACCATTTCTGCTGGCCAATTCTATCTTTCTGATGGAAACATGGTGGCATTAATATTACACTAATATTATATATTAGAGAGTGAGAGAGAGCGAGAGAGACAGAGATACATAAAGAGATAAAATGGTTGAAGGAAATTATGCCCTCATAAGACTCAGTTAATAGGCATATTACTCTCAATCAAAAAAAATATTTTTAAAAGATCCAATTAATCATTCTGCAGTTTATGAGAGAAGTAACACCATTACTCAGACAGAAAACACAAGCGCTGTCCTGTTTTTCCACAAGTCAGTAGCCAGGAAAAGTTGTGGCGACCACATAAAAGCTTTCCCCAGTGATGCATCAGTAGCATGGCATGTAGAACTGAAACCTGGCAGGAAATCCTCATAGTAGAATCAGAATTTCAACCTTAAAACATGTGTGTCAAGGCAAAATAACTGACGTTGTTTGCCAAGCTTGGCTTTTCACTGAAAGGTCAAAATAATTTTGGAATAAACAGATTATTTTGTAGTTGGACTACAGGACCCACCGGGAGAAAGAGAACGATGTAGTCTACCCATGAGAACGCATGAGAGACAGATCTGGGCTGCTTGTTAGAAGCCAGGTCTGGAGTTGACATGTATATGGCTCAGTGAAAGTATCTCCATACCATGTTAATCTTGCAGCGCTGTATAATTCAAGCCTTTGAAAAGCTGCTCCTAAAGTCAAGAAAAACATACGCACATTCTTTTTGTGTGTGCTTCCAATTAAAGTATGCCCTCAGAGACACCGTCTACCTATCTTTGGCTATCTCTGTCTCTCTCCCTCACTAATTCTCCCACACTCACTTTGTTAATGTTCGATTATTAAACGGCAGCATGATTGCGATGTTCCATTGTGTAAAATCCATTTTAATCATAGGCTTCATTTCTCTTTCTGTTATATTTGCAAGGACTTGCATTAAATAAAATCTTCATTTAGGTATTTAATAGTTTCTAAATATGATTTATTTTCAGAATATTAAAAATGTTGTGAAAAGTCTTTGGTAACATGAAATCAACCCATTCATGGCCCTATACGAAATTATTTCCTTTGGTCCATATGTTCTCTGGGCATTAAAATCAGCCAAACTGTGGCTAAAAGGGAGATTTTAATCATTTGTCATTGATTCAGGGGTTATTACTTTTAATATTATTAATTATTTTACTCACTTTACTGCTCACAAAAACTAATTCAGAATGATTGTATATACACTGATATAATGTCACTTTAAACAATTCACAGGGGTACTCTTAGATATTCATCCAAGACCAGCCAAGTTGTGTGGAATTTTAAATTAAATTCAGTTGTTGAATTTGCAACATGAGCAAATGAGCAAAGTGTATCTGAAGGCTGGACTCTTAATATTGATTCCCATGTCGAATCCTTGATTTCACATTGTCAATACCTTCCTTTTAGTCACAAACCAAAAGTGGGTGTGACTTTTTTGGCACAATATTATATCAATTCAGATGTTTGCCCAGTATGATTACTTAATTATAATACGGTTTACTTAATAATGATAATATTTATTTCAAATGTATTTAATTTACATTTCCTCAGATAACATTGCCTCTGCAGTGCACAAGATAGACCATCTCGTGCGTCACACTGGAAATTGGAAAGGAGGAATCCGTAAGACGGCTGCACTGTGTGCTTTCATAATCATAATCAGAATAATATCATATTATTGTTATGGAATTGTATTGTCACCTCGGTGGCAATTCCCACTCCTAGTGTGGCTAAAACCTTAAGTGAATGCGAGGTGTTAATAGCATGCTTACAGAATGCAATTTAGACAACCAACGAGCAATCAGGACTTTGGAGGAAGAACGTTTATTGCTTCACAGATTCTAAAATAAACGACTTATATTCAGCAGTAATTAACCAACCTGGTTGTTACCATAAAGGTATTGAATTTCGATGCCCTGTTCTTGGTAATGCGCACCTTTTGGAGGGAGCACTCTAATCAGGGATGAAACATGGACACAGACAGCATATAATTGCAAAGTTGGCCATTTGGCGGACCTTCCTGAATTAAGTAACAATTACACAAATTAGTTATTTGTCCCTGTGCATCTATATCTGCAGACACAAAAAGCACTCAACGCTCCAGACTGGCAATATGTAGCTTATAAAGAAGCTGATCAGCTAGTGAGATTCAAAACACATAAAAGGCAAATCATCACAACAATCTTTGAGACAAAATTCTATAAAAGCTTTCTACTTCACACGGCTTGCAATCACTACACTTTACCTGAGGCTCTCACTGTTAGAGCTACTTTGTGGATTTTTCATCTCAAGCATTTCTTCATGCCTCTACAAAGACTAACATTTTAGAGACATTTTAGAACAATGCGTAAAAACAGAGAGAGAGAGAGAGAGAGAGAGAGAGAGAGAGAGAGAGAGAGAGAGAGAGGGGTAAGACAGACAGTTATCTCTGAGCCAGAGATACATTTACTCAGGCTGAGAGAGAGAGGAAGAAAAAGAGGCCAAAGCACAGACAGAGCAAGAGAAGGAGAAAGAAAACAGTTCCTGTGGGTCTCGTCAGTTTTACAGTAGTCCTTCTATCCACACAATTCTAAGATTGTAAAGGCATCGTAGAAATGGACACAGAGGATTTTGTGGATCTGTGCGTTGCCGAATTGAAAAGCCCTGCATTGCCTTTGACTTTTATTTTGTCAGGAACGAGGGAAGAACAGGGAAGTAGCACAAGCTGTAAAAAATAAGGCAAAATAATTGATACAATAGCTGAGAAAAGTTTATATGCTGTGTGACAGTTACTAGAAACTTGTGCAATATTTTGTGAGTAATCTGTGCTTTCTACTCATAGCCTGTAAGGGCTTGAACACTGACGGGGCTGACATAGTAAGGTGTGATATAAAAGTATAAATCGGGAAAAACAAGAAAGCTGAGTTTCTTACTAATGTTATTTGACACAACACTATATGAGAAGGAGAGCGGAAGGGGATTTACAGGCATCACATTCTACCTGTCTTAATACATGCAATAATAATGTTCCATCCACATAGTTTGTATCTGATTGTTATCATTATTAGCTCCAGATATTGCTTTCTACTCTTTATGACAATTGCTATTTAAGACATTTTCACCTCTTATGCTCATTTGCTGTTTATTTTATTCTGTCTATTTTCTGTTAGTTTCTGTAATTTGTCTCCGCAGACACTAAGAACAATCTGAGAACTAAGATGAGTTCCCCAAAAACACATAACTATACAGGTGCTTTTCTATAATAGCCTATAGTCTTTTCTTTAATGGAACTTTTTAATGCAGCAAATACTAATCAGCAACAACATCAAAACCACTGATGGTGGACATGAATAACATTGATTATCTTGTTACAATGGTGCCTGTCAATGGGTATGATTAGACAGCAAGTGAACAGTCAGTTCTTGAAGTTGATGTGTTAGAAGTAGGAAAAACTGGCCAACATAAGGATCTGAGGAGTTCAACACAAATATGAACAGTGATGACTAGACAACTGGATCAGAACATTTCCAAAATAAGGGCGTTCCAAAATGTGGGGCGTTCTTGGTATGCAGTGGTTAATGTGTAACAAAAGAGGCCCAAGAAAGGACATCGACAACAAGAGAGCCACTGGTCGTGAGAGTCATGGGCACCCAAGGCTCAGTGAAGGCGAATGAGGGCTAGTCTGTCCAATTCCACAGGATACGGCTACAATAGAAAGTGTTTGCTACACTGAGGTCTGTGTAGCCATAGACTGTGCTGACCCCTGTGCTGACCCACCACTGTCTGCCATTTATAATGCGCATGTGAGTATCAGAACTGGACAGAACTGGACGATGGCCTGTTTTACAATGGTCATGGGCATGTGTATCACTTACCTAGTGAATAGATAGCACCAGGGTGCACTAAGAGAAGAAACGGAGACAGTGTGACGCTCTGGCGATGTTCTACTAAGACGTTTTTGTGTGTATGGGATTCTTGTGGTGTCCAGGCCTCAACTGGTCAGAAGTGTTTTGGCAGCACGAGGAAATGTTATGGCTGATCGGTATAACGTCTCTTGAATGTGTCATACTGTGTCCAGTGCATCATCACTGTGTACCATATCCTACCCAATTAAATGGCTAGTCCTACTGAGAGGACAGACTATTGATCGCACTTGTCTCAGTCTCTCCAGTAGAGAGCTGCTGACAGCCCGAAGGTCCATATTTAACACTAGCAAAAAAAAATCTGTGGCAGTTTGCTTCTTGTGTTTTAAAGAAGACAGGCAGTGGGATAATGCACACTAAAGGCCAGAGTGCTTTTCAGAAAGAAGCTTATATAAGAATTTAAACAGTACCTCTTCCATTTTGTAATTCTACATAGTTTCTCTGTATCCCACCCCCACCACCACCTCCTCCTCCGGGTTGCACATTTATGACAATAAAACTTAAAAGCACTATTTTAGCCTTGGCTTTATTCAAGGCAAAATTACACACACATTTCTAACGCAGTCCTTAAAATGCTTTCTGCACTTCTCCCAGTTCTTTTTTTCCAACCATTAATTACATCTGCTTGAATACAGATGCTTGTTATCTAAAAGATAGTATCATCCAAACCCCACTGCCAGTCAGAGGCTTGATATAGCAGTTTGGCATTTTAAATAATTTCAATTCTACCTGAACACTTAATTGAGGCTATTACTCAGTGCACAGCGAAGACTGACATCGTTTCTACAAAATCTGTGGCCATTTGCAAAGTCAAGCAGCATAATTCTTGGGTTCTGATATGAAAATGTGCCCAGAAAAAAGGGAATGTCAGGACGAAATACTGGAGCAGGAGAATATTCTGTCTGTCAGCAGGTGTCTGTCAGAGACGTCACACTGAAACGAGCTTCCCGGCATCCATAATTATTCTCTTTCCTATGCAAGAAAGCCAACATCAACATTTCCTCCTCACCTTCATTAGAATTAATGTTAGACTTGACTAAATGTCAGGCCTATCGGAACAGTTAATTCCTTTTTTAATCTTTTTTTTTCCAGCTGTATTCAGTGATGAACACTTCCATATAGGAACACACCCTAAGGAAGTGATTATGTGGGTGCTGTTTATCTCTTTGGCTTTAAAAAAGTAATCATCTCGTGGCAATGACACAAGCAGGCAGTGGTCAAAGGGACACACACACAGAGAGAGAAATACCACATATTGTAGTTCTTCTCTAACTGTTTATGTGAAGGAAAATAAAACCAGGAAAAACAAACAGCAACTTTGCTATAAAAATGAACAATTATGTATGAGAATGATTTATGACTTCTTATAAGAGACTGAAATTAAACACCTATACGAGCGTAAGCACAAGAGAGGCAGAGTTAGCGGATAACAGATTTAGGGGAATAAAATACATCCAGCCAGATGGTGAAGTCAAGGAGAAAGATGGAATAGGGAGAGTCAAAATTAGATTGATACTCTAAGAAATGCTCATAATACGCATGCCTTTGTGTGCATTGCATTATAAAACAACAGAAAACCTATTAACTAAAAACATGCTATTCATAGAAAGCAAAGAGCAGCTGCTGCAGTGTTTCAAGTAGATATCTTTTCTCTACTTTTACTAAAAACAGACAAAACCCATGAAAATTACTGTCCATCACAATCGACTTTATGACACAGATGTGCCAGATAGACATAAGACTGAAAAATGCTGGAATATTTCTTGATCTACAAACATCTCTCTCACTGTCTGCCTGCGTTTTCAATATTGTGTCAAATTCACTGCAGATACTGATCAATGATCCGAAATCAACAGTAAAAAATAAGTAGCAGCACAGAAATCTATTAGAACACATCATCAACATTGCAGTGCCTCTAAGACGGTTTACTCATATAGGTGTTAGAAAATTTCACTCGTGATTCTAAAAACAACACGCTTTCAGACCCCAGTGCTAATGGAAATGAGTGCTTTCATCAGAACCATGTGAATGCTTCAATTGAAGGGAAAAATGAGGAGGCTATGAATGAGGAGAATAACAAACAAGCATCTTCCATCTCAAACAGTCGAATTATGGTAAATACTTGATCTATGGTTACCCAGGGAAGACTATGATGTCTTGGTCGATAGACCAGTAAATTTAATAAAACTGAATACGTAATGACAGGATTACTCATCACTCATCACTCAAGGTATGCTTATGCAAAGTTATACAATGCAAGAAGAAGAAGAAGTGCCATCTCTGGTACAGAAGGGTCTATATTGCAGCACATAACTGTACTGTAGCTCCACCTATTGATACCTCAATTTCAGTATAGATGACACTTATGTCTACAGCTCCGACCGAGAGAGACAGTAGCAGCTGCAGTGAAAAAAATCTGACTGTTTCCTTTAAAAGCTTGAGTTTAGATAGATAGATAGATAGATAGATAGATAGATAGATAGATAGATAGATAGATAGATAGATAGATAGATAGATAGATACTAATGATATTGATGCAATAATGTATAAATAAAAAAATAACAAAGTATATGCATTTTTATGCATTTTGATTCCAACTAATTATATTTTTTCTCTGTGTTAAATTTCTATTGTATAAATCAACTTACATCATACCTCATCCTTTAAACTGAGTATAGTCAAATTAGGTTTTTTCCAGCTGATCCATCCCTCCAGCTGTCCACTTTATGGTCGGCAATGCTCCGAAAGTAAACTTCAATAACAGACTGTAGTCCAGATTTTACACTGCACAGCAGCAGTCATGCTAATTATTTACTCTGCAAAAGACCTTTAGGTCTCGGCAAGTATCGCTTCTCTGCTAAATGACTTCCATAACAAGAATTAGATATTGTAGACACAGCCTAAGACTGAGGGGGTGTATTGTTCATATGCCAATGAATAAAACATGAGACATTAGGAAAATTAAGAGCAGGACACAACAAGTGAATGGCTGTCACCCCAGCAGACTGAGGCAGGAGAATATCGCTGTGATTGTTGCTATGGTGCTTATGTGGCCCGATTTGCTTCCCTTTTTTCTAGCCCAGTTGCCTGATTCCCCCGAAGGAGTGTTCCGCACCACTGGAGAGCCACTCTGTGTCGTATACTTGACTTTAATCTGTGTACTTGGCTATCTCATCGGTAATGCTGTGGTAGAATCCAAGCGAAGCAGACAGGCTGATGATGCCTGGCTCTGAATCACACTGAAAAAAAAACAGAATGACTGCAGTGACGTTTTAAAGGGTGAGAGCATCTACCCCAGGGTGAGAGCAGGGTGAGAAATCTCTCCTTCGCTGAGAGACTGGAGAAGAAATCTCTCAAACTCTGAGCAAAGAGTCTCTAAGGGCCATATCTGTTCTTTAGTTCAGTTCCAGGAAACATGCATTTATCTTCATATCTGCAACAAAAAACACACACTAATGTTCTGTTGAGCGCGCTTCGTATTCCCTTCACTTTCTACAAATGGGCTCAGCCTTTCTGTGAAAATAAATGCAAACTACATGTGATTGTTCACGTTAAAGAAAGGGTCCAGTAAAAAAAACATTGTCCACTTTATCCCAAACATAAGTAATGGAAGACTGTGGAATCTTTATTGGGAGAAATAGACTTTTATTATATTATATTTGCCTTATAGCTTCAGGTCAAAAAATAAAGAAACTTACTTCAGGCAATAGACTGCATTTGGGGAAAAGGGGAAATAATGCAAATTAGATTTTTTTTCACCATTTTTTTAACAGTTCTAATATTAATAGGCTAATAAATACTAATAAATGACTATATTAATATGTTTATATGAAGGTTTATTACCATGATTAGTAACTGCAATTTAAAACTTTTGAAATAAAAGACTCTGTATGAGATTTTTTGGTTGTTCTTCCCCCTGCCTTTACCGTTTCCTAATCACATCAGTGGGTTACAAAGAGAGAGTGAAGTGTTGCATATTTAATCCTCCTATTTTAAAGAGGAGACAGCACCGCTTCCTACACACTGTGCCTACAGCGGAAATGTGTGTTTTTATTGCACAGGTTTGAACTCAGTTTATTCAGCATGGTGACTGAAAGAAGGGGCATGACTGATGGCAATTTCCTCGCTGTGGCAGTAACTCGATTACTCCATATACTGCTGAGTGGGGTATGTGGGCGCACACGCATACACTCATAGACACAGATACTTAATATACTATTTATGACTTAAGTAACATATAGTTATTCAAACAAGAAAATGTACACATCGCCTCAAAGCATGGGATTTGTCACTGTCTCTCACCATGCATCTCACTGGACAGGGTTCTGAATTCATCACATTCAGCTTGTAATTGGAAATGCTGGGAGATGTGTGCTATTGATTGCTTGCATTTAGATGCAAATTGCACAGATTTGGAAACCAGGAGACTCCCTCAGGACAAAAATAGATCCATCTATAACCAACATCCAGCAAGTAAGCCATGCTCCAGGGTTGCCTCGGCTGAACCCAGAGGTCACTGTCAAGTCCAGAGGAGAGACCACAGACGGGCAGAGTCTAAAATAAATTTAGTTTTAAAAGCATCCAAAAGCATCACTACAAACACACCACAACAACAACGAGGACTGCAGCGGGGCAACAGAAATAGACTCTTACCTTTTCAGGGGGAACTTAATGCCTCTTCAGCCCTCTGGTCAGTTTATTGCTCCGTACAGAACAGCCAGGGGGAACCTGAACTCCATCATCCGGAGCTCTGATGAGCTGCTGTGAGGCTGATCCTCCTCCACTTTGCTCTTTATCCCCAACTCGATACAAAAAACATATATATAATAATAGCAATAATAATAATAAATCGGTCTGCTGACGTCAAATGGCACTATTTAATTACTTTTTCTTTTTTATTATGTAGACATTACTAAGGTCTTTGCTGCCGTTTCAGTTCAGCGAGCCGGTTAGTCCAAGTGCATCTCAGTGCCTCCACACTCTCAGACACTCTCGCGTCTTTTTTTTACCCACTCGAATTCGGGACGATGCCGCTCCACCGTACGACGATTGGCTAAAAGGATCCCGCCCCCCGCGCTACGATTGGTCAACAGTTCTGACTGTGTTCTACTAGCCAATCCTGACGCGAGACTGTGTGGCTTGTCGGAAAACGAGTGGGGAACCCAACAGAAACGTCCACGTAATAAATAAATATATAAATAAATACATACATAAACAGAAAAAAGGAAAATAGAGAAATGTTTTTGTGTTCGTCGTAATGTCTCCTCCAGATGCACGACACTTGAAATGCATTTGGGTTTATAAAAATAAGGAAATAAAATAATCGATTATGGAGGGCAAATAGTGACAAATAAACGAAATAAAGAAAAGGTGTGAGGGCTAAAAAGGATAGTTTTAGTAGTGCATCTTAGAAAGGTTCTTAAGATCTTAATGAAGGCATGGAGTCTTCGGTAACATAGAAACTACAGAAAGGATGCAAAGGCTTTGTGCCTTCTGTGAGTTTAATTATTTGTTTTTTAACACACTGATTCCTTCTCACTGGAACAAGGGGGTCCAGTTTTATCAGAGATGGGTCAGTTTAGTCACAGGTTTTTATTCTGTTACAGCTGCTATTACTATGTGTTTCTTTATGGGCTGCAATGCCCACAGCACTAAAATGGAATCCTAGGTTTAATGTTTTGTGCCATCAACTGGCATTTGCAGTCACTCAGTTTGTTGCTCTTGAGTTTTTGATACCACTGGGTGTGATATGGTGATGGGTATAGGCTCCTTTTTAGTTCAAGGAACTGGAAAATTGATATCAAGGTGAGAATGGACAGTCACTGAGATTATCCGAAGAAAGGAAAGGTTAAGACCCAATCCTGCCTTAAATCTATTCGGGAAAGCAGTGATCTGTGCTGTGAGTGGGCTTAAAAGTCAGATTAAACCTGACTGTTCTGGGGAAAAAAAAACTCATGATAGCCTTTGCTCTAAGTATGTAGTGTTAAGATTGTTAAAAATTTTCTCCCCTCTGCAGCTCTAACATTGACTGTAAACAGTCATAAAAAACAGCACACTTGCATGTATCCGTCTTCACATTTGCATATATCTGTCTTCACATTTACATATATCTGTCTTCACATTTACATATACTTGTCTTCACATTTACATATACTTGTCTTCACATTTACATATATCTGTATTCAGTCTATAGCTATTCAGCTCCATCCATTTCACACTAAGTGTTTTAGCCTGGAATGAAGTGCTACAGGGCAGCCAATCAGAACAGAGATCATTTCCATATATCCATATGTCTTAAAGGCACAGTAACAAAAACAGGCCATTTAATTCTAAGAAAAAAGTTGGAAACTGATTGCAGAAAAATGTTAGAGGTACGGTGGAACAGAGTGACTTATAACCGTTAGTTACTGGGACAGCTGGAGAAACTGAGGGTTAAGTGTCTTGCTCAACGACACATTGGTCGAAAGAATTGTCATGAATGAAAAAAAAGAAATGTTTTAATTAAATACATGAAAAAATAAAGTGCCCTTTGAAGCCAAGTTAAACCCTTGCTGATTTGAGCCTTCACCCGTGAGACTTATATTACCAGAGTGACACTGTGAAAGGTTGCTTTACACTAGATTACAGTGGATGTTTTTGTACCACTAAGCCGTGAAATATGGTGAGGAACAATTTGGAACCCAATCTGCCTGCATCTATTACTTTTTAAGGCTTGTAAAAGCATATAAATAAAAGAACTGCATCTCACAGAATGCGAAAGTGTTTGGTTTAGTCACGGCGCACAAACACTGCATTGTCTCTGAAGAACAGGTTAATTTCCTGTCATACGAGCAATGAAATTCAGATGTGCTGTAACCATGACTCTCACACAAAAACAAACAAAACCCCACACACATACACCACTCATTTATCTGAGGATGCACAAGTGCATATGCATGCTCGTACACATCTACACACACAAAGACACCCACGCCCACACACATAGGTGATGAGCGTGAAGATGCATATTCATTAAAAAGATTAAGATCTGAGTAGTCTTCTCCTCTGTACAGCAGTGACAACCAAGCACAAGAAACAAAACAACAAAAATCACCCTAATTTAAACAGAAAAAATCTCAATTACACTGTTCCTATATACATAAATTATTATACAGGTCTCATATAACAAACCACTTCAGAGTAAGAGTCCTGACCCAGAATCAGCTTTTGAGACAATGGCCATCATAAATTTATATAAATCTAATCCAAGATGAGTCCTTTTTATGACTGCTTTGTGAATCCCAGTCCTGGTGTTGTCTGAAAAGGCTGTCTGTAGTGGTGGAGGTTTGCTCATATTTATGGCTCACAATAAGTCATTCTGCATCCTTAACCTTATTGAACAGCTGGATGTGGTTTGAGTGAAGGGGATGTTGTGTATTACATCCGCCTTTTAACTCCACTTCTAAACCAAAGAAGCAAAAGCAAAAAGTGAACTCCCAAGAAGCAGAGATCAGGAGCAAAGCAACACTCTGATATACATAAAATCACTACTTTTTGTATGAATGTTATGTGTATGAATTATATTAGTGTTTATTTTCTGAACAAATACATTCTGGCACATGCAAACATGGCTGAAATAAATGTTTTAATTAGAATATCTGGCAGTGCTAACCACACGCTCTACATGAAGAGGAGGGATGTTTTTCAAAGGGCAGATGCACCTGAGGTAAAGGTTAGACACAGCAGGCAACACAAAGGCGAGCTGTCCTTACCATAACCACATATCAGGTAGTAGAGAGGACCTCCTACTGCCTCATGACCGAATGTGAGGCCAATGGATCTGCTCCAAGAAAAGAAAATCAGGCCTTCATAGCCAGGGCATTACCCTGAGCCTGCAGGAGAATCGCATCCTACCTGTTTCGCAAGTGAATGATGATAATGCCATTAGTATTGAGTGTCTCCCTCCAATACGAATTCACCTGCCAAACTCTCTGTGACCCTGACAGAGACTAAGTTCTGCATCATTGGCCTTTGCAAGCATATTACATGTTTTGAGGATCTGGTCGATGATACTACAAATAAGGAGATGTCATTTATATTCTATGACCGTGAGCACACTCACAATGCCTGAGATTGGATTAAAGCAAAAAGTGTTCCAGAGCATTCTTAAAAACAAAGTTACCTTAAAGGTTCTCTACATATAGCTTCTGGAAAAGCCCTTTATTGGTACAAAACCATTGAAGTGCATGGAGAGTTTTTGAAACCCACAGGTTTCATTTACAAAAATGTTCTAGAAGAGACCAATCATTTGAAGGTTGTTAAGGAACAATGTGAAGTTCTTTTACGGCATCGTTCTGATGAACTGTTTCTGGACTCAATCAGTAAAGACATGTTTAATTTAGCACTGGAGCTACAATTCAACATCACCACTACAGACAGCTATTACAGACAACACCAGGCCTGATATTCCCACACCAGTCATGTGGAGGCTTGATGCTGAATCAGGTTTCTTATCATTTGTGAAAACAGACCCTGTTGCCTGCAGTGATTTAATACACATTGAAGTTTTGTTGATATTTTATAGCTCACAGTGAGTCATACCATGTCCTAAACCACATCAAGCTGGTGCCACCTTAATTGTTTCTCACTTGTGTTTATTAAATGTGGTGCAGGTTGACAAAAGTTCTGCTGATGCGTTTTAGGTAACAAGTGAGTTGCTAGCAGCATTAGCCTCATATGTCTACGACTTTTGGACTCCAAACATTTCTTGGATGATGAACTACAAGTGAGGTATGTTTTTTCCAAAGTACTGTATTCCTTTACACGCACTTTGATAAAGTTACCTTTGTAGAGTGCAGTACTCTTTACAAAGCTAAAACTTTAGCTTTAGCCTTTATTGTCATGTTTGATATGAGCTCATTCAAATTTAACGTGAACATTTTAACTGTGAGGAGGCCTCATTTACTCACTGAGCTGCTGAACAAAGCAGAGGTAGTCTACGCTGGGCTTACAGCTGTAGCAGTTTTCAGTAGCTCTGCTCCTCTGCATTTGGAACGCAGCCTTTTAAAAAAAATTATAGTGCGACAGTCACTGTGTGGAAACGTCCCTGAGGATAGACAGTGTTTGTGTAGAATCCGAGGATATGAAGAAAAACAACTAACCTACCTGTTCAGTTTTGCTTGGACTTAATATGCAAGAAATCTGTCATCCGTTTTAGCCTTTAAAGTTGGAGAGTTTTCGAAGTTTCAGACTGTAACCTTCCTTATACTAAGCAAACGATGGTGCAGAAGTGACTCATTAGTGTGTTACTTTAATGAAGAAAATAAATTAAGTAAAAATAAAATCGGCCACTAGTACAAAAATACCACATTGACTAACATGTACACACGTGGACAAAATTGTTGGTATCCTTCGGTCAATGAAAGAAAAACTCACAATGGTCACAGAAATAACTTTAATCTGACAAAAGTAATAATAAATAAAAA
>JBBPCW010000139.1:12142463-12161368 GCA_037974425.1 Phenacogrammus interruptus | reverse complement strand
TATTAGACTGTTCGCATCTACAGCGAATAAAAACACTGTTATTCAACGGTGTGTTTCTCTACAATGCAATTTCACACCAAACCACTCTGGGCGACTTTGCAAAATTGTTACATTTTGAAAAATAAACGGAATTAATCTGTATCACAGAGAGTACGGAAATAAAGAAATAGAACAATGCCAAATTTTGGGAACAGCTGGATACAAACCTAGATATGATAAATGTCCAGAAATTTAAATTCACAATTATCTGCCTCAATTTAACATATTAGACACAGTGGCATTCACTTTCCAAATGTTTCCTGTATCCAATGTTTATCTTCTTGAATTTTGTCTAGTTTTCTTGCAGAAACCATTTCAAAAGCCCTAATCTTTCAATATACAGGTTGGGACAGGCCTACTGCACAGTGTGCTACATAAATCCCCCTTTAGGTCCCTGGCAGTGATGTGGGGATTTGCTTTGCACACTTGACCAGTCTCCTTAAGTTCTTAGTGATGTTTTAAACAGTGAAAATTACAAGCAGGAAGATCTTTTAGATATCTTTCATAGTCTTCTCCTCAGTCAGCCACTTGCATTTGCACTAGTGGATTGAGTAATTTTTGCAAAAAACATTTTATTTTAGTGTTAGAATAAAATTCTTTTCACTTAAATGAAAACAAAACTTTGTATATATTAGACAATGCACAACCTTAACATTAACAAATATCACCCTTACAATGTAGCAAAATCCTTATTTCATCAGCATAAAGTGATTGAAACAAACTTACCATCTCTGTCAACACTTTGTTGTGAATTTTGACTTCATTCCCAATATCAATTGACAGCTGAAAGAATACGAGGAACAGTAAACTTTTACATTTTACAGTTGTTAAAATATTGTAAATTACCTTTAGATTGATGAAGTATGACATTAGTATTACTTACATGCTTCAGTGCGCTCACTTTCGCCCTAAGATCTTCCTGTAAGTGTTCATTCTCCTCCTCATAAACACTGTACCCGCTTGCAACATAATTTCCTTGTGGGGCTCCCTCACCTGGGGCAACAGAAGTGGGTTACAAATAGAGCTGAACAGTATGGACAAAATATTAGTATCATGATTATACCACAACATATCATGATGCCTTTAATATATCAAATAGCTCATCATATTATTTTTCTGAAAGTGTGTCTTGAAGTATATAAATACTGTTAGTGTCAAAATGTACATTCACTCCTGCTTCCCTATTGTTCATACACAGAAAGTATGCAGCAAAACAAGCCTGTGTAACAGTTTTTTTGTATCACAAAACTAAGACATTTACATAAACATATCCTCATTTGCCCAAAAGCAGTTTAGCCCACCACCTTTATGCTTAAGTTCTAAAGATTGTTTCTGCCTGTGAGGCCTTTTAAATGAGCTGTAAAACAGGTCATCCAACCAGAAGAGATCATTTACTCTGAAAGGCACCAAAACATTTATTCGATTCTAAGAGGTAAACAGAGGTTGAAATAGTTATTGTCAAATTATGAATATTTTTTTTTCTACACAAATGTCATGGGAAAAAAATAGTATGGGCCCAGTCTCTGAGGCAACTGGTGATATGAAGGTTGTGGGGTCAAATCCCAGGATGGCTAGTGGCACCACTGAGGTACCCTTGAGCAAGAGCTATCTGCCCAATGCCTCACTTGATGAATTGGTAAAATATAGAGAATGAATTTCACACTGTGCTGTTTAATCACTCAGTTGTAACTGACAGTCTCTGCTTCTCTCTCTCTCTCACCAAATCACCAGTCTTCACAAAGACTGTAAAACACTTCTTGGTTTAAAAGAAGGATTTCGGGAAATGGAGCAAGCACACTAATTAATAACCTGCAGCAGTGATTCTCCAGTTCTGCTCTGGCCTGAGACAGATGTTCCACGTATAAGGTTCCAGCTGGCTAACTAGGAAGCTACGTAGGCCTGCTAAACTCAGCAGAGTTTGAAATACAGACAGAAACCAGAATACACCTGCAACTAATATCAACAGATGAACAGGTAGATAGATATCTGTCTATAGGTATGTGTTGGTTAATGTTATTTAAATCGCACACTAGCCTTGTTAATCCATTACGACTGGTATACAGCTAGATAGCCGGGCTGCTACTGTCCATTCTGACAGCTAATAAAAGTCACTTACCCACTCCTGCACGCCTCATACTGCCGTTTTCCAAATATGTCTTATTCCACACAGTCAAACTATCGATAAATGTTAAAAACTAAGACTAAATCTTCGTACAATCTCACAGAACGATTCAGAGTGAATGACTACACTTTCACGCCACGACACCCTACGGAAGCCGGGGCGGTAGCGGATTGGAGAATTCTGGGTAATGAAGTTCTACACGGTCGGCATTAGCCTACTCATACACGATATGAAAAAAGTATTGGGGCGCATGATGGTTACAGGAACAGGGACTTTAATGACATTGCATTCAAATACACAGACATTAATATGGAGTCAGAATATTCCAGTATTCTTGTAAGGGTTTCCACAAGATATGGGGGTGTTTTTGTGGGAATTTGAGCCCATTCATTCTGTAGAGCATTTTTCAAGTCAGATGCTGATGTTGGACAAGAAGGCCTGGCTCGCAATCCCCGTTCCAGTTCATCCCAAAGGTGTTGAATGGGGTTGAGCTCAGGGCTCTGTGCTGGTCAGTCATGTTCTTTCTCCAGTCTTTATGCACCTTGCTTTGTGCACTGGGGCACAGTCATACTGGAATAGAAAAGGGCCTGTTAATGCGCTGTTAAACCTTATTCAGTATGGACAATTTTCTGATGTAACTTTTAAAATGAATACCTTTAAAACATACTTTAGGACATGCATTAAAATGTCTTGCTCTCACCAGAAATACTGTTGCAGTGCATCATCATGTAAAGGTTTTAAATTTATTCTTAATTAACTCAATTACTATTTGTTTTTTATATAAAGCTATTAATCAGACACATGAATAAAATATGTCATTACATGCATTTTAATAAATATTGTACTATAGACATTTTATGCATTTCTAATGGATGATCTGATACAGGCCACTAAATCTCACACACAACAATTTTATTGTTACACTTTTATTTTGTTACAGTAATGTTCTTGTGGTTGCGTTGCACTACTCAGGATAAGGTTCTTTCTTTCTTTTTTCTTTTGTTATCCTTCTGCTCAGGTCTTATCTTTCTGCTCCACCGACATGATTTGTTTTTTCTCATGCTTTATGTCTTTTTTAAACTTGCATTCTCATGGCCACTAGTCACAGCCAAAGAACAGTTCTAATTCAAAGGCTGTTTCTGAACACGTCATGTCAGATACAAATTCCACTCTTGTGAGTTCAGATGGGGAGTCCAGACTCCTGAGAGCAGGAGAAGACAGAACACTCCGTCTGCATCTGGAACATCTCAGCTCAGCTCAGAATTTCCAGCCCGATATGTATAAAAGTAGAGTGAAAAAAGTCATGAACACACCACAGCACAGCACACGGTGTGAAATTCTTTCTCTGCATTTAATCTATTCACCAAGTGAAGCAGGGAGCAGCCACTGGTACAGCACCCGGTGAGCAATGTGTGGGGATAGTACATTGGTCAATATTCCTGGGGAGTGCCACTGGCAGTCCTGGAATTTGAACCCATGACCATCTGATCACAGGGGTAACTACCTAACCACTAGGCCACCTCTGCCAAACATTGTGAACAAAAATCTAATAAAACTTTGAGAAAATATGGTGTGACATCTTCCGGATGTCATGAGTGTTTCACAAGTCCATGAGAAGCATGAGATCCAAAACCAAAAATTGACACCAGCAATATTCAGGCCTCCAAACTACACTGTGCCAAAGCAGATGATTTTGTGGTGGAAAACAGTCCTGTGGTCTCAAAAATTATTTTTGGAAATCATGGACATCACGCTCCCCGGTGCATTAGTGCTCATGTCACAGGTTTTGGAGAATCATATTCTGCCATTCACAATACATCTTTCAGGGAAGGCCTTGATTATTTCAGCAAGACAATGCAGATATTTCAGCAAGATAATGCCATTTCAACATGTATCACAACAGTTTTTGTTCTATTTTCAGTTAAATGTGGATTTACACAATTTCTAAATAATCTAAATAATAAAAGTTTTTATTAAAATTTTACACATCTTTTTGTTTTTTCAGTGCAAGAGAAAATTAAGACACATGTTGAGATTCTAGGTAGAAGTTGAGTTATGTAAGTATTGTATCAATTCAATTTTTTGTGTGATTTTTTTTAGTGTTGGTGGGGTATACAAATAAAGGAAATGCTTATAACAGTGTATTTTCAAACAAACATAAAACAGAATGTGAAAATAAATTGTTACTCATACTACTGCTAATGTACAGCTATGATGTGGAATCAAGCGCAACAAACACCTGAAAAGTCTTTTAAAAATAGGAATGTATGATCGGCTAGATTTATTAATTCTGTTGGCAGTAGTAGGAATGTCACTTAGAGGGTGCTTAATGCTTTAATGTGTAAGTTCATAAGCTGTACTGCTACTGAAAGGACATAAGTGGAAATCAGATAACCTTGTCTGACTCCTGTGTTCAAAGAAAATGTCGGGAAGGTGCCATAAGTGAGCTTAATGGAAAAATTCTGATTAGTGTAAAACTTTTAACATTCCTGCAAATGACATCTCCAAAGCCAAATTTCAAAGAGCCTTAATGTATAATTATGTTCTAATGAATGAAGGACTTTATAAAAACCTACAAGTGAACAAGCCTGGCATTTATATATCCGAATAGTTATATATATTCAAATCAACCTATTCCTAAAATCAAAATATTCTTATTTTGCATGAATCATGATTAAGTTTAACCTTTTATAATGTGTAATGCACATGTTAATCCTTCAGTTCAAATGTCCAGCCCTGCATGGTGGAGGAATATGCAGTAACGTGGCATATGAGTGAGGGAATTTCCTTTTTCTGTGGCTTCCTTAGGTTTTTATTATTTTACTATGTTAGGACAGTTAAGTGACTAAGGCTAGGGTGTGTTTCGATTTGGGTTACATCAGTGTCGATTTACAGCATCCTAGCCACCACATATCAGCAATGTAGCAACACCCTTTTACTTTCTATTATTATTATTTGTAGTAGTAGTAGTAGACGTAGTAGTACAGTTCCAAGAGCACACGCATAGATTAAAAAAATACAATGTTGTGATGTGGTAAAAAATGGCTAAAAATGCCTATTTTTATAGCATAAACCCTACATATATCCCCAAACAGGCTTCCAAAACCCTTTGTTTTATTTGAATACATTTAATACATTACCCTTAAAGAAAACTTAAAGGTAAAGCAGTTTACAATGAAGTCCCGCAGTGCTAGAGTGTAAAATATCGACATTACCCCTGTATAAACTGATGCACGGCCGTTTTCTTTGGTATGTGCCACAAGGAGGTAAATATAGTAATAATTTAAAATAATTTACAGTAATCAAAATACAGGTTCTTCAAGAAGAACAAAATGAAAAACACAAAAACCCTTGAGATGCTCCATGGGGGAAATTCTGGACTGCAGCATCACAGGGCGGCAGTCGATCAGCAGCAAGCAGAAATAAAAAGTGTTCTCGAATTGGCTACTTTCAAACCTCACGCCTCTGAGTAATGCGGTACTTCACCATCCCAAGAAGCTATTTATTTGTGTTTCTCTCCGCAGTACCAAAACATTAGATTTTTTATATGGAAATGTAGCTGAATGTACATCAATATTTATGTTACAAAATTAGTAAATGCTATTTTTATTACTAATTTAAACTTCAAATGCATTAAAAATTATCTATTAGCACAAAAAAACCTGTGACATCTGGGCCTCGTCAGCCACGCTCCCTAGTCCTCATGCAGGGTTTATGTTTGGGTGCAATGCTTAGCAACCCAGCACAAGGACGAGGGGGTGTGGCGGACAAAGCCCTATTGTCACAAAAGCAAAAATTATGTGGAGGATATCTGCAGTTTCCGCGTTAGTGCCGGGGTTCAGGAAACAATTATTATTCGGTTCTCAGAAAAAACCTGCGACTGCTGATACGCTTTAAAGTGGGGGATTCACAACAGTAGTAGTAGTATAAGTAATAATGATTGTGAAGAACAAAGATCTCTTCTGAATTCCAGTAACATTACAAATGTTATGTAACACGTCTGCAATTTAAAGTTTGGTGCAGCAACAGTTAATGTGCAGCCCAAAGGCCTTTGTGAAATTGAGCATTATAATTACGGAATGAGACTATTATGAGACTACCTGTAACATAAAATGTTAAAGTTGTATTTCATTAGATTAATGTCCATCAAAACACAGTTTGCTGAAACATGAAATGTTTCAAACTGATCTCAGATATCCTTAGATCACTGGGAGCAACGTGTACTAGTCTTGTACTTGTACTATGTCTTTAAAAAAGTGCCATCTTTAAACAAATGAATCATTTGTAAAACATCTTGGCCTAAGCAATGAATTTTACTGTCTGTACAGGATCTTGTGAAATTTCCCAAGCATGTGATTCAAAATAATGGTAAATCTAATAGAAGAGGGCTTAGATTTATAAGATAGAGAGGCTGCATATTACAATGGTGAGACTAATGCTTTCTGAAACCTGAAAAGTCCAATAACATGATTCTTTATCTGAGGGCTGCCTGACACCTTTGGCTTTTGTAATATGGAGAGGCAGTTTATCTTTTAATATGACAGTGTGGTACATGGCAACCTAAAAGTGGAGTAAAAAATGAGCTTTCTAAAGTAGTTAACATTGCAGAGAAGGTGACAGCACAGTGCCCAGGAATGCAATTAAAATGAAAGTTATCTTGCATCCTTTGCTTTCGCACTGCAAGCTACTTATTTTTTGTTGATAAATTATGAATTCTTTTGGTAATAAATTAATTAGAAGGATCAGAAAGCAGATTTTTTGGATAGTGCACAATGATGGGATTATTTTACCTCGAATCCTTCTGTTCATGCATGCTATTGTATCAGCCTAGACTGTAATTAACGAAGTCACTCTTGGTAAGAGCTTCTGCCAGTGTTGTAAATGAAAATGTGATTATGCAAGCACTTTGACTAAGGAAAGTCAAACTCATACATTCCTAGCAAATATCAAAGCACTAAAAGCACTCATTATTTATTTCTCATTAATGTGAAGCTTGAAAGTGTGTGTTCTGAGCACTGTGTTCTGAGTTTGACCCTAGTCTGATTTTGATGAACAAGAGCAGGCTGCTGTAATGCAGTGTGTGAGTCACAGCACAGCAGGCTCTCTGTCATCAGCATTCATCATCGTGTGCACAAATCCATTCAATTTCAGTGCAAAAAGAGGGTAAATAACCACACAGTGATACGTAACATTCTTCTGTATTTCTACCTGATGCTCCTGAGACAGAAATGAATCAATGGATATTTGCATTTTAATCATAATATAACTTTAGCTGATAATACGGTTCCCCTTAGGTAACTGCCAGTGATACAGTTGTTTTTCCTCCGGTTCTTTGCAATCATACAGATCCTAAATGAATCCCATAGAGCATGGAATATCAGTTTTAGTTCAAGCATATTTACATGTATATTGATTGACCGATATAGGAATCTGGCCATGCAGACATAAAGAATGCTGAAGGAGCTCTTGGGATCCATAAGTAATTTAACAATTTAGAACAAAACTTAAAGAAAAGATGTTTCCAATCATTGCAGCCAATGATTACTTGAAGTCTGCAACACAAAGATATCACCAGATGCTGGGAATCTTCCCTGATGTTCTTCTGCCAGGCCTGCAACACATCATTTCCCCCTTCATTCCTGGCTTCAGGAAATGAAATATATGCTCAGAGACGATTGGGTTGGGTAGCTGACCTGACTTCTACAATTTCTTTCATTTCCAAGCAAAAGTTTTAGGTAATTTTAAGGTAAACAACCAAAGGTAAAAAAAAACCCAAATACCAAAACAGCTTTCGCTGTTTTAGAAAGCCTTTCCACTAGACACCCCTGCAAAATGACCCTGTGTTGGGGTCCGGGGTGTAGTGGTTTTCATTCATTCACATGTCTGCAGCTAAAGCCATTAAACTGAAGTTAGCCAACAAAGGCTGGCACACAGTGCTCATTCCAATTTATACCAATAGAGGTGTTCAGTGAGGCTGAGGTTAGGGCTCTGTGCAGGACAGTAGCTTCATGCCAAACTTATCAAAGGAAAGACTGGAGCTGAATTCTAAATCTTTAGAAGCAGGGATGGTGACCTCTAGTGTATGGAGACTTGCACATTTTGGAAAAGCATGTAGCTGGAGTATACTGAGCCACCTGAAAAGGTATATAGTGTACATGAAACACATAATATCTTCTGGCTGTCATGTTCTTCCATTGGACCTTCCCAATGGTCCTATAACATGGACATTCCAAATTTCTTACATTTCTCTGAAATAAAAGAGTTTGAAAGCCATCATACTGATATATGTCCACCTATTTATCAGTTTACTCCCTCCCCTTTAACATTGAAGTTATGAGTGCTTCAGTCTGCACTCCTTATAACTTCAGTGTTATAAGAACATAAACTTAATGGCAGAGGAGATTTACTCAAATCAGTCTTAAAGGGACAATGACAAAAACATCCAGCTTTGTTGTTGTTGTAGGTGGGGTTTTTTACTATTCTATTTTTGGTAGAGAAAATCACTCAAATGCCATAAACGAAATATAAAATAAGACAAGGTAAATGAGACCTTCATCTATACAGCACATTTTTTGCTCTGAGACACTTAATGCCTTAATTTTCGCTCAATGATCTATTTATCAGCCTCATGATGCTCTTCTTTAGAGACAATGGCAACAGATTCCAGATAAAAATACCATATCTAGAATCAATTGTTTGTTAACTAATTGCATTGTGTGCACAGAAATGATGCAGCATAATGCAGCCAATTGTTCAGTTACTTATATCCTCCTCTAATGAGGATAATGTCCATGAAAGGACTGCACTCTGACCTCATAGCTATTGTTTGAGTTTATATCCACGCTGTTAGAGTACAGAGCCAAAGTGCAGAAATAACAGTGTTCTGAAGAGTGCATTCATTAGCTAATAGCAGGGAAATTACACTTCAGTACTTTTTTAAATTGATGTCAAGTCTTTATATTATGTGGAGGAACTTCATATTATGTGGAGGAACATTTGAAAGGGTTTTAAGGAACCCTTTTTGGTGCCGTTTTTAAATCACTTATTTTATATTAATTTAATGTAATAGATTGAGACCGGATTACAGTTGTTCTCAATGAGTTGCAAATTACATTTCCTTAATGCATTACATGAATGCTATGAAGCTGAACCAATTGTGAATCATGATCAAGGGAGTGGGTTTTCTTGCTTTGACATATCCCATGTCTCTCAATGTGTTCATATCCATCCCAGTCATTCTGCTGTGAATGCTTATGAGATGGGCTCATTGGTTTACCACTGACAGTTCTCATGCCATCCTTTCAAATTAGCTAGATCAGACCATGTAAAATCCTTTTTGAAATACAGGGCTTTGGAAAGTGTCAGTGAGGAGGATGGAATTAATCTCCATTCAGTCACATGCTGCCACACAGCAGTGATGGCATGCACTTTAGTATTTGTAGAGTCATAGTATGGCTTGAATAAGACAAACATTCAAAATAAACTGTGCTGTCAAAATTTGCGATTGCTTTCTGGGATGCCCTACAGAAAAATCAGGTAAAAAGCTGGAAAAGGGGGTCAATACACATGAGTGCTATGTTATGACGGATCTCCTCTGTGCGACTTTATGGACGAGATTATTTCTGAAACAAATGCAATAATAGTTTTTAATTTAATACATCCATTCATGACACTTTTAAAGTTATTAAATGTACAAATTCTCATTGCTGATTTTTAATGACTACTAGCATGCATGACAATCCATATACAGTAACTACAACAACAGGAAACAAAGATTCAGATACTCAGTAATTTTACATTTGTGATACTGAAGCTGCAAAAATGTTCTCATGCATAAAAGACATCACCATTTATTGTGAATTTATCGGCAGCAATCACTGTGTAGAAAGATAGAGCTTTCTAAATTTGCTAGGGACAAAAAATTAAAACGACACTCATGGAAAAAGCTACAAAACCCTAGAAAAGACTTTAAAAAGGCCTGTCAGTATAAATGCCTCAGTAGCATATTATTTGAAAGATGTCATTTGAACCAAAACTAATCTTCTCTGGATAGCTGTGCCACCTAAGATATCTCTCAGACAAATGATAAGGACGGTAATAGAGATGCCGTCAAACTCTTTAAAAGCATTTTCCTCATTCGTACACCCCATGAAGAGCACATGTGCATTATAAAATACATCAGCTTGTTCTATTTGGACAGAGAAGGGTTGCATATACATTCCCAAGAACACTACTCCTACAGTGAACATCATGAAATGGAACTACTTCCCTGGAAATGGTGACTCAACAAGAGAAACATGAATGAAGCAATGTGTTGGAAAATGTATTGAGAGAATTTAATCTCAGTGACTAAAAAAGGGGAGAAAATGGTTGTATCAACAAGATATACATCCAAAATAACTCAAGACTGGTTTCTAAAAGAGAAGGTAAGGGGGCTTGCATGTTCTAGCCAATCTCCAGACTTGAATTTCACTAAAGATTCGTGGGAAATTTTGAAATTGTGTAGGATTGTTTAGTGCAATAATGACATCCCTATAATCTGAAGGAACGTTTTGTTTAAATAAACATATCATTTGCAGGGTACTGTAGTGTAAGTGTCACGTACATTCCTAGGTGAAAAGGAAACTTGAGTTTTTACCCTCACTGACTCATTGATCATAGCTAGGAAAGTTTGCAGTACGTCCTGATTTAATTAATTTCTCTAGAGAGCACATTAATCTCTCCTCGGTGAGTCAGGAACATGTAAGATTATTTAAAAAAAAAAAAGAAACCCTAGAGGAGTAGGGCATTGCGAGTTACCATTGCGGTAATGCAACATGATGGAATCTGACTCCCACTCTTGACATCCTTTTACACTGCACTTAAAAAGAATCTTTCAACACTGGGCTAAACTTGACTCTTTGGTTGCATATTAATCTGGTAGAAGGCAGTGGGATCCTGCAGCTTTTAAGTACTTTTCAGAGGTCAAGGCGGGGCAGTAATCTTATAGTTCAAAAATCTTAGTTGTATTTTTAGAGAATATTGAAAAAAACAAAAGGTTCTATATGCAGAACATTGTATAGGTTCATTCAACACAAAAGGGGTATAAACAAGAATTATGTGTACACCACATTATATACCATATATAATTGTACATAATTTACCACTTGTATTACTTATTTACTTATATCAGAATCAGAAAACTTTATTTATCCCGGAGGAAATTGCTCAATATACTCATCTTTACATCCCATTTTCTCTTTTAATGCACCACTCATTGGCTTCTGAGATCAGAAGTGAGCAGGAAGATTTGTTGCACAGAATACTCATGCTTCTAATTTGAGATCCTAATATTCATCATAAAGGGCTTGATATCTTCCTTCTAACCCATTATGCTTTCTTTCTTTAAATAGGCTGTAGTGTAGGTTACTCACTTAAAAGGTTGAACACTTCTAGAGAAAATGTTGTATTGGCTAGAACGTTTGCAGAAATAACATAGAGGTTATTTATGCAAATGTTTCACACTCACAGATCTCACAGAACAGTAACTGAAATGTTCTTTATTGAACTTTATGTTAGTTCTTCTGTGCAATCATCCCAAAGAACCATTTCATGCACCTTTGTTTTAAAGAGTGAATGTCTAAAAGACACTCTGGATCTAATTTTAAAATAAATCTACCACTGTTTAATCCCCATTATCCACTGTTCAATGCACAAAGTTATTTTTATTCCATGCTGCAGTGGGAGCTCCAGCCCAGAGAAGTATTGCAAAATAATTACAGCATACTCCTAAAATGGTTCCAGTGCTCAGTTAGGGGAATTACAAATCTTTAACAAGTTTTGCATAATGCAATCATTAAAATGTAAACAAAGCCAATCAGAGGTCTTGATATGCTCATACAGTTAAACTAGTAGCAACGGGAACCAAAAAGTTTTTACATGAAAAGTTATGAACACACTGCCTGATGCCATTTTGTGGTCATTTTGAAATAAAGTTTTGATAATGTCTGAATAGTCTTTCATGGCAGAGGTATGTGTAAGTAGAGGGGTGTTTTAAGGCAAAATAGTCCCAAAGATTGTATTTTTTTTCACTCTATTTTACAATTATTAGAATTTCTCAGATGATTCATTGCCCATTTTGGGTGAAATGTCTATTTTAAGCCCATCATCACCTATGTAAAGAAAACCCAAATCATTAAGTGTCACTACAATTAAACATTTCACATCAATCCACTCTAATGTTCACATCTTAACTGTGTATTTTGAGAAATTGATGGAATTCCTCATTAAAATACGCAGAGCCATTCCCGACATAGGGCTTCTCAACTTTAAGCATGTGAAATTCTCATTCATATTATAGTTGTGTGCATTATTTTACCAAATGAGGGAACCAGCAGTAATCTACACTGCACACAGGTGAATGATCAGGGTGCTTCGTGAATGACTATGCAGTAGAGGCCTGCTAACTGCAAGCTGCTGTCATGCCAGTCAGGTGCTGCCAAAGTGGCAGCTAGCACAGGTTTGATGCCAGCATTTGTGCAGCTTAGCTGTTTCCATTTCAGTGAGTATAATCTCTGTTTGGACTGTGCTATCGCTGAGGGGAATGGGGTACAGAGTATGTGTGTGTAAAAGAGTTAAACAGTTCAGCCATGGCAAAGCTATGTCATGGTACTTAACTATTTGACTATGATCTTTGTCAGCAGATCTAATTTTCTTACTCATTACACTTTATTATAATGTTCTCTTGTCAGTCACCTGCACATAATAGCCTTTGACTAGAGACATTTGACTGGAATAATAACGCTTGACTGCAAAAGTAATATAAAAGCATCATTCTGACCTGCGCTCACAAGCTTTGATAAAAAACAGAAAAGCCACCGGGCAGAGATTGAAAAGCACAAAGGCTCTTTAATCAAAGGAGAATGAATTGGCATAAGAGCTAATTAGTGTAACGGAGGTAAATTTGGCCTTGATACCATGTGCCATGTTATGCTGTATGACTAATTTTGCCTTGCCGTGCTAATTATAAAACATCGTCTACAAGACGAATGGCAGTGAAGTAGGGAACAGTATTCTCAGCCACTCAGAAACTCTGTGAATTTTAAGGAAAACCTTAAATGATTCATGTGGGGCATGATGTAAGTTCACTGCAGACACAGTAACTCAGCAGATACAAATCAAAATGTATAGTGTGCACATCAGAGAAAAACTGTTTTGTTCAATGAAAGTTTAACGTTTCAAAAGTTATTCAAGACAAATGTTGGTTTAGGCCCTTTACAGAATTGTCAGGGAATTTAAAATATATTTTATTCTCCTGCTGGCTACTAAAAAGCAAAACACAGATAAATTGAACATGTAGTGCACACTGATTGCTAAATCCCAGTCTTTTCCTATGTTTCTTCTTCTCTGTTGTCTTCCATTTTAAATTGAAACTCACCAGGGTCCAGGTCAGTTCCATTTACTGCAGGTTGACAGTGTGACAGCTTTTGGCAAGTAATTCTTAATTTGGGTTGGGTAAATTGCTTTGGCTACCTGCACCACCTACACCCACCCCCTACCTTCCCATGAAGCAGTGGCTTGTCCAACGCTTGGAGTTCTATTACAAAAGTGGGTACTTATCATTCCAAGAACGGCATTGTGGATTTGTACTTGCTGCTTTTACGTGAGCCCTGACAGAGATAGGCTGGGCCTTTATCCTGTAGACAAATTTCCCTTGGGCAGCCTGAATGCTGAAAATGCATTCTCTAGGGGGAAGGACCATCTGCTGAGCATAATCAAGCTTGTTTCTCCTTTTGAAAGGACAATGAGGGTTTGCTTTGGTCACAATAAGACATTACTGCAAATAATGCTCTTTGTGTATTAAACACAGAGGTACAAAACGGCAGGATAATAATTATGGACCACACACAAATAAGTGTGTAGTCGACTGAACGTGTGAGTAAGTGATGCATCAGTACTCCTTAATTACCCAAATTATTTGTGCATAATAGCAAAACAATAATCAAATATATGTGAGTGCTAAAATAGAACAATCCCCAAGTACATGCATACTCTAGAAGGATGGGATGCCTGATTTGAAAACTTAATTAAATGCAGACAACTCTTAATGAGATTTCAGTGCTTCTAATCTGTCAGCATCTCACGGGAGGCTCTCTCCATGTTTAAGGGGTCTGTTTTGTGTTTGTGTAATTATATGAAAAGTCAGAAATGTCCCAGAGGGTAGCATCTATAGTGCTTCCCCAGTCTACTCTGTCGTCAGCACACGAATTGCACAGACATACTGATTAGGATGTTAAAATATGTTCATAAATCCTCCATAATGTAAAACTGAAAACCATTACGTTTGCCTGCTTCATCTGGAACCAGAGGTTGTGGCGATACAAATAAATGAGGTAAATCTCTTAAAATCAGTACCATTAAATAAGTGTATATGCTGCACATATCACTGGGCACTCCAGTCCTAACATGCTCCTATATGAGGAACAACAGTGCCATCTAGTCTGTAATTTGTCATAGTTACCCTCCTATAATATCTGTACATATGTGACCTGGTCTGCCGTAATGAGTCTAAAGTCGACATTCTATTTATTTAGATACGGACTGATTATGTTGAAAAACATAAAAAAAATCGATTTTTCTTTTTGTCATATATGAAAGAAAATCTTCAAAATGAATCTCCCAAAGTTTCATCATGGAAATAATTGTGAAAATGTACTTAAATGGCTATTTAAGTTGAGTTGCAACTCTTACAAAAAAAAAATTATTTGATAAGTATTTAATATTTTGAAATAATTGAAGCGTCAGTCTGATTAAATATATTTTTCTAAGTATCTAAATGCCTGTAGTAAAATTTTGTTGTTGAATACTGGGTGCATCTCTTTGTTAAAGATATCAACAAAAAACTGCCAAAAATCTTTAAATGCGATTTTCTTGGTTTTTCAGTTGGAAAATGGTGCTGCGGGACCATAATTCAAACGATTGTAACTTGACAACCGTTTAAGACACAGCTTTGACCAAGATATCATTTTAAAGCTTATTTGTTCATCAATGATACCAACACCTCAATTTTGAATTTTGGGTCACTGTGACTCATTTTGCCAGATCAGGTCACATATGAACATACAACAAAGACAATCACAATTACACATACTAGCAAATTCTCCTTCCCAGAATAGTCACTGGGCCTAGAAATGACAAAAACCTTCCCAAAATGACATTTAACATCGTGTAATGCCAATCAGAAACATAGCTGATAAAAATGAGAGGACGGTTATCAGGGAAAATTGACTTTTCTTCTTTTCATTGATGTAAAGTTTGATGTAGTATGTAAATATAGTTAAAGTTTAACACTGTCTAATACTGTTGACACCCAGACAGTTGATACAACCCATATATGTAAAGCAAGTTGCAAAAAAAAGATATCATGAAAACCAATTAGCATTTATCTGCCTTTTCAGCTTAGAAACATTTATCCCCGCTCATTTATACTGAAGAAATATTCTGAATATACTGAAGTCTAGTCTAAAAAATCAGACTAGACAGCTTTTTGAATGAGGTGCAGTACATGACAGCCAGTGATCTGGAAAGCTTTAAAATAAGTGTCCTTCAGACTTGTAAGATGCAGCAAAACGCTCAAAATATACAAGCGTGCCTGAGCAAATGTCATCACTATTGTCATTCAAGACAAACGTAACCACTATGTCAGATAAAATGAAACAGGAGATGAAAGCTCTCCTCTGGCTGTCAAAGGCTACCCACTCTAGTCTGCTTTCACTTGCTTTCTGCTTTTTGCCAAAAGGATTCATTCATCTAACAAAATGACAATGTGGAAAAAAGACTGCAGTCCCGCTGACCTGTGACAACTGTGTGTAAAAGCAAATGATTAAGCATCACATGCTGCTCCTCTCTGGACTGAAAACTCGCAACACTCAGAAAAATGAAATGACAAATTTCAGAATTTGACTTAAATTTAGTTGTTATTTTCAGGCAAATCCTCTCCCTGACCGCCAGCTGTGAGGGCAAAGGCTGGCTGAGGAGCTTTCAGAACTGAGCAGACAATTTGAATCAGACTGAAAAATAAAAAGGAATTGAAGAGCTGCAGCCAAAAAAAAGTGACTAGGTCATTAATATTCACTGTGTGCACTATTTGGCCCAGCTGAGATAAGGATAATTAGTCAGTGTTATTCATCAGTCTGCAGTTGGTGTTTTATCTTTTTAATGTGCAGCGATTTTGAATTTCATCAGAGGTCAGAGCTAAACTGTGTATCCAAATATGAAAAAAGGGCATCTGATATAAAAAAAATTATCTTAGCCCATTTAGTGGTATTAGGGGGTGATGCCGTTTATCTTGACAGGGTCTTATGATCCAGAGTGGTCAGTGAGCTGAGAAAATTATGCTGCCTTTTCTGCCGTGACCTGAGTAAGACTTGTGCTGCTTCATAGATATCTGGCAAGTTATGCTGCCTACAGTACAATCAGTAATATACAACTTCCTGAAGTTGCTGCACTCTGCATTCAGGAGACTGTACCTTTTAGTAAAGTCATAATATCAGTTTCCTGATGAAAAAAATCACCTGTGTGAAGACCCAGGTGTGTGCAATTTTTGTGTATTTTTAAGAGGTGAAATATTACTGTGAGCAATCTTGTTACATTTTTACTATTTTTAATGCCTGTTGCTACCAGACAACAGAGGACACTCTAATGTGTACATACACGCACATATATATAGGTTATATATACACATATATTTGCATACACACTCAAATGTACTTTTTATTTTATCTTTATTGTTGAGTTGTACAGCTTTTAATCTGTTTTGTTGCTCCTACCTTTGTACTGTCCACTTTCTGCTGTAGCAATGCAAATTTACCACTTGGGGAACTAATCAAGTTTTATCTGATCTTATCTTATCTAAGATGCCCACAAATTAAATGCTGTCACACAGAGCACATTTTCCCTAGTCTACACTTTTTCTATAAGTTGTCCTAGAAAAGTCATGTCTAACCTTGGTTATTTGGATATTGGTTTGAACGATGTACTGTGAGAACTCTTTGCACAGTGGTCATGTGGTGGGCACAGGCTGATGCGTATGATGGACAACAGTCTAACCTAGGTCAGAGGTTGGCTACACTAGGCCCTTAGACAGCATAATCACTGGCTTGTAAAGCACTGGAGTTGCTCAACTGAACCCACATTCTGTAAAATGTGGTTCTGTTGCCTTTTCCTTTGTGAAAGCTTTCACATTTAATCTTCAGCAGTGAAGATGAATAGGACAGATTCAATGGACAAAAAACAGGTACATAAGTTCCATAAAGCACCCATTCCACCTGGGCCACTCCCAACCCACCCCAGCCAACCCCAACCCACCCCAGCCAACCCCAACCCACCCGGGCCAACCCCAACCCACCCGGGCCAACCCCAACCCACCCGGGCCAACCCCAACCCACCCCACCCCACACAAGACCAACCCTCCCACACAACCCCAACCCACCCCACACAACACCAACCCCCCACACAACCCCAACCCCCAATGCCTCTGCTGTAGGTTATACTGGAGAGTGCATTTTTCTGCACATTTTTCTACATGAAGAAAAAGAGGTCACCCAGCAGCTGGAAATGCATGCTTGATTGCATATCACTCTTTATACCTATTCATTAACATGGATATCAGATTTAATGTAATCAACTGAGCTAATAGAAGTGAGTTGTAATGTACAACAGAAGTTAATAGCATTAATATGTTATACATTCTGTAGTGTTTCATAAGTTTAGCTAATCCTTTAATTTTTATAGATTTTAAATCTGTTTATCATCACAAATATACCATTTCCTTCTCTCTGTACTGGCCTGGGAAGACTTGTGTAACATTGCAGGGAGGATTTGCTGGCATCCAGAACATTTGCACTTCTCCACAGCACAGTGCTTTGGGCTTTGTACTTGTCACGAACCAGCCAGTGGCCAGTTAAGGCCACATTTTTTTTTCTGTTTAGTTTTACCTGTTTTGTTCAGTTTCTTGTTGGGTCTCAGTTGGGTTTGGGGCTTTTATTTTGAATACCTGTTCACGTGTCTCTGTGCCATTTGTAGTTCTTTGTCTGTGTGTCACGTGTTCCTGAGTTCCACCTGTTTGCGTTTAGTCCCGTGATTATGTGTGTTTAAAAGTCTGTCTGTGTCTTACTTCCCTTGTGTTTCCATCGCCTTACTTTCGCCTTACATTCCCCACCTTAAATGCCTCCTTATTCCCCGTCCTGCTTCACTGCCTGTTTTTCCCCTGGCTCATGTCCACTAGTTTTTGCATTCCAGAGGCCATTGCGCTATTTCAGTTTGTTTTTCGTTTCTGTTCAATAAAAGAACCTCAGCATGGACTTCTGCCTGCCTGCCTGCCTGTTCTTCCCAAGGTAAATCAGAGTCTTGAGCTTGCACCCTCGACTCTGACAATACCCCTGTATTACACAGGCATTGACCATTCTGGCCTTGGGCTTCTGTGCGGCTGCTCTAGAACACCTTGTTCCACTGCCAATGCTTTTTTTTTTTTACAAAGAAATAAAAGCTGTGTGCTCTTGTCAGCAATGGTTGAAACTCACTCATAAGAATGGGTGTCTAAATCACTCTCATTATCAAGAAAGGAAAGCAGCACATCTATGATGCTTTCTACTCAAACAGCTGTGATCTTGTGCTTTACTCTTTTGTGGAATGCTGTGAAATAGGGGTGAGACGAAAGAGAGGTAAAAAAGGCATTTCTGCTGACTGCTGTCAGTGGAAGAGGGAT
>JBBPCW010000139.1:12109503-12121080 GCA_037974425.1 Phenacogrammus interruptus | reverse complement strand
CTTGAACTATTTGAATTTCGATTAAATAAAGCTTGAAACATTGGGGTGTTCTAAAACTTTTGACCGGTAGTGTATATATATATATTCCAGACTCTATTTCAGACTCATCTGTGGTCACTGGGTCCAGTGTGAAGCTCCCTTTGCGGTCTGCACACACACACACACACACACACACACACACACACACACACACACACACACTCTGATCACACAAGCTGAGGATCAGACGAGAGAAAACACAGCGCCCATGTTGTGAACTCGGGGAGGGGTGGTCCGGGTCTGCGGCAGCGCATGAGTGTGTTTTTACAGCAGCCCGTGGGACAGGCAGAGGAAACAGCACTGATTCCAGCTCAGTGAGACTTCTCCTGCCTGCCACAGGCAAAGCAAATAGCCTCTCACTACCCTCTCAGAACTACACAAGCTCTACAGCTCGGACACTTCCTCTACCTGCCTGCAGAACAAGAGTAGAGGCCCGCCATCAGAAGATTTTCCAAAATGAGATGCAGAGAAGAGGAATTGTGCCTATGTGTATGTGTGTGTGGTGGGAGGTAGCTTAAGCTTGCAGCTTGGCGCTGAGCATTTCTGGAGCCCATAGGCAGCTAAATTCCACCACAGCAGGCATTTAACTCCCCGTAGGCCTGTCAACCTTGCCTCTCAGAGACGACACATAAAAAATACAGTATGAGCTCCATGAGATGCTCCATAAAAGAACCTAAACAGTGCATGCACACAAAGCAATGGAACAGCCAAAATAAGTGAATGACTTAGAGAAATAAATATTTATGTAGAATTGTTGTCTTCAGTTGTCTCTTGAGCAGACCTGCTCTGTGTGGTCCAAGAGGACGTTTGATTTGGCCTCCCGGAAAGTTACCCCAAACCCACCTCCTCATCAAATGTGAAAACTTGATTAGATTTTTCTATATAGAAACTTCTTAATTTACATGTTTTATGTCTTTTTGGCTGTAAACCAACCATGCACATTAAACAATAGTCTCCAAGACAATATTGGGCATGTCCGCTCTGCATAGATGATAGATGCATTTTTAAGGTGAGAGTAACTTTTGAGTCTTTTCAAAGACTATTTTGGTAGTTGACAGTTGAAATACTAGCTGGAGGCTAGTTAATAAACAGTATGGATTGAGTATCTTATTGCAACTGGATAACTGTGGGTAACCTGGGAATGATTCAGAAGAGACTACATAATACTATCAATATTTGAGCCCTAATACAATCTTACTGAAACCCTTTACATTTCGTGATACAGCAAGCATTGTAGTTCGATTCTGCGATACATTGCAATTAATTTATCAATTAATTTTATTTTACATTTTTAAATTAAACTGCAATATAAGTTGTGAGGAAAATAATACACGACTCGCTTAAATTTCTGCTGGGATGCAAGAGAAGAACAATGTTTTGTGCCATCCTGTGGACTTTAGGAATAATGTTATCAGAGTAGGGCCAATATAAAGGATTTGATGTTTAACAAGAGACTCACCAGATGAAGCAGACAAAGCCAAAGTTAGCATGGTAGCGACCTGACTATGTAGATCCTTACCTTTGTTTGGATCCTTTTCTCTAGTTTAAAGTATCAAACCTAGCATCTAATACACTCTATTTTAGCTGTTTTCTGATTTCCGTCTCTGATTTCCTTTCCATTCAAATGGCTACCACTAGAATACCTTTAAAAATCCAGACATATTCCCAGATACATTTGATTAAATCAAACGGAAATAACTGTTTGGCTGCAGGGTGTAGTAACTAAAATGAGCCCGTCTGATTTACCTCTGCTCTGTAATACAAACCTCTAGCTGTAATAGCAGCTCTTGCTAATATCACAGGACTGTAATTCCATGGTTCTGCTGATGCATTTGAGATATTCTGAACCATAAGATTTTAAACTGTGAATATGTGTGCAATTATTATTTTAATTATATTGTTATTTTAATTATTTGAACATTATTTTTATCAGCAGTGCCATCACATGAGAAATTTAATTTCATGATTTATGATCATGCCAGAATGCTTTAAAGGGTTTTCAGCTTCCTCACTGGCCTCACAGAATGAACACATTAGAGCATCAATTTGCTGAAACCTGACCAAGAGCAGGGCTCAGCAGGAGTTCTCCATAAAGAGTGGCCTAGACAGGACCCTCATCTAACTGCAGTAAAACCTGTGCTCTGTAATGAGATCAGAATGAGCAGCTAATTCAAAGAAAGTAAACCTTTTTTACACAAGGTCTCCTGACTCTACCCCAGAGGAGGGAACTGATAGAGGCTACTAACTGTTAAGTCAGCAGATTAAATAAATGGATCGATACTTATTTACACTGTGATTTTCTTTATTATCTTGGGAATAAGATGCTGGGTGCACAGATAACACAGAACTGACCTGTTCTACCTCCAAATCAAATCTTGTTTTTCTCTTTTGAACAGGTTTTTTATCTTCTTGACTACTGCCACAGGCGTCTGTGGCCAGGAGTCCAAAAGAGCACTTTGTTTTCAGAGTGGTTAGGATGGACCCCCTCAGCTTGATGTTAGCCAGCACAGTTTAACTGACATATAAAAATTGGCGTTTAGCGTCCCCCTCCAAACATGTTAAACTGCCTATTGACATTGTATTAGTGATAGATCATAAAGAAGCAGTGGCGGACTTCACGTGACTCTGAGGAACCATGTGCTCACCGTCACCCACTCAGTGTTGGTGGTCTTGTGTGGTTGGAGGAGTTCTAGCTTGTGGGTGGATCTAATCACACACTAACTTAAGGCTGTATGGCTATATATAATGATCTGCATCTGCGTGGTATACATGATAATATCATACCACTTATAAAATAATAAATAACTTGAAATTCAAGAGTTTAAAGAGGAATGTTTTTTTAATCATTAGCACTGGCACATCAATGAGAGTCCAAAAAACAGTGAATCTGGATTTCCATGCTGAGTGGAATGGAGCTGGAAAGCCAGAGAATGGATGTAATTTGAGTATTTGAGCAATCTGCAGTCGCACCAGTCGGGACCTGTCCTCACACACTTCTACTCTACAACCTCCACTCTCCTTTTAGCTTCCCATGTGTTGTCAGAGCACTGGCATGTGTGCACTTTTGTGGTGCATTTTATTGGTTAAAGTTTATCAGCATTTATCTTAATGCTGTTCAGTGCTGTTCTTTTGTCCCACTGACAAGACCTACCTGCAATTCCTGCAAAATCACAAATGTTACGTTATTTCACTGGTTGTATGTTTTAAGTTGTAAAGCATTTGCTTGTCTCTATATAAGAGTCAGATTCCAAAGCAGTAGACTAGTAGCCTTCAGCCTAAGATTTTAATGCTGTATTTGAAGAAAGACTGCAAAGGGCATACCCCCATTATCAAATAAATAGGTACTATTGCCAGATTGAATATTTATGTTGTGTCCTGTGTCCTGTAATTATAGTACTGCTTCACTGCTGCTTTATTTTATGGTGCCAGCAGCTGATTTTGTCCAGCTTTTATTAAAGACATCCAGTGATACTAACCACAGGTATCACTGTGGGTGTCCTACACATTCAGGTTTGGTTTTGTACAATGTCAGAACATGGAATCACAGTCTTAATGTGTATCCCTCTAGCCCATATGTGTATGTCTGTATTTGACTCCGTATATATAATAAGAATTAATAAATGTGAAAAGAAATTTTGTTGAAAAAATAACATTTTGTCTTGAAAAAAATATTTTCACTGGTTTCCCTACAAAGAGAAGGAATGTTCTACTTTGCCATGAAAATATACAAAAACAAGCAGCTACAAGTACACAATTGCAGAGACACTTATCTAATAGGTGTGTGTAGTGATGTATTAAAATAAAGGAGGAGTGTGAAGCAAAGTGTCTGAGTTATCTATTGTTATCAGTGTATTGTTATCTATTATTACAGTGTCTCTGATTATTAAACTAGCAACAATACACACAACCTTTAAATACACACCAGAGCAAATCAATTGAAGGGTTAATACTGAAGTCTGCTGCCATGCACACGTGGAAGAAGTCTGATTTAGGATGGAACGGAAGAGAAAACATCATTCTGATGTAGACTCCACCCCACTCCATAACCTGCAGAGAAATCATCTGGCAAGAAAAGGCGTCTAAAGCTTTGTGGACACGCCCAGGAGTCTGTGAAGACTTCTTCACCCCTCTCTCTCTGATTGGAATGAGAGAGTGGCAAGCTTAAATCTATCCTTACCTCAGATATTTTGTACATTCGGAAACTATTTTTTTCACTGCGCTACACATGGGGTTGACTCACTGAAAACCAGTGCACTGATTTTACTTCTTTCTGATATGTACAGGATTTCCACACAAATAAAATATCACCATGTGAACATCATGTGTTCATGATATACACGTCAATCACAAATTGAATACATTACTTTTCTCAGAGCCTTTGATTTGAGCATTATAGAAGGAGCAGTTCTCAGGCAGGAATCAGGACACGTCTACTCTCTCTAAATCAGGGCATTTGAAGAAAAAAGGAAAACGGTAAATCTGGATATTACAGGACAGAGGGAGGACCTACCAAAGTTTTGGATTGCAGCTAGAAGACAAAATATGTCCTTCAGTCACTTAAGCCTGCTGCTTTTTTCTGGGGCCATTTCAAAAAAGAAGAGAAAGTATGTCTTTCCATTCTTCAGTCCCCCAAGCTAAAACTCCACAAATTCCTCTTTCTAGTAGATTGGCTCCCACTCAGCATTGCATTAATGGAAATCCATTACTCATAGCTAACAAAAAGCTTGAGAGGATGCATTTTTTGCTTTAGATCATCCTTGGATTAATGTCGTGTGTAAATGTTCTTGTATTATTGCAGATTAATGATTGTATGCAAGATTTTATGTGCCAGCAAGGTCATGTTTTAAACACATTGAAAAAAAGGGTGAGACAGTAACTTTCCTGCGGGTGGTTTGAATTGTCTCTGTTTGTCTTTGTTTACAAAAGAGGGAGAGCAAGAGGGAGAGCGAGCGAGGGTGAGAGAGAGAGAGGGAAAGAGAGACAGAGAGAGAGAGAGAGACAGAGAGAGAGAGAAGCAAGAGAGAGGAAAGGTTGAAGATTTCAACCAGATGCTGTAGTTTTGCTCTCTGGAGAGCAGCCAGTAAGCATGTACTCATGCTGCAGCTATTTGGTGGGCAGCCCACTCTCAGCCTGTAGCCCCCCCCCTCTCGCACACTTCCACCCCTTCACTTAGTCCTGGAGCTGAAGTTGCTGTTTAGAGGCACTTCCATCCTTCATTAACAAACTCTGCAGCCATGACAGTGCCCTTTTCTGTATACAGCGAGGCTGCCTTTCCTTTTTTTTTTTTTTTTTTAAGGTACCGAAAAGGGTTCTTTTGAGAACCACTTTTTGTTCTCTTTAAAACTGGTTCTAACTGAAAAACAACATGTCTTGGTCACCTAATTCACAGACAAGAATGGGAGCAATAATTTTACCATGACTATAAATGCATTTTGCCACTGAGTTAGCTTTACTGCCTGAAAGTATTCTGAGTCTTTTGAGCAGGAAGATGTTAAGAGCATGGGGGCTGCGCTTCACGTTAACAGTGACCATGATTTTCCACTTCTCTCAGAGCTCTCAAAGGAGAGAAGGGGGAGGGACTAGACAAAGGAAAAACTAAAGTCGACTGCAGTTCTCTCAGCTGGAATTTGTGGCATCATCAACCAGACCTGCGAATGTAACTAAAAGCATCGGAAAGACAGGAGGAGACTCAGTCTCGAACACTTGAGTATCTTCAGTCTATGGCTAAAGCCTGACTGAACCGAAGGAAGTTTTATTAAAGTATTAAAGTTCATCTCACTGCATCAGACCAAACAGAAGTCAGCACCTTAGAGACAAGCACAGCACAAGGATTCTGTAACTTTAAGACCCCTATATCCTCTGGGATGTAATGTTTTCCAGGTGCCCGTTTTATGGTAGAAAACACAAACTTCTGACCTTTACACACACCTGAAATTTGCTTTTATTAAACAGGCAAATACAGAGGCCATGCAGAGACCTTTAAAGGGGCAAGTGGTCAAATAAAGGGGAGTGGAGTTAAATATGAGCAGGTTTGGCTTAAACAATTATTAAATATTCTTTCAATGTCATTTTCTGTTGATTAAAGTACTTTTTTATTGTTAAAAGTACATTCCGAAATTTACACATGTGAAAGGTCTTAATGCTGATGAGCACTAAAGAGTGTTGGGGTGGAAAGTAAGACATCACAGATTGCATGTTACCACTCATAAAGTATAATGAAATTCCTTCCTCAGGGTTCCTGAGTCCATGTTCTATGTCTGGTTTTGATACATTAAACCAGCTCTGTTTTGACCTTCCTGTTTGGTGCAAATTTTGATTGTCTGTCACCGATGAATGGTTGCAAAAATCCAAAAGTCATTCTATACCTTTTGTGAGACTTGGTCAGAAGATCATTTGGGCCAATTTTGGAAAAGACTGGACAAATGTCTCGCCTTTGAAAACTTTTAAAAGCTTTCTATAAAAATGGTGGCAAATCCAATATGGTGGAAATTGACATCACTGTGTGTGGTGAACTCAGCTTGATCCAAGGGATTCAATGGTACACAATTTTTTTTAGTTCAGTGATTGGACATTCAGTTCAAAGCTACTTGCACAAAGACACTTTTAGCTTTAATCCACTGGTGGTGCTTGATTGTTTAACGTCCTTGGTAAAGAGAATCAGGGGGCTGTCCCCAAAAAGTGAGCCAAATTTCACAACTTGTTACGAACGGTTCTAGGGGCCCGGAAATACCCAGCCAGAGGAAGAAGAAAGAAAAAGATGATGGATAAAAGGTAAACAACACAATGCTTGCCCCCCAAAATAAATGCAATAGCAATAAAATATGCCAATATAAGAATGAACTAAGATTAAACAGTTACAGGCTGAGTGGAGGTAATTTTTGATGAGCTTTGGATTATCTTATAACAAAAACTCACTGGAGTTCGATCACAAAATCACTGTATAATAATAATAATTGGAAAATAAATAAACAATAATAACACGTAAGTAACTATAGTGTGAGAATATAGAAAATATGAGTATAAAAACTTAACAGGAATGTGTTGCACTAGTTCATGAGAAGAGAGAATAATAATATCACCACAATGCATTACGCTCAACATTGGTGTGACGTCCTAACAATGTATGACTCTGGTCAAATTATATAATCTGAAAACTTTAGCACTGAATATATTATGCAGAGGGTGAATTTCGTGCTGTTCACACTGTGTGCAGTGGTGTGTTCACGTATGACCGAATGATCACTTTCACTTTTTCACTTTATTACAAACCAACAAAGAAACATTCATTTATCTAAAACAAGTGTACAGTGATAAACACATTCAAACTCTTTTTTGTCTTACACTCTTCTCTTTTCCAGGTTGACAGGTTAATTTATTCAGTTCCCACAGCTCTCACAGGGGTTTACCTTCTCAGCTGAACCACAAGGTGTGAGGACACACTGCCAAGTTACACACAAATATTTTACTGGCAACCAACCTGTCTCCCAGTCTACACACATCAGTTAAATTCCTATTTGCCCAATATTCATTATACATATAAAGCCATTCACAATTTAGGATCATTATTTGTAATCAGTGTTTTGAGTAATATAAATCATGTAGAAAGTGCAGTCAGTTCAATTTAATATGCCAACCCTGTGCGCCTTAAATGAAATTAATAGGAAGCTAGGCATCAGGGGAACTGTATATTCATCTTTTAAAACCTTCTTGTTTTAATAGTTTCTTGATGTTCCCATTACTTAAATTATTGTATAAAACATCTAAAATGATTCTGATCAGTTTTATGTGTATTCTCATGACCCAGTTATTTTAGAGTAGACCTGGCCTGAAACATTGACTTCAGAGCTTAAACTGCTACCACTGAGGCAGAGAAACACCACTGACAGGTCACCAGTCAAAGTATTCTCATCATTATTTAAGGAAAAAAAGATTTGAATCACAGACAAAATGATTTTAGAATAGTGTCCTATAACACATTTTGAGAATACGGCTTTCTGTCTTTTGCATCTAAATAATATGGTTGTTTTATTGCACATTGTTAAGCTGGAATATATTTTCTTTAATTTTCCTTTTTTGATTAGGCTATAGCTTAATTTACTGTTGTAGACAGAATTAATGTTGAGGAATTTGACCTCTTTATCTTGTGGCTCAGCTAAAGACTGGAAACGTTGCAAGCAGGAGACACCCTCCTGAGTTTTATTTTTGAGAAAGCTGTACTTAGCTCAGCATTTGTTTTCTATAAAGAAAAGAAGCAGTCATTAACTTAGCACAACCACTAGCTGTAATGTTTATTTAGCTCTGCGTCTTCAGACAGTATACGCCCCATCTCCCCAAGCTCTAAATACAGGCAATATTATAACAATCTCATTAGATTTAACCTACAGATCACTATATGTAGATATTCTAGCAATGTCCTCCTAATTTTCCTATTAATTAAACAAAAATAACATGTATATCACTTCTGTCTGTTTTTTTTTCCTGTTTGTGGAGTCTGACAGTTGTTTTATATGGACAGTATTCTAAAATATTAGCACTGCAGTCTAAAAGCAAAGATTCAGCCTAGCTGCGGAGAAGGACAGGAAGGAAAGCTGGAGAAGGAAAGGACAAGGACTTAGAGAGAAAACCCAGGAGAGAGAATGAGAGCTCTCATATGTTGTTGACCTTTTTCTAGGAAGAGATCATGTGGTCAACTTCAGTCAGTTTAACAGACCCTCAGGTCTCTGCAGGTTTAGAGTGAGAGATTTCTGCACCAGGCTCTGCTCACTGCTCTGACCAGGCACAAGGCACAGGCTCACTCCTTGGAAAGAGTGACAACATAGACAGGTGGCAGCAAGGAGGAATCTGCAGACCTCGTCTTTCATTACAGACACATCTCTCATAGAACGTTCAAATATACAGTTGAGTTGGTAACAAATTAAGTGACTTTGCAAGCCCAACTCACATTAAAACCAAATGTTAAAACAGGTTAAAACTCAGATGGTCAGGTCACCTAAACAGATAGTTGGTACTAACTCACCATATTATGTCTGTAAACATTGTTTCAGATGGTACATTTACTCCTGCCCCATCCATACACTCCATATATGGAAATAAGGTATAAAACAGCCTGTTTTCAAATAATAGTTTTTGTAATGTCACAAAAACAACACATTTTAAATATATCTCCTTAAACTGACTGCAACAGTTTAGCTTGGCCCTTTCATGCAAGTATTCACCAATAACATTAATGCTCAAAAACTAGACTTTCATTGGATTCCATGAAGATCTGGATTCATCACAACACCCAGTAACTATGTGATTGGCTGTGATTGGTTGCCTGTCAGAAACACTATGATTGGTTATAGGCTCAATAGGCTCATATTGCAGCCTTCCCTGACATCTTCATGGACAACAGTTTTGAATGATTATCCAATTAAATTGATTGAATTAGTTAAATGGAAGCTCAACACACATCAAAACCAAACACAAACTTTAGAGTGTTCCAGACACAAAATTCCAGAGCCAGTCAGATCAATTAAATAGATAGCTGGAGCCCTAAAGTCGAATTTTCTCTCTAGCCTAGATAAAGTCAGTCTTTGCTTGGTGTCTAAACAGTGTCCGTACCTTTGGCTAGGTGTACATACTAGTATGTTGAGCAAAGAATCCATTGAGACAATTGTATCTGAGATAACTCAACTTAAATAAAACTTAAACTGGTTTGGGATTTACAATGCTAAATAGTTATACAATGCTACAAAGTTTTTACAGCTCCAAACTGGCATCTATATTAGCAACATCTTGGCTGATTGATTACATCTGAGATAAAGAATGTGTTAAAATACAAAATAAATGTGACTGCCTTTAAAAAATCTGACAGCAAATGCTGAACAAACAAATAACCTTTTTAACATTTGAAAGAGATTCATCTGTAGCAATTAGCCAGCAAATCAACTCTGCTGCTGTATGAAATGGGTTTCTGTGGCCAAGCAGCTACACAAAAACCCAAAGTGTCTATGCACAATGTCGTGTGGCTGGAGTGGTTTAAAGCATGCTGCCACTGAACTCTGGAGCAGTGGAAATGTGTTCTGGAGAGAGATAAATCACACTTCACTATCTGACAGTCTAATGGGTGAATGTAGGCTTGGAGGATGAAAGAGAACGCTACCTACCAAAATGCCAACACTACAGTTTTGTGAAGGAGGGTAAAAGGTTTGGGGCTGTTTCTCAGGATTTGAGAAACAGGATTTTAGGCCATTATATGCTTCCAGCTTTGTGTTAACTGTTTAAGGAAGGCCCTTTCCTGTTCCGGGACAACTTTGCATCTGTGCATAAAGTGGGGTCCATAAAGATATGCTTTGACTTTGGGATATTTTCCCTACGTTTCCTCTGTCAGCAGTGGACAACTGGATGAATTTCCACCTGTGCCCTTTGTAGGAGTGTGCTGTGTGTAGCCTGAAGCAAATGTTTACGGCTTTAGCACAGGCTCAGGCTAAGTTTAAAAGCAGCCAGCCATCAAATTGCTAGTAAAGTGGAGATTTGTTAGGCTGGTGGAAGTCTCATTGCTAACAGGTGACAGGAAAAGAGGATTCTTCTTCTGAGACACTTTTTCTGGGAGTGATACAATCCAACAAATCAATGACAAAAAAAAACTACACATCACATATTTTGTACATAAATGAAAATGGACACTGAAATGTTAAATGAATAAATAGATATTTCCTCTGGAATGAGAAGCTAGCTCCATTTCCTTCTTCTGAAATGTGGAAAAGAAGTCTGGAGGACTCATTTACTTTTGGGGACTTTGGCAGTTGTCACAGCTGTAAAAGAAGACTCAAATCATTTCAGCTAAACCTGACAAATATGCCTTTCGCATTCTCTCCTTATCTATAACTGAAAGAAATATATTCAAGAGACTTTTTCCCCGAAACAGAGACCTCATATTTTTTGGGGGTGGGCAGCAGGGTTCTGGGTAATTTGAAAATGCCAGTTGGCCTATTTTGCAAGTATTTTGAATAATAAAAGTTTTCTACATAAACAAAAATGTAAAGTTAGGCATGTTTATACTTCTGTAAGGTTACTTTTCAGGGATATGAGGATTGTTTTTAACAGGTATATGACCTACCAAGGGATTTTGCTGCTCATTTTCTTATTTGGAAATTACTGAAGTGTAACTTCTAAACCTCTCCATAGGAAAAACAAGGAGCAAACTTTAAAAAAAACTCATCTTCTTTTGCTATTCTCATAGGCTTCTTGATGTTCTTCTCTTTAACAACCTTATGGATGGGAAACTTGTCTAACTTTGGTATAAATTGCTTGAATTTGATCATTATTAGAAATGTCAGATGTACAGGTTCATTTATAAACCAACCAAGTTTCCTCTTGGATCTTATGGTTTATCTCAAGATCTAATTATTTGAGACAAAGGAAAATCAGTGCAGTGAGAGAAAACAAAGAGCATTTTAAGATCTTGGACACAGCTGAGATTCTTCTTCTTCTTCTTCTTCTTCTTCTTCTTCTTCTTCTTCTTCTTCTTCTTCTTCTTCTTCTTATTATTATTAT
>JBBPCW010000139.1:12078812-12089056 GCA_037974425.1 Phenacogrammus interruptus | reverse complement strand
GCCATTCTTATCGAAGTGTCTTGAACAGGAATCAAATAAACACAAAGAAAAAGTATTTTATGATCTTTCATATTTCTACCTACTCAGTGTGAAACCTGGGCCTGTTTGGACCAATTAGGTGAAATTGAATAATTTCCCACGGCACACCTGACGATCTCTCACGGCACACTAGTGTACCGCGGCACAGTGGTTGAAAAAAACACTGCTCTAAGGGAACAGAGACGAAGGGAGGAACGGAGGGGGATTGGGACACAGGCAGACAAGACAGAGTGGCAGAATGACAGGAGAACTAATATTCGGGAGAAAAGGAGCGGTGTCTAGGGGGAGGAGGCGAAGCGACCGTGACACTTACCATGGCATAGAAATATCAGAAAATAGGTTTGATTTGAAAACATAATTTGCCAAACAGGACAAATGACTATGTATGATATCATAATTAGACTAATCATTATTGAAAATCACCCAAATTTTTATTTTGAAATGCCATTGTTCATGTATATGTATATATGATGCCCACATACCATGAAACATTTTTTCTAGCCAAGACCTCCCGATATAAACAGAAAGTGGGTGTGTTAGGCTGCTTTGTTTTGGATAATGATATTAACGGTATCCAGTCATGAAATAATGTGAACAGTTTCAGCTTGGGGTGCTAAATGTAGTGACGTAGTAGATTATGGCTTCATATCTTGAAGCCATGTTTCACTTTTAGAATATATAAAAATAAATATAAATGAAAAAGTAGGTTTGTATTTTAAAATAATGTTTCTTTAATCATGTCTTGCTCTGACCCCTTAGTATCTATCTGATGTCTTTTGTAGGGCACCCCTGGTGTTGCTGGTGCTCCTGGTTTCCCTGGCCCTCGTGGAGGCCCCGGCCCCCAGGGAGCTACCGGACCTTCTGGTCCTAGAGGCCTTGCTGTGAGTTTTTCCATACTTGCTACCTAATGGTTTGATTTCTAGCATAGACTGAAAGCAGTTTAATTACCTTCATACATCTGGAACAACCGATACTGACATGTACTGATATGTTTTGATTGCTCCTGTCCATAGGGTGACCCTGGACCCATTGGTGTGAAAGGAGATGCTGGTGTCAAGGGTGAGCCTGTAAGTACAATAAACATACATACCTGTACCTGTGATCTTTATGCATATATTAAAAAGGAGGTTTTTCTTGGTCTGTGTTCTTTCTCTTACACATGTGCCTTTATTATGTTTAGGGTAGTGCTGGTCCTCAGGGTCCTCCTGGTCCTGCTGGTGAGGAGGGCAAGAGAGGCCCAACTGGTGAGCAAGGACCTACTGGCCCTCTTGGTGTCCGTGGACCCAGAGTGAGTTGCGTTATAAAGACTTTTGGCAAAATCAAATATAATCAAATATTACACCTGTGTATGAATTAGGGCAGCACGATATTAGGAAAACATGCGATAATGTTGTTGAGTGTTGCAATGGCGATATCACATGCGATAAGTGAGTAAAAACGTAGCCTTTATTGTGTTAATGTATTTCTGCTTTGGATTTGCTGGTAACATAGACTCCAGACTCTGACAAGTCTATGGATAAAAAAATTAAATGCTTCCATTTTTTTACTTAAACAGAGCATTTTAATGCCTTCCATAAAACAATTGAAACATTGAACATTGTTTAAAAAAATGGGAAATATTTTTAAATAATTTTAAATCTTAAATAAATGCAAACATTATTTAAATTATAGTAAGTACTTAAGCAGAAAAAATAGCAAAAGGAACAATCTATAACAGCAGCACAGAAGATGAAGAAACTGCCCAGTGATGTTTTTGCCCTCTTCTCTGTGGCTCTGGGTGAAGAGTTTCGGAAAAACACCATTTATTGCTGTTCAGTCAGTCTTTTGCAATATGTATATTGCGCAAGTTGATATCGCGATGATGGTAAATTTGCGATATATTGTGAAGCCCTAGTATGGACGTTGCAGTTTAAATGTCTAAACTTCAAAAGTCTCTACTTTCAATGACAGCTAAAACAGATTTGTTTTGTTCCAGATACATGTAGAAAATGATTTAGGGTGGAGCTCTGGCCCGACAATATTATATTACATAGTTTCTCTACTCATTCCATCATGCAGTCCCACCAAGCCTTTTTTACTGCTATACAATGGCCTATAGATAATTGGTATTACTGGGGCTCACACTCACAATATCCTAATGTTATGAAAGCTTACAGACAGCCCTTAGATCACTCAGATTCATGTGTCGATATATGCTTCCAAACTTTAAAATGTATAAAATACTGGGAGTAGTGTCTATCTTCTGGTAGTTAAAATCAATTTTTTTCCAATAAATAAAATCCTTAAAATGAATAACATTTTTAAGCAGTAGTGTGAGAAATAGTTGGAATGCTACATATCCTCATTGTTACTACTTTCATATGTAGAGGGATTAAATGAAAGCTGTTGAACAAGCACATTCATGCTGACACAATAAAAATTCAATAACTTCTGTTCTCTTTTCCATGTAGGGAGCTTCTGGAACTCGTGGTCTCCCTGGTCTGGGTGGCAGAGCTGGCCCAATGGTAAGACTATGGCTACCTTAGGGATGAATAACCTTTACTTTAAACAATGATAAGCTATATAATTGCCACTGGTTATACCTGGATAGTGTTAGTATGTTAGATAGATATCTGTCAGTAAAAATGAGACTGGTGCTGGCAGAATTTTAATGGCAATATTAAGGATTTACCGAAGTACAAGTATGGAAGTAGATGACATATTAAACACTGACAGAGAAATAAGTCATTAAATTGTGTTTAAAGAATAGAACAATAAAAGAAGTGATGGTCTTACAGTTAAGTTCTGTGACAATACTGACAACTAAGCCTTCTCTCCTAGGGCATGCCCGGCCCAAGAGGTTCTGTTGGTGCTGGTGGACCTCGTGGACCCCCTGGTGATGCTGGCCGTGCTGGTGAGCCTGGTCTGACTGGAGCCAGAGTAAGTATTTCACTGAGATTACAAATAACACAGTTCTTGGACTGTTTCATATTTGCATTCCCATTGTTTTAATTACAAATGCACATCCTCAGTAATGTGATTAGAGAACATTTGATAGACTCTCTTTTAATTTGTTAATTTGTTCTTTCATCACAGGGTCTCCCTGGCAGCCCTGGCAGCGCTGGACCCCCAGGAAAGGAGGGACCTACTGTAAGTTTCCATTTCTAAAACATACATACTCATAGATACAGAAGGCATCCCAATAACATTGCATTCATTGGAAATAGTAACATAATTACACTTAACTTAAACATAAACTTACAGATGGTACAAGTTCAAAAGCAGATCAAATGCAGCAGAGAATTGCATCAAACCAAATCATTTATTTATTTTACATTACAACACTTCAGACTCACAGGCTTAAGCAAAACAATGCATTTCTAATCTCTGTTTCTGTGTGTTTCAATCATAAGGGTCCCTCTGGTCAAGATGGTCGCACTGGCCCCCCTGGCCCAACTGGACCCAGAGGACAGCCTGGTAACATTGGATTCCCTGGCCCTAAAGGACCCTCTGTAAGTAAAGGCCATTTTACATGCATTGTTGTCAGTCATTATTCTTAGTAGAAAATACAAGATCATCAGCAAATGTTACAATTAGTTTAAGTTTCACATTGAAATTCAGTGGGTTCTGATTGTTAGTATCTGTGTCTTTAGGGCGAGCCTGGCAAACCCGGAGAGAAGGGCCCTGTTGGTCCTTCTGGTCTGAGAGTAAGCATCTTCCAAATCCATATACACCATATTCACCTGTCTGTATGGAATTTTTATCAAAGTGCAATTGTTCAACCACTCACTCAGCCGTTTTCCGTACCAAGGGTCCCCCTGGTCCTGATGGCAACAATGGCCCTGCTGGTCCTGTTGGACTTGCTGTAAGTAGAACAGAATCATTTCATCAAAATGCTAGAAATCTGGTTAATTGAGTGAAATGTGTTAATGGCGATTTGTCTTTGGTATGCAGGGTGCCACTGGAGAGAAAGGAGAGCAAGGACCCTCCGGTGCTCCTGGTTTCCAGGTTGGTTCCTTATTGTCATTTAGATGTTATGTTGATAGAGTCTTAATCCTGGTCCTAAAAGGAAACTCAGACCTAAAGTCAATTATGAAAAAGGGATCACATTAGTTTGATTCAGGACATAATTCTGTAGTAACTGACTCCTGGCAGTTAAATTCAATACAGTAGTTTTGCTGCTTGTCAAGTAAAAAAAACATATATTTTTTAATGCTTTAATGCTGAGAACTGCTATTACTGATATTTTTTACTTAAATAATGAGGTTTCATATAATTATTATGCTATCACCTTATATATTTTGATATAAAGGTCAGTCAAACTATTCCAAAATACTGTGTGTACTGGGTGTGTATAACAAAACTACAGTTTATGACAAGAAAAAATGACTTCTGTTTTGTTTATGTGTGCATGGATGTTAGCTTAGTGAGGGGTGATGAATCTGTCCTTGAGGCAGTAATGTGTATGTCAGTAAGTGTCAGTGTTTGAGTCATTAAGCTTCTCGAATCATTGCAGGGTCTTCCTGGGCCTGCTGGACCAGTTGGTGAGGCTGGAAAATCTGGAGACAGAGTAAGTTCTTTTTAGAAGGACATTCATGAATCAACAAAACACACACATATATTCGAGTTAGAAGCATAAAGAGATTGTGTTTAGTGACAGAATAATATGATAGCATTCCAAATGTGTAAAAATACATGTTTAGCATCATAACGTCTTTCATAGCAGTTTAGGGAAGATGTGTGAGACAATGATCTTTCTGTTATTTTTCAGTAGAAGAATACAGCCACTTACCAATATGTACCATTTCCCTAACAGGGTATCCCAGGAGACCAAGGTGTTGCTGGACCTTCTGGAGTGAAGGTAGCTTATGTTTTCTTTTGTTGCATACACTTTATAATCCTAAAACCAGTTCCCATATTAAAGCACATTTTCTGACTCCTTTTTTGATTGTACATAGGGAGAGCGTGGTAACCCTGGACCCGCTGGTGCTATGGGAGCCCAGGGACCTATTGGTGCTCGGGGACCTGCTGGTACTCCTGGTCCTGATGGAAGCAAGGTAGGCTGCCTGCTGTGCAGCGGCAAAAATAATCATAGTGCCTGATTTGAAAACTTAATTTATGATGTTTCTATGTGCTTTGTAATTGACAGACAGTATGCATTCAACCATTAAAATAACATTAAAATGTCAACGTGAGCCATGAAGGGAGCTGATGTTGTATCATTTCCCGGCTGCTATGTAACTGGATGGCAACTCTCACTATCATTGTCTTTAAAGTTAAATCTTTGTCTCTTGTCAGGGAGAGCCTGGTGCTGTTGGACCTGGTGGTGCCCCAGGAGCCCAAGGAGCTGCTGGTATGCCTGGTGAGCGTGGTGGTGCTGGTACTCCTGGAGCTAAGGGTGAGAAGGTCAGTTCTGGAGACAGTCATTAATCCATCTTTTATTGCACCTTGCATGTTTAGAGCAGGTTCTGCTGCTCTAGCGCAGGCCTTTCCCTAACATTTGTACTTATAGACTGAATGTGAATAGAATTTATAGCAGCCCATTCTTGGCCGTGTCTATGGAAACAATACCATACAATGAAATTACAAGCAGGATTTATTTTCTGTGTTGGCAGATTTTACACACAAGCAGAATGTTTTTAGATCTAAAGATAGTTTTCTTCTTTGACCTATTTCACAAACAGGGTGAGGCCGGATACAGAGGTTTGGAGGGCAATGCTGGAAGAGACGGTGCCCGTGTAAGTTCCAACTCAAGCTCTTTGATATAAAAAAATCAATATTTAGTGAGTATTTATGTTAAAATGTCATCTTCAGTCCCTCTTATTCAAGTTACATTTGTATGGTTATTTACCAGGGTGCTCCTGGACCCAGTGGACCTCCTGGACCAGCTGGTGCTAATGGTGACAAGGTATAAAATATACTCAGTTCTTTTTATGTATGAATGCTGAGAACAGTCACAATCAGCATAACCCCGTGGACGACTTCGCATATTTGTCAACAATTGAATTCCTTGTGGATTAGTGGAACATCAGAACTATTTCAAGGAACATCAAAGCTATTTTCAAAATGACTGCATGAAGAATGGAAAGACATCTCGACCCGAGGAGACTGGAAAGAAGGTCAAGAAGTTGCCTTGATCGAGGTCATTTAAGACTCGTACTTTTGCCCCATTTTACACTCCTGACCTCTAAGAAATCACTGGATCGCCACTGTGGATATCGAGCATGCGGCTCGCCTCAACATCGCCCTCTGCTGGACAAGTACAAACCAGCTATGGAGCTACCATGTTGAACATGAGGAGAATTCTGAAGCCAAAGAAAAGCACCAAACATTTTGTTGAATATATTTTTAAATATTGTTTTATTCTTACGGATCTAAACTAGTATTCTTATAGGTGCAACACACTTGATAAACAGACCTGAAAAAATACTGCAGTAAGGTACAAATGAAAGAAGAGCAAGCTCTTATTATGTAACTCTTAAAAAGTTATTGGTACTTGAAATGAATAAATAATAACACAGGTAAACAGGTCAAAATCATCAGAGATAAGTTTATGTGGGTTTTGTAGTGTTTTTCATGCTGATTTTAAATCTGTGCTTAGTTTTTCCCGCACATACAGTTTTTGTGATGAAGATAGTTCTATACTGCATGATAGTTGGTATAATGATCATATAATAATCTTATGCTGAGTGTTTTTAAGGAAACGGTGGTAGCTGACTGGCACTGATCATTATATCTATGCCACAGTGCGGCCTGTCTGACTTCACACTGAAAATATTGAAACAGTTCTTGATTGGCCGCTGTGGTTTAATAAAAACGCATGCAAGTCACTTTGCAAACCTAATATTACTCATAATTCAAAAAGTTGATGTGACTGAAAAAACTGAAAGCAGATCTGAAATCAGTATGAAAAACTTTTAATTACAACTGAACATTTTAAATAGTGAATTTAACAATTAAATTAATATAACAGCAAAACAATAAGTTAACCTAATGTGACAATACAGATTATTGTTCTATTCATTTATTATTAGAACTTTCTGATGGCATCCAGGCAAACAAGTCTAGGTGGAAAGATACAGTACTTCTGTAAATGGTTTCTGAGTGATTAAGGCCATGTCATGCCCAGAGGAATTCAGTTGCGTATTTTATTAGACAGTCAGGCTCTCTTTACATTAGCTTTTAATTAAAAGTCTACTGTTTTATATTGCTTATCTCATTTATCGTATATTTATCTTGTTCATTATTAAACTGATCTGTCTCAGATCATCTTAGTTATACTATTAAATGTATTATTTTGTTATGCTGCTGTTACTGAGCAGTCAAAAAATGTGTCAAGCACTTTGAGCCACTTCCTTATTATTGTTATCATTAATGATTGATCAGTGTTGGTCTTGTTGGATAATGTAAAGTCAATGTCTACTCTTTTCTGCTTAAAAGGAAAATGAAAGCACCTGAAAGCTGTAATAGTAAGAATATGACTACATCCTTTTTAAAGGATACATTATTTGTAATTGTTCTTCCTGGATGAAAAACTGAATTCATGGTTAATACTGTACACAGAAAAGCTGGGCTTTAGGACTACCTGATCATTATCACAACATGCTGTAGTGTTGCCTACGCTACGAATCTATTATTTTAGTGTTCTAATTCAAATGGAAGAATTTTCCTAAATCGGTGTTTCAAACCTGAACACGTGTTGATTTTAATCATTTTACTCAATATTGATTCGAATTTTGTTTTGTGATGTTCTCACAAAACAGTTTATCATTATTCCATGTTTTTTGGACACTTAATTGTTTGTGTACTGTTATATGTAACTGTAATGCCTCTTTTTTGAACCCCTCTTCCTCTTGTACCCTAATGAAAGAAACTTTTTTGTCTTCCAGGGTGAGACTGGCTCCTTCGGTCCTTCTGGTCCTGCTGGTGCTCGTGGTCCTCCTGTGAGTTTTATTCTCTCACTCCTAGATGCATAATAATGTCTTTCCATTAAGACCGTCCTTCACAACAATATTGTCATGTTACTACTGCAACTACTGCCACGATTATTCATTACTCGTGTTCATTTTAGGGCGAGCGTGGGGAGTCTGGCCCTGCTGGACCTCCTGGATTTTCTGGACCCCCTGTAAGTGCACATGATCATCTATCTTTCTGCATGGAGGACCTCTTTGTCTCAGACTTATGAAGACTGATCTGTTTCCCTTGGACTCTTGCAGGGTGCTGATGGCCTGGCTGGAGCTAGAGGTGAGAAGGGTCCAGGTGGTGTTAAGGGTGATCTTGGACCTCCTGGCCCTGCCGGTCCTGCTGGTAACACTGGACCTCTCGTAAGTTCAAATTATTATTTTTCTTAAAAAATCAGTAAAGATTTACATATTCCATGCTTTGTCTTAAGTCATGCTTTGATATCTTAAAACAGAGAATAGGATTCAACTTTATAAATAGACAGCGTTCATTTATATCCTATTTTATAAGTACAGAGATTATAATATAGCATGTGTTTCATTAGGGTACCGCTGGCCCTGCTGGCCCCCCTGGAGCTCGTGGTGACACCGGACCCGCGGTAAGCTCCCTCAGTCATTTCTACTATGGTACTCATTAAAGTTCCGTGGTTATTGTTTCTAATATACATTCCTCCTTTCATCTCAATCCCAGGGTTTGACTGGTTTCCCTGGTGCTGCTGGCCGAGTTGGACCTGCTGGTCCTGCTGTGAGTGTTCCAACATCAACACCATCAAATGGCCACTGAAGCTTCTTTGGGTTTCCCACAAAGGGTGCCATACTAATAGATGTATATAGACTGACTTAATCTGAGATGCCATAATCACAGGATGCATTCTTTCAGGATTGAAGATGATTCTTTTCCTGATTCACAGGGTATTGTTGGACCTCCTGGTTCCACTGGTTCTCAAGGAAAGGATGGTCCTCGTGGTCCCCGTGGTGATGTTGGACCTGCTGGACCTCAGGGAGAGAATGGCCTGATTGGACCTGCTGGTCTGTCTGGTGAGAAGGGATCTCCTGGAGAGCCTGGTGCCACGGTACTTTGATATGTTTCACCTAACATTCAAAATTACTTTTGAGTTTAGAGAACCACGAGTTTTACTTACTCTAAAAGTAAAATAATTTTCCTAACCACAGGGACCACAAGGACCTGCTGGACCTCCAGGCCCACTTGGGTCTCAGGGATTCAATGGTCTTCCTGGTGCCAGAGGTGAACGTGGTCTTCCTGGTGCCGCTGGAGGTGTTGTAAGTGTCCTAAAATTCTTCTGACTGCATTCTGAATTACGATAAATGAATTATGAGTTATGAACTTCAGGATTTTATATTAGCATCCTGCTGCACCGTGCTAGGTGTCTGGAAAATACCTTATGTATGGCCATGACCTTGCTGCATGACTAACTTATTAATGTTTCCCAGGGTGAGGCTGGCAGAGTCGGCCCCTTTGGTGCCCCTGGCTCCCGTGGCCCCTCTGGTAACATTGGTTTGCCTGGTATGACTGGCCCACAAGGAGAGGCTGGACGTGAGGTAGGCTTCAGGTTTTTTCTTAAAATACAAAAAACAAGGATGGATATATGTTGTCTTTCAATGGTTCCCAACCCACGGGCTAAAAAAATATCTAATAAAGTGGACTAAAAAAAATGAAAACCAGAAATCATTGAAACCTATTAAAAATTAAACACTTGAAGGGGGAAGAAAAAAATCATAAAACATATTAGAAAATAAATAAAGTTATCTAAAGTTGTCTTTACAAAAGTAGTGACATAAGAAGCAGTTAAGATGAGCTGGTTATTTTTATTCATACCAACCATTATGATAGTGATGACTAATAAATTAATAATGTACCAAATTACAAGCTAACTGTAAACAGAGTTTAAAACCCTGAATAAAGCATAGGATATTTCCTTAAATACTGAGTACTACTACACGAGAGAACCACTGTTCTGTGACCTAAAAGATCTTTCACAGCAATCATGCAGTCATTGGAATTGTAAATAATTGCCTGTAGACCTTTAAGAGATGAAATATTAAATAAAATATTTGTGTAGGTGTGCTGCTAGAGATCATTTGTGGGATTCATTTATTAATTCATTTTCAACCTGCGGGCATTCAATTAACAATCTTTAAGCAGATCTTGCAAACTCATCATCCTACATTAAAAGTGAAAGTGATCATTCAGTCATACGTGAACACACCACTGCACACAGTGTGAACAGCACGAAATTCACCCTC
>JBBPCW010000139.1:12043733-12065985 GCA_037974425.1 Phenacogrammus interruptus | reverse complement strand
ACATCTATTTGTTGCTGAAATATAGTAATTATCACAGTTAAAACAAAAGGGTAATTATATTCAATCAAATCTGAGCCATATTATATGCAATGTATTTGTTTCAATTCCAGTAAATTTGTTAAATAACACCTTTCAGAGGATAAATGTACTGTATCTAGGTCGTAACAACTTTTTGAGTTGGCTGAAGTAACACATGAATCTTCATGCTGGTGAAAGTACCGGCACTAAAGTATCAATCTTATGACACTGGTATCGATCAATATCAATACTCACTTTGATATCGATAGTATCGATATTTGGATCGATCCGCCCACCACTAGGTTTTAGTTTAGTTGGTGTTCAGACAGTTTAGAGGCAGGGTGTGCTGTGTGCTTTGCTGCTGCTGGTTGCTTGAAATAAAGCCAAGAAAACGCAAGGTTCGTCGTGTCTGTCGACTTCTTCCCCGTTCGACGCCACAATATAATAACTGATCAAATGGGATGGAGTGCTGGATGCAGTATGTGTTAAAGAAGTCGTTGAATTACAGATTGGCAAAATCACTTCATCGCTAGTAATTGATTGATTAATGACAACAAATCACAATAGTGAACTATAGCCAGTACTATTTCACTTACCTCTGCTTTGAAGTATTTGTGTGCCACAGGGTTTTACTCAAATACTCTAGCCTGGATTATTTGGTTACTTTGGTATATTTGCTCATGAGCACTGCTGGCACAGGAGGAGGATGAACCTTTAAGTGCTTGTGGTTTCAGGCTACAGTGTAGTCCCAGAAAATATTTGCTTAGTCTTATAATGTACAAATAAGTCAAGCCATACACAGTATGGACAAAGGTTTTGCAGCAGCAGTAGGAGAGGAAACTGTCCTGTCCTGTTGTTACTGTCCCGAACCCAGTTTATGCTCTAACTCAACTCCATATTAAAGTATTTGAAAGCAATGCCATTAAAGTACCTATTCATGTAATGGCCAGGCGTCCCAATACTTTTGTCCATATAGTGTATGAACATATATCGTCAAAGGACTTGTCAACCTGTGCTAAAATAATGACAAAGTCCGTTCAAATTAATTGATATAATTAACAGGTTTAGTCCCCTCTTACGGCGGCTCAGATTGCAGTTTTGATCTGATCGCCCACCACTCTACACCCTCCACTCGCCATCCCTCCCGCCCCCACGAGGCGGGGAGCCGGACCTCGGAGTCCCGTCGCCCCGCCGCAGCGCCTCCATCTGCCTGTTGTCATGGAGGAGCCAAGATGGCGGTTCTGGCCTACAGCCTAGGCAAACGGGAGATAAATCAGTATTTTAGCATCAAACACGCCAAGCTGTTGTCTCTGGTCGCTGTGGTTCTCCTCACGGTGGTCCACTCCGTCTCTCGGTATTATGGAGGTAAGTGTAAAAGAGTGTTTTGAGCTCTGTTCTGCAGTGTTTTTGCCTTGCATGAGCGTTAGCATGCCTGTTAGTGTAGCCCCCTGACTGTTTTGGCTGTCAGCTAGAGCTCTGCTGCATTTGTCTACAGCACCTTGTGCAGTTTAGCGTCTGAGGTGTGCTCTGAATTCAAACAATAGTTTAGTGTAAAAATAATGGAAAAATGCCACCATTATCCCAGTTGTCACAGAAATGTGCTAAGCTAATTAGCTAGTTGTAATTTGCTTTTTCTGCACTTGCTTGTATTTGTTTGCACCTGTGCATATGGAGACCAGGTAATGTGTGGTGATTTATGTATCAGGCAAGATGTGTGCGGTGTCAATGACAATGTTTGTTTGGGAAGCTCTGTGTAATATGATTTTTTTTTAAATGTGGGGTGTCCGTACACTTCAACTTATTACACTGCAAATTCTCTCTCCTGTTGCAGCTATATTTGCACGATCTTATTTACTGCTGTACATTTTTGCTCATGTAACTTCAGTTGTGCATTTTTTTTCTGCTAGAATACAGCACCTGTCAAAAATACCGTATTCATCCATACTTGTACTGTAGCTGTTGTCGATTGCTAAATGCCATACATGATTGTACTAAACGTCATTCTGTCCAGTTGTATTGTTGCTAATATGTTTTTCTTGCACTTTCATCCTGTGTGCACTTCTGCAATTTCGGTTTCAGTTTTTGTGTTTCAACATGGTCTTGGATGAACGTTGTTTCATTTAACTGTGTACTGTATGTATGGTGTGTGTGTTTGTAATAAAAATTACAACATTCTAAATTGCAGGCAGGGATACATGTGACTGGCTTCTATCCAGTGGACGTTTCCTTGGGGACAATGTGTGGCAGCCATATGGCTGTATGATGCACAAGTACAAAACCACGTGAGTAACACCGTAATATTGTATAATATAATATAATAGTTGTATATAATAGTTAGGAACGGCATCTGAAAGTGTTTTTTTTATTTTTTAATGTTTTATTTATTTATTTATTTATTTTAGTGAAGCCAAGACATGTCTCAACAATATGCGAATAGCATTCATAGGGGACTCCAGAATTCGTCAGCTTTTCTACGCCTTTGTCAAAATTATCAACCCTGATACAAAGGAAGATGGGAACAAGGTTTGTGTCCACTGTATTTATGGATATTTTCATTGATTGTGTCCATTATTTTGAATGATATTCTGAGTAAACCTCTGAAATTGTGATGTTAAGCTGACTAAGAATTCTATAATACATAGGGCCCCACCAGTGTCCCCATAGAACAGAACATTTCTGCTTGTTGATGTTGGATATTTGTCACATTTCCTTTAGCTAAGAGAGTAGTCTCGCATAGCCAGACCTTCAGACTGATGGCTGAAGGTCTGGAATTCATAGCAGCTTTCTTTGGACAAGGCCCGCCCAAAAGGCCATTTGACCGACATGTCAAACAACCAATCACAGTTCAGCGTCACGTTTCGGGGCGTGGAAATGTCCCCACAATAGACTGGCGATAAAATTCAACCAATCAGATGACGACTTTGAGATTCCTGAAGTGTTTCCAGTTAAGTGTACCATATGCATCAGACGTTTAGCCAACGTTCCGTGGGCGTGAGGCTGAGACTACTAAGAGAGTGTCTTGATGTTTTTGCAAGTGTGCACATAGGCTAATCTAACTTCTTTTTGTTTTAAAATTGCTCACAAGGTGAAGTAGTGCTGAAGCATTGGGTGAAATATGTATTTTTTAATTTACATGTATTTGATATCCAGTAATATCAATAACTTGTACATAGAAGGTATTTATTGTCTTTGATAGTACTGATAGGTGTCTGCATATCCATTGATCTTCAGTTTTTGCTGAAAGTTGGCTATAGTTTTGAAAAGAACTGCTCTGAAATATCATGCTGTAATTTGAGGTTTAATTATGTGATGCTGATTACTTCATTTCTTGATCAAAGTAATATTGCACTAAAACATTCAGTTTTATATTCAAATTGCTCTTCTTATATTTAAATGATAACACATAGTTAATTCAGTATGAAGGACACTTGTTATAGATTAAAAAATATATATATTTAAAATTAAATAAATAAAATGGTTACATTTGTTCTTCTAGTGTTTGTATATAGACAGCTATTTGGAATCGCCTGTTTTGAAGGTCTGAGCATGCAAGGCTGACTTATGTAATCTTAATTATTGTTTGTAATGTCTCTCTTTTTTGCTTTCTGTCAGCACGAAAACATTCCCTTTGCCAACAGAGAGTCTTCTGTGAATGTGGTGAGATTTTTTAAAAAGCTGCTTTAGCATTAGGTGAGAAAGTTTTAGATGGTAGAGTGAAACATGGTCTGTTATGTCATTTTATAGGACTTCTTATGGTTTGCTGAAGTGAATAATTCCATGAAGGAGCAGGTGACATCCTGGGCAGAGGTAAAAACAAATACAGTTCTGTCTGATTGGGTTTCATTGTTGGTAGTTTAGTTTGTATAATATGTCAGTATTATTTGTACTTTTTACCACAGAGGCCCTCTGCCAAGCCAGATGTTGTAATTATCGGCGCTGCCACTGTAAGTCCAGCAACACTAAATAAACATTAGTAGAAGCATAGTTTGCTCTGTTGGTCTTAATTGTTTAACCTGTCTTACATGTTTTACTTACGTAGTGGTCCATCAAAATGCACAGTGGCAGCAGCGAGACACTTCTTCAGTACAAAGCAAACCTTACGTCTATAGCAGCACCACTGGAAAAACTAGCAGAGCACAGTGAAGTCTACTGGGTCTTACAAGGTATAAATCAAACGTTTAAAGACTAAACCATGAAGTTTGTCTTGAGAAACCATAAGACTGTTTTTTTTTTGTGTGCGTGTTTTGGTTCTAGATCCTGTGTACGAGCAGCTGCTGAGTGAGAATCGTAAGATGATCACAAACGAGCAGATAGACTTGTATAATGCAGCGGCTGTCAGTGCACTGAACAACAGCAAGAGAAACGGCAAGGCCAGGGTGAAGTTCCTGGAGGCCTCTAGACAGGCTGCCATGGAAACCGTCACCCAGTCACTGGATGGGCTGCATTTACCTGAGTGCACCAGGAATGTGGTAGGTCATTAGTCCAGACACTTTACGGTATGAAGTGCCTTCATGTAACTAGATCATTCATCTGAAATTTGGCTTGTTACTATGCTCTTCCATCAGGGTGCCATGGTTCTGATGAACTCTATATGCAACAAAATCATGAAGCCCATTGATGGATCCTGTTGTCAGAGTGTTCCTCCACTGAGTGTTACACAGAAACTGGCTGTTGGACTCTTCTTGGTAGCTGCTGTCGGCTTCCTGGTGTTCCATGCGCTGGGCTATAGCAGGCACCGGAAGAGCAGGCCGGTTTCTGATGTGGAGAATGGAGAGGAGAAGAAGCCGGCCACTGCTGCAGTTCCACTCAACCTAAAGGAAGCTTTACAGTCAGTTTGCAAGATGGGTCTCATCATGTTGTACTTCTACCTGTGCGACCGAGCAGACATCTTCATGAAGGAGCAGAAGTTTTACACGCACTATACCTTCTTCATCCCACTCATCTACATATTTGTGCTGGGGATATTCTACAGTGAGAACAGCAAAGAGGTAGAGTGAATAGTGGATTTTTCCAGTGGAATACAGAGTTAAATTCTTGCTAGTGTCTGTATGACAGTTTTGTCTACCACAGCACAACAAATGTGGCTAGGCAGTAGAAGAATTAAAATAGTTTCATATGAACTTTTCTATCATTGTATATTGTTCTCATGTTCATGAAGCATGGATGAAAGAATGCTTTGTAACTGTACAAATATCAACATAGGTTTAAAGTCTGATTGTTTTTAAATGTATGTCCATTTACATATAAAATAAATAAACATTGCACACATAACATGTCTTGAATAATCAACTATTCCCAGTCAAAGCTGTCCAGGTTTTAAAATGTAACTTTCAGTTTTCATGTAAGAGATGCTTTGTGTTGTGTTTTCTAGACCAAACTGCTGAACAGGGAGCAAACAGATGAATGGAAGGGCTGGATGCAGCTGGTCATTCTCATCTATCATATATCTGGAGCCAGTGCTGTAAGTTCTGTAATGTAACCAGTGTCCCATGTTAACATTAATCAATTAACTTGCATTATATTCTCCTTTTTTGTATTGTTCTCTTTTGTTTAACACAGTTTATACCCGTCTATATGCATGTGAGGGTGCTTGTGGCAGCTTATCTCTTCCAAACAGGATATGGGCACTTCTCCTTCTTCTGGTTAAAGGGAGACTTTGGACTCAACAGAGTGTGCCAGGTATGTCCTCCTTCCAGCTACAATCTATTCTAAATTCTGACCACATACACCAGGGGTGTCAAACTCCAGTCCTGGAGATCTGTGGTCCAGCACGTTTCGGTTATTTCCTTCCTCAGAAATACCTGGTTCACCTTGGCCAGTTAATTGTCAGGTTTAGTGAATGTGTTTAAGGAGGAGAATCATCGAAGAAGGACCGGAGTTTGACACCCCTGGCATACACTCATCAATTCAGTGTTTCCCACAGGTCTGAAATAGTTTTGTGGCGGCACAAACTGGTGGAGGGTTTAGAGACATAACGGTTTTGACAGCTGTGGGTGGTGGTTCGATTTAGGTTTACAAACCAGTAATATAAAATAATGCATGATATAAAGTTAGCTAAAGTCAGCCTCTTGTCTTTCTAACTGCTATAACCCAAAAAGAAAACAAATAATAATCTTTCCTATATTTAGCCAGAACAAGGTTCTTCCTTGTAAAATACCCAGTGTGTCTGCATCTCTCTCTCTGTCTGTCTGTCTGTCTCTCTCTCTGTCTGCAGTCTGTCTCTGTCTGTCACTCTAGCTCTCTGTCAGCCGCTCGCTCTCTTTCTCTGTGTCTGTCACTCGCTCGCTCTCTGCAGTCAGTGATTGTCATTTAACTCTTTTTCACAATATCAGAATAACAGGAATGGGAGGGATGGAGCGAGGGGAGATTATCAGCTAGTTGACCAACTGCAGATGGCATTGTTCTGTCAGAAAAAAAAAATATATATATATATATATATTGGGTGGTCAAATGTACTTTTGGTGGGTGTTAATATATTCGACCAAGTAAAGTCTGTGTGGGAAACACTGTTGTTGCTTTTACCTTGATCTTGTACCCAGAAGTACACTCTAAAGGTGAGGTTACTGTGTTCTAGGTTCTCTTCAGACTCAATTTCCTGGTGATAGTGCTGTGCCTGGTCATGGACAGGCCATATCAGTTTTACTACTTTGTGCCTCTGGTTACCTTTTGGTTTGCGGTCATCTACGCCACGATGGCAATGTGGCCACAGATTCTCCAGATAAAAGCCAATGGTAATGTCTTGCATCAAAAATCGGAATATTAAAGTTGTGATTGTTTGGTCTTAATTTTTTAGGAAAATAACAGAGTATTGTTTTGTTTATTGCAGGTAGCAGTTACTGGCACCTGGCACTTCTAATGAAGCTTGTGGGATTACTTTTTTTCATTTGCTTCTTTGCATACTCACAGGTAAGCTTTACAATATTCACACACATTCGTTAAGAATTTAGAGACATTGTTTAACCTGTCCGATTTCTTATAGGGATTCTTTGAGAGTATTTTCTCTGTGTGGCCTATTTCAAAGCTCTTTGAGCTGCAAGGCAGCATCCATGAGTGGTGGTTCAGATGGAAGCTGGATAGATTTGTAAGTAAAATGTGACTCTCCCTAAATTGCCTTTTTTGTTACAAAACATTTTTCTGTGAAATCTTGCTCTTACTATGTAAACAGTGTAATTAGACAATGTATTGTTCGGGTTCAGTTATTTAGGACATTGTAGCTATAAAATTGCCCAGGCATGTTAACAAGTGACTTTCAAGCAAATGTAAAATAAAAATGTTTTTACTAGTGTTCTACAGTGGTCCTCAGTCTGTTTCTGTACTTTTGAATTACAGGCTGTGATCCATGGCATGCTATTTGCCTTTGGTTACCTAGTGTTACAGAAATGCCAGAGTCTGTCAGAGGGTAAAGGAGAGCCCCTCTTCTCCAACAAAATTTCCAATTTCCTGCTCTTCATATCAGTGGTATCCTTCATTGTAAGTAGGCTGTTGGAGTGCCTCTCTGTTTGTTCCTCTTTCGCAATGACTTTGTTTCAACATACTTCTCTTCCTACAGACATATTCCATATGGGCTAGTAGCTGTAAAAATAAGACAGAATGCAATGAGATGCATCCCTACATTTCAGCAGTACAAGTAAGTCTTCACCTTTATCAGGTACTTCATGTTCATCCTCAGATGTTCAGGGGACAATTAAGGAACCCACTGGGTAACTAAAATGCTTGAAGAATGTAAAGCTTTACATTTGCTCAATTATCTGTGTACCTGATATGATATTTGTTTTTTCTATCCTCAGATTCTGGCGTTTGTTCTAATTAGGAACGTTCCCGGTTATGTCCGTTCCTTGTATAGCTCATTTTTTGCATGGTTTGGAAGAATCTCGCTAGAGGTATGGTTCGCGTATAGTTATTAGAAATAATTTTGAAACTAAAACCATTTTTCTGTAAGAATTTAATAGCAAAATCATCTGCTGCATTAAAAACGCCCTTGTCTTTCCTGCTGCAGCTCTTCATCTGCCAGTACCACATATGGCTGGCAGCAGATACCAAGGGCATCCTGGTTCTAATTCCTGGAAACCCCTCCCTCAACATCATCATCAGCACCTTCATCTTTGTGTGTGTGGCTCACGAAATCTCGCAGATCACCAATGATTTGGCCCAGGTGGTCATTCCTAAAGAAAACGCTGCCCTGATTAAGAGGCTGCTGGCTGCAGGAGTCTTCCTGGTGCTTGTTCTTATGCTGTCTAAGAGTGAGCAGGCTGGCTACTGAAGAAACTGGGGAAAACTGCCTAACTGGCATTAATAAATTAGCTTTGAGTGAGTTTGAGCAATTTGAGCAGGACTCACCAAAATTTGGGGAACTTCAGAAAGACTTTTTCTGGGCTGTTGATGGCACTGTGCTGTAATTCAAATTGAGACATTCATCTAGAGGAGAGGCCAGCGGCATGGCCTGTGATGCAGTAAAGACTCGCATTATGAAGCTTTGTTTACAACGAACAGAGATTTTATACAGGACACACGTGGTGGCTGTAGACCGTCGTGTGCTACACACTCCAACTCCCACTTTTTCGGACAAGACTAAGCCTGGCGCTGACATTGGTAAAATGTAAACAATCTGTCCTCCGTCCATATGTCTTGTAGTGCTTATGTGTCGTGTACAGTATTTAATGATTTAAATTAAGTTTACTTTGTACAGGGATGTATTTGTGTTGCCTTCATATTATTATATTTTCTTTCTTAATTTTATGGTGTACCCATGACTGATGTGAATGGAATATGAATTCCATTTCCCATGGAATGCAGCGGACAGTGCACCATATGCCAACTGCTTCTTTTGGAGCTTCATCTTTCTTACTAACCAATTCTTTCTAGTGTAAACAGGCTGTTTTGGGTTTTTTTTGTTTTGTTTTTTTGCACATTGTTTTCAGCAGTTCTGAACCGATACCAGGCACTTGAAACCCTTACAGTTTTCAAGACATCTATGGTGAAGTTCACTGCATGTACTACTGAAAAAGACTGCGTAATAGTCTTGAATTATCCAGCTATTTGTTTCCCTGCTGCTTATTTTCTAAAAGCGAAATTCTACTTCACCTAGAAGTACATCTGCTGTGTTATAATCTTATGAAACTGAAGGTCTCAGCATTGTAGAAGAGAAGGCAACACTTAGCTGTCGTGCTAAAGAGGGGATTGGAGTTTGACTGATCAGTGACAGGGGTCTGAAAGGTTTGTAAGGGGTCAAATGGAGAAAACAATGTGTGATGAGTGTTATGGTGAGACTGATCTATAGAGACATAGCTGTGATTTCTGTATGTATGTATTTTGCAGCTTTAATCTTTTAATTTAGTACAAAATGGTAAATAGACTAACCCTGCCTTTGAATATTATTACTCCTATACCGATTAATGTTGCACTGATTAAGCTGTTGTCTCCCGATTTTAAAGCCATTTGCAGATTTTAGATCTACACAATTTCTGTAGCCAGAAATTAAGCAATTGCATAAAGAGTGCAGAGTGCATTTTCAGTTCCTAAATGTGTATAGACATTTGTTTATGACAATTGGAATCCAAAACCTTATGATGGAGTGATAGACATAAAAGTAGGGCAAACCTAGTCCGTATAAATCCACATACTTATGAAGCAAAGAGAATATTTTTGATGCTTATTTTTCAAAAATGGTTTTAAATTTCACTCATGGCTTTAGAGCAGTTTTGGCCTAGCTATTGAAAACATGGTGCTATTTAATTGGATTATGGTGTTAAATTAAGGTTTTGTTTAATAGTATCCTTGTACTATTGTTCATTTCGGTATTTGGATTTATTCACCCTCTCCAAGGAAGGTTGGTGGCCACATTTAAGTGCTTGTAGAAAGTAAGGTGTATAGATGTCTTGGATTGTAAATAGATTTTGCAAATTGTGTAACTGTGAGGGAGATGTTCCTCCCCCTCATTCAAGAACCACTGGCCTGAAAAGCTGTCACTGTATCATAGCCTTTTTCTTTTCATAGTGATATTTTGACATTGCAGAACCATCTGCACTATTTTAGGGTCTTCTTCCATTATAGGAAGAAACATAAAGCAAACAAGATCCTCTGTAGAAATTAGCATTTCATTATAAGAACTGTGGTGTTAAACCAAACAGCAACTTGATGACTTCATTCCACTTACCTGCTATACTTAAACCAACAGACTTTTTTCTGTTGTAAATGTGTTGGATTTTATTTTTTTAAAGGCTTCTTTTGTGCATATGAATCAAACATTTTTGTATAGTTTAGTTTGGTCCTATTTAAAAAAAAACAACAAAAAAACAAAACAAAATTCAGACCCCACTCAGTGTAGAGTGGATGTAAATATATTGTTTTGTCCTGAAATGTGAAACCAATCTCTTAATTAAGAAATGATTTCATTTTGTTGTACAGTCATTATTAGAGCGACACTTTACTGAACTTGTTCTGTAGTGTTTTTCACAGCAGACATGTATTAATTCACTTCTGGTGAATTCTCATTGGTTCACATCAACATATGAAACTGAGAGCAGAAGATTTTTACATTGATAAGTTTATTAATTTATTTATCAAAAACATCTTTACTAATGTACGAGGAAAACAAAAATAAAGCTGAGTATTCGACAAAGACTTGTGATGACTCAGAACACTGACAGAAAAGGACCCTGCAGAAGATTTGATGAAATGGTACTGTTAACTGTACAGCCTTGACATTTAAAGAATGTTAAAGGTGATGATTGCTTTTTGCTGGGACATTGGTGAGGAAACACAGTAGTGGGGATTATTCAGTTACAATAAAGAGTTTTTCAGCAATTACTGTAGCATAGTTTTTAAAAATCAAATCATTTAAACAAATGTAAAACAAGTATTTGGAAATGAATTAGAATCATAAGTAAATTAGGAAATTCTTTATTAGTGTATCTCTCCTGTCCTGTCAACTTCTTAAATGATATTAGCCTTAAAGTTATCTGTGCTTTCAAACACTATAGTTTTGGCACCATTGGCATGTTTCTGTCAAACGGTTTTCAAAATGGTTGTGCAGGGAAACTGGGTACTGCATATGACAGGCAGAGTGCAAGAAATGTGCCTGTTTTTATATTATAGTAATTTGTCTGCAATTATATTATTATGCAATTAATTATATTATAATGTATTATTAATTACTATAATAAATCATTTTATTATAGTAATTGGTCTACAAAACGGACAATGAAATGAAACCGTTGTACAAACAAGGTCTTTAAAAGTATAATCAGATTACCTCAGGTTACATCCTGGTTTTAGTGTGGACAGTTTAAAAAAAAGACAATTTTTTTTGATAGACATAATGAATACAATTGGGCATTCACATTTCACACAGTGTCCCAAAAACAAAAGTCAGTTCAAGCTTCTATGTGTTCAAACAAATGTGCCCCTGTATCTCTCCATTAAGTAAAAAATGTATTTAAAATAAGTTTGGAAAAAGCAGTTCAAAATAGTTCTCTTGAAAAAGTTCCCGTCATTATAATACCTCCATTTGTTTTGTTTTGACGATGCTTCACATGTACTGCACTCTGCCACACAAGTGCAAAGGATCACAGAGCTTGCACATGTACATTTGGCACAAAGTGGAAACACAGATTACATGGGTGCTGAAAACTCATCAGAGGAGTGAAATCCCATCACAAGTTCAGCGCTTCAGCCACCTTCCTCTCTTCAGGAATACCATTTACCTACAATAAAACCCAATTCAGATTTGCCATTTACATCAGAGTTCACAATATATGACACTGTACTCAACTACAAGTTTTTGCTGTCTGGACAGAACACTGCATCTCCGTTTTTAAAATTTCACAATGAATGAACTACCAAAAATGCTACAAAAGTTACCATTTTGGAGATACAAGGTTTTGTTTTAACAGAAACAATGTACAAATTATAGTACTTGCCTCCAGCCTTCGAAACGTTGACATACAGTAATTACCTCCTTGGTTAGCAGTAAATGAATGGTAAACAATGTTAAAGAAGAGAAGATTCGCAAAAGATCAACAGCAGTACACTAGCATGTACGGCGGAGTGTACCACAGTGCAATTAATTGAAGCACATGCATAATTAAGTAAGCAATGAGGCCTTAAATAACAATTACAAAATTCACTCTTTTCCATTCAGTCTGTGCCCTCATGGAAGACCTATTAGATGCAAACAGCTACAAACATTTGCTGGTGCAACAGACACTGAATGTATAAAAGGTAGGGGTGTCATGCAATTAAAAAAATATATTAATAACAAGCTCTCTGATTAATTAATCAAAATTAATCACACACATTTTTGCTGTAAAAGTATTTAAACATGTAAATGAATTTTGGCATACGAGTGAATGAATAATCAAAATTACAGACTTTCAACATCTATTTAAGAACTGTTTCTGCACTGGTCATGTGCAGTAACAGTCACAGTAATTATGACCTAATATACTGAGGGGAAGAAATGCGTCAGCAAGAACAATGACAGAACTAAGTTTATCTATAAGGTGCAGTTTAAAACAATGAACATACAAGCACAGGTGTTTTGACGATTAATGCTGCCTTGTTGAAAAATGCAATCTTTAAGTTTATGCAGTTCATGCAGTTCATACAGTTCATAGACATTTTATAACACTGTTAATGATGAGAAATAGACAAATATGCCTCATCAGAGATAAATATATTGTATTTAAATGAGAAGAGCCTAGAGATAGATAGAGCTGAAAAATCCGATCATAATACTAAGAAATGCTACCGTGAAGATGGGCATGTTTCAACAGAACACCAGACCAAGATAAGGTCACGTAGTGTGATTAATCAGTGTTACTTTTTTAATGTGTTATTTTTTCTGTTACTGATTGATCTAAATTAAATCGTTATTTCGACACCCCTAATAAAAAGATATATCTCAGGAGATATCACATCTACATGTTCTACTTATGCATATGGTTGTGATGCAGCAACACTGGCTGGAAGAACATGTGACACGAAGCTGCTGTCTACTTACCTGAAGGCTGTTGCTGTGGTATTTGGATTTGATTTTGAAGATTTCTGTAAACAGAAAAACTTATTATTTATTAATTATTACAGCTGGGCCATTCATTTCACTAACGATGCATCATTCCTAATACATCAGTACATATTTTTTATATTTTCATATTTCATTTAAAAGACAAAATAAAATATAACCATTCTTTCTTGCCTCTAAAACATTTGACATTACCATGCGTCAACAGGTGGGAAAAAATATTAACCAATATCATATTTCAGCTCCACCTCCGACTAAGACCATATGTCAATGAGCTAGCACAAAGACCAGTCCTGATAGCATGTTTCATGTCAAGGTACAGAAGGAAAAATGGCAATTTCCAGTTTACAATGACTTTAAAGTTCCTGCTTTGGGGGGTTATTGTCTTATGCACCTTTAAGATGGGGAGCACTTCATGGGTCTATGTTGAATTTCACTCACTCACACGTCATTAGCAGTCAAAAGACTCATAATAGTAGTGTTTAGGCGTCAGGTTTAAGTAGGACCCAAAATCGCAATACACTTTGCAATATATGACAACAACACTGGCAAATCAATAATGTGACTCTGGCTACATTTCTAGATGATTACATGTGATCTCAAAGGAACTCTTATTTGCAGCTCTCAGTGAAAATCCTGTGATTGGTACGAGGGTATATCTGCAAATTGTAACCTTTAAAAATGATTTATCAAATTTAAAAAATGATTTCGTGTGCAGTGCTAAAGTGCAGTGGGACACTCACGTCTGGGTCTGCATTAGTGGCATGCTGGTGGTCTCATAGTTGTCCGGGTGAATGGGCGGCACCACTTCTCCACTCACAGGGTTGAAGACAGGCAACGTGGAGAGAGGCCAGGAGATCTCCCTGTTCTTCGACATGCTGCGCAGCTCTTTTGAGGATTTCTGAATAGAGCTGTGGTGAACCAGCTGAATGCTGAGAAAAACGAGGAAATCTACTAAGTGACATATACTTGCATGCTGCATCCGTCATAATGAACAAGCATGCTGCGCAATAGAGGGGCGGAATAGAGAAAATATTCAAGTTTGTGTTATACCACACTTCCTATGGAGCATGTAGTCCCTGAGGAATGAATGTTTTGGTTTATGTTTGGTCATTCATCATTTGTCCACTCATCACATTGCCACATCCCCTTTCTCGTAAATCAATATATTTCATATTTCAGTTCCTCTCACGTAAACCAAGATACAACTGTGATCTGTATTTGCTAACAGAACCTGAATCTGCCCCTTTAAGCAGCTGTCAAGTGGAATGACAACATGGCGTCTTTATGAATGATTGATGGATATGGAAATGTCACCATGAGGGAGGACTAAAAAAAAAAAAAAAAATGCAGGAAGACAAATAAAAGAAAAGGGATCTCCTGGCTGAGAGATAGAGGGAGAAAAAAACACAAAATCAAGATAAAAGAAAAAACACAGGAGAGGAAACACTTACTCTGGTGTTTGCATGTTTCTTTTTTCCCTAGAAACAAAACAAAACGTCTGAATTAATCACTAATTACTAATATTAATAGTTTAAAGACAACCATACAAAAGCGAATGGGGAGCAAGTCAGGTCAGACGGAGGAAGGTAAAGAGTGGTGGAGGGGGTGGAGAAGGGTGAAGTGGGTTTGTGACAGAATCCTTCAGGCCGCAGTACCTCTGGTGATGAGTGAAGGGCAGGTTGGCACAATGAACTGGACTGACTATGTATGACATGGTGATGTGGAAGACGTGTCCATTCAGATGGCTCTGATCTGATAGATGGGAACCCTTCACTTAGTGTGTTTGTAATGAACCATAAAACTGCATGTTGGATGAGAATGGTAAGCTGCTTTACCCTGTCCTTCTAAACATCTGCAAGGCAATTCTAGTTAACTATTGACAAATTAGGATTCCTGTTTCTGAGATTATGGCTGTAAACGCACTCAGTGTCATGAGCATAAACTGGAAGAATATTTTGAAATGCTGGTTTAATTGCAATGTTCTAAATCACTTTTGTAAAATGACTGTTATAACGTCAGTACTGACTCCATTTCAGGTGAATATATGTTTAGTGTGGGTGTTGTTTTTTTTACTGAGAAATAAGCACAGCGCACTTACACCCCTTCCCGTCGGCAGCACATAGAATAGCCGAGGATGATGAATAGGACCAGGGCGACGGCGGAGGGCACAGCCAACGTGACCAGGAAGTCAGCAAAATAGTCCCTACTTTTCAGTGACTCTGAGGGTGGACTGTACTCTCCAAAGTCTGGAAGCACTCCCGTGCCTGGGTCAGGGCGGCTGTTATGCACAGGGACAACCTTAGTGATGTCCACCTGAGAGACAGAGGGACAGAGGACAGGATTTGAAAGGGGCGGTTCACTTAAAAAGGGAAAACAAAACAATGGTTGGTTTGAAAATCAAATTGTAGTTATCTACTATCAGTCAAAATACAAAAGATTAATACACATATTTGGCTCTCCAGTTCCCAACAGACTGACATATGTTAGAAGTCCACTTGCACTTTAAAGATGAAAGCTTTAAAAAAATAGATTTGTTAAAAAAAATACTAGGCATTGTATAAAGTGTATAGGTTTGTTCTTGACGTGTTTGCTTGACATATTTGTGTTAAGGGGGAGACTATCCTAACTAACGTAAAAACCCACCATTAAAATGTGGCCTTGGAATGTTATTTTTTTGGAATGCTGTGAGACACAAGGAGACATTTTGGATTAATGAGGAAATTAATAACGGTGCTGCTTGACATTTATGTTATTTTCTATTACAGCTTCTCTTGCTGGTGGCTAAAAGGAGAAGTCATATGACCAATAGCAATCGGGTAACTGAAATTTCAAGCTATTATTTAAAAACACACAAAACATCACAGATTAAACACATGCCATTTCAGATATAGCATCTTTCAGCCCAAGGTCTCTATGGATAACAAGGCCTTTTCTCTATCAGCTTGTGGGTTTGCAGTTTTATTTTCACAATGGTCATTCAGAATATGAAGATTTTCCATCAGTTTATGAACGTGTTGGTAACTAGATGCAGACCTTCATGGTAATTGAATAGCTTTGTGATCTGTTTTTATAACAGGAGGGGTTATGAGACCCTCACCAGTGAGATCTTGCACCAGTCGATATGGAACTGGGCTCTGAACTTTTTGTCACAGCTGATGACGGGTTCCATCTCCTGACTGCAGCGCAGCTGGTTCTGAGGGGTCTCCACCTCACGCAGGCATGACGAGAACGGCACATCAGCTCCCACCATCACATACACCCTGCACACACCATGCGCTATTCAGAGTAGTCCCATCTACACAATGGTCCTCATTCATTAGAGCTGCATCGAAGCATGCAGAATGACATACAAACCACTTTGTTAGTAACTAATTTATGAAACTGTTGTATAATATCAAACACAAGCAGATATTTGAGTTTCAGAACAAACAAGCTCACAATCATTTACATGACCCACAAATTATTTATATCAAACAAATGATGCAAAAGTGAGCAAATAAAACATAATTCTGTGTACTCATGAGCCAGTAGTTCTAAAAGGAATTAAATACTAGACATAAAAAAATAAAATGTAAAAAGAATGACATTTTCATTTTTATTAAAGGGGTAGAATTATGCAGTGATGTACTAAGATTATTCATTAAGACACTGCATATTATTTCACTACACTAGATGAGCTTGCTTCTACTGCATTTGCTAAGGTAAGTTATGTTAATGGTAGTTCATTGTTGTCTAGTAGTGTACAATAAAAGACTAGAGCTATTGTCTTCAATGAAATGCGGATATTCTTATTTGCATTTGTTCATCCATGTATATGTAAATACAAACAAAAGATCGCACTCAAGCACAGAACTCTTTTATGTTCAAGGAATGTGAAATCTGTCCGGAAAAAAAAAGAAGAAGAAGAAAAAAAAAGTTAAATTTGTCACCGTTGCATATCTGACTCTTATTTGTCTATTAAGGTTTATTATAAATATACTAAGCAGCTAATAAGTTTGTACATTTCAATTTACATTTATAAAATGCACACTGATGATAGAGAACTGAATTACCAGCCAGTCAATTACAGAGATTCCTGTGTGCACATTTATCATTATATTCCTTATTTTTATCATTACCTTATTTTTATATTACTGATATCATAACACCTATTATTTTCTCCACATTTATTATGAGTAATTGATTAAATAAACGATATCATTATTTTGATGATATAATTGTAAATAAAGTTGTTAATCAATTATGGTCAAAATGCACTCCAACCAGGTGTGATTTAAAGATGAATTGAATTATGAAGAAACTGTCAGTAAAATGTGCTTAAACTCTATGTATAAAAACTGTATGACTGTAATTTTCTAAATGTCTGCTGCAGTGCTTATTCAGGAAACGTGTTCTGTACTGTACACATATGTTTTTTTGAATATAGCAACTAAACAGAATGTTCAGGATGTTCCACAGAGACACAATAATTCTAGTAGTTAGAAAGGTATTCGTCCACTACAGCAGATACTGTACATTTCTGACTTTCGCTGTGTTTTTTTCCATGGTATTATTACTGCACTTTTTGTGTCCTGTTGTTTCAGATACTTTGAGAAGGTTTCATGTGCTTTAACTGGTGCAATGGGGTGAGGAACGCTTACCCCTCTTTCAGGTTGTTGATGGGCAGGGGCACGCGACCACCCCGGTCCAGTGCTGAAGTGATGTTGATGGCATTGAGCCTCTCAGGCTGCCACACATTCTTCACTGCACCCAGAAAGTCTCCTAGTACCTCACTGGCTAACATCTCCTCCACATTCATGTTCTTAATGTAGAACTCTGCCTGGTAGGGTAATGGAAACTCTAACAGACCGAGAAAGAGACAGAGAAAGAGAGAGATACTGCATTATAAGGGTATTTTTCCCGTGTTAAGAGCGGTTGTTATAAACTTCTGTTTTGGCTTAAATGTCAGCTGGTTGAGCAGTGGTGATCATATACATGTGTGTTAATAGCAGAGTGGACAGATGGCCAGTGACATCAAAGTGATGTCACAGCTGGACCCAAACAGCTGTTCAGCCTAAAACATAATGCAAACTATAATCGCAAAGATTTAAATCATGCTGGATGTAGGAGAAATCATTTACGTAATTATACAGTACATACAGTGTATGATCTCCCAAACTACTTCGCTGAACTTACTATAGAATAAAAAAATATATCTATGTAAATACATATATTTGTAAATATATATGTATATTATATTTTTTATTAGATTTTTGTTTAACAAAATGTATATTGTCTATTATATTGTATTTTAATTTATTCATCAACATATCTGAAGATGTATAAAAATGTCACACTGTAATTGTTTAAATGTTTTATTTTCAAACTAAAATATTTTGTTGTTTAGGTAACAAATGTGTAGTTTTACAGGATCTTACCTTCTGTACCCATGATATGTATGACCAAGTTGTGCCTGGCAGTTTCGAAGGAGCGTCGGTTATAGGCAGTAATCTGTAACACACAGGGTGGAAAGTTTAAGTCCGGCTCAGATCAGCTTATGTGCATGGCACAATGCTGCAGACTTAAAGACATACACAGAATTTCTTTGTGGGCCATAAGCCTATATAAACCAAAAAACAAACTTCTATAATTAACCTTTAGATCAGAGTTATTACTCTTTCTATACAGTATACTATTTAACTTGTATAGCATACATGAAAAAGTTATTACGTAACAAAATGACATTTTAATTCTAGAGACAGTGGTCTGTCCTTCTCATTTTTATCGTTTGTTTTGATGGCGATGTAAAATTGTGTTTCCGCCTGGAAAATAAAATACAACAATAACAATAATTTACATGTTTAATGTTTGTATTTTCAGAATCTGTACTAAACAGATTTTCTCTGATAGAAATCTAGTTTTGTCACTAGCAATAATTGTAACCTTGTAAGTTTCAGAATGTATCTAAATCAACACAAGGACAGATAACTGAAAAAATGAGTAGATCGTCTGCTGAAACAAATGTACAATGCAAAGAAATGCATACTGTGTCCCTTAAAATAAACCAGCAACTGTCTAAGCTACAGCAAAAAGCTTTTACTCCACACCTCAATGACAGTGGGCTTGCCAACATGCTCTGCTGTGGGGGAGCCATAAAGGACTCCATCACTGTGTGGAGTTCTCTGGATGTAGCGGAGCCATCCTGGTCTGTCTGGATAGCCCTTTAGGTTTGTGTTAAAGGTGATTGGGTCATTGCTGGTGTCCCCTGTATGAAAAGCAACAACAAATGTTTTTGAAGCTCTACTGAAAGAGGTCATTTACTGAATTTTCTTGATGAAAATGTGCACATCAGTTTCAGATCAGATGAGTTTAAAATATATTACAGCAACACATAACGACAAGAGTTAATGGAAACTAAACATATATGCAAAACGATATATTTTATTCATAGAGAATTATGTATACATTTGAGGTACATTTAGCCTATGAATTATAAATAAAGAAAATGCATTTGCTTTTTAGGTGTAGGCAATTCCTATGTTTTAACAGATGTTCTACATCTACGTACTGGTGCTGCTGCAGAGCATGTCCTTCCTAAGGACATTCTAGCATTTTGTGAGATTAAGGTCATGATGAAGTGGACCTGAGTGATGAACTGGACCTCTGCAAAGGCCTATGTGCAGAGTAAAAGCAGATGAAACATACAATACCTGGCTTTGGATAGGGTGGAAATTCCCCTTTAAAATATTCTCTCTCCAGCACATGGACAAATAGCACTCCTGCTGAAGGGTAGACGTTTCGATCCGCATGAGACCGGGACACGATGGTGACCACTGAAGCCGAGAGGAGAGGAGAAAGAGACAATTAACTGTGATCACTGAGGGAGCCAAAATCACCCTTAACCTGCAGGCAGAAAAGCTACACAGAGGAACAGAGAGAAGTACAGTAACCTTGATAAAGCTTAAAATACTCAGGAATGCTAAATATTTCAAACATTTCTGTTGAAACATTACTATACAAAATGGAAGCAAAAACACACTGCTGATGATTTCTTAGAATTGTAAAAAGTTATTGCTTTACTTTCCTCATTTGGCTGGCAGATACTGCGGGACTTACAAGAAGAATATTAGAAACATGACAAAAAATACCTTCAGAATGAGATTTTTCTCTCCTCTCTCTTTCCCTTCTCATCAAACAGCCGATGTGTGATGAGAGCATACTGGCACATACGGACCGCAATTGCATGGTCCAGATGGGAACTAATGGGGTGTCACATGCATCTATGCAACAGCAATAATTCACTCAGAAAATCCAACCCTATTCTGTAACAAATCTAGGATTTACTTTATTATTCTCTTTGACATATGTGTTACAGAGTTAGTCAAACATTACAGCCCATTTAAATAGTTTAAAATTATTTAAACATACTCCTAACTACAATTTTTCTATTAGAAATTTACTTTACTGTATTTATATTTGTGTATATACCACAGTGTATTTTATAAAGAGATTTATAAAAAATAAAAACTCCCAATTTAATATTGAGAGTTTTTATTGGACTTGCTTAGACTTTATATTTGATATTGTCCTTGTCTCTGTGTAGTCGTAACACAACCAATTTCTTCTGGGATCAATAAAGGTTTCTAATTCTGATTCTAACTCATTAACAATATTTATGTGAAGTACAAATATTCTGGGGACATGTGTGCGTGGTCTGCTGGAGAGTTAGGGCTAGGAGCCACAATTCCCTGGACACATTCCAGCCAGTCCTACTGTTCTTTAAAGAGTCATCAGCCAAAGCAACTCCCAAAACCATTGGTGGAAGAGGTATTTAGCTTCATTCATTCTGGTGAGACTAGATGATTAAAAAAGCTACATGCAAACAAAAACACACACACAGTCATTTCTTCCTCAGGATCCATTTCAGGGTGAAGTGGCAGCCCTTGAAATGGTTTACTTTAGACTGCCAGTGGAGGCGTTGTGTGCCACTCCTCTTTGCAGCCTCTCCCTTGTTTCCTTTTATTGCCTTGTTCTCCTCTCTCCCTCTCTCCTCCAGTCCGTGGGTGGAAGCTCAATTTAATCACCACGGCACTGGACGGAGGAAAAACTGCAGCACAGAGAATCCGGTCCACACACTAAATGGCTCACAGTACACAGTACCGCCCACCATTTATGATTCTTACACAGCTACTTTTATATCCTGCACTACAATCAACAATTCATGGATGTTAAAATAGTTAGATGTAAGAGAAGCCAAAACACACAAGAAAAATACACAGAGTTAAAACATAAATGCAAAAAACAAGGGCCTACATGAGTGGAATTTTTTTTTTTTAAAGGTGCAATCAAATGCAGATAGACAAATTCTGCTTATCACCAATATACTAACAAGAACGCTCCCTCAAAAAAAGTCACTGCTAGAGCTGACTGGGTATCATTCAAAAATGTTCTATACAGTTTTAAACAAATGGATGGAAAATTAGTGTGGTTTAAACTATAAACGAGTGCTGGGAGTGGGCAAATTTGCAGACCGCAAAGGTCACACACTAATGAAGAGGCACTGATCCTGAAAACATGTACATGGACAGTCATTTAGTTGACCAATCAACAGTATAGATTTTGACACAAGCATGATCTTTGGCTCACAAATGCTGATTAGATTGAACCTTTAAATACTGTGTCTATGTTTCGGCGTGGTTCCGGGAGGGTTATGCGCGCAGTATGAAGTCACAAATTAGGTACGCATTTGCGCAGCAAAGACTGAACATTGGTGTACCACTTATGTCTATTTGGGTTTGCATACCACTTATATCAACCCCTGATTATGAGCCATTGTTGATTCTATATTTCTTATTTGAAAACTGCTAGGCCTTAGCTGTAAAATGAAATATTCTAATACACTTAAGATGAGAAGCAGATCATCCAATAGTAGGCCATGACGCTAAAACACACAGGCACATAGGCAACAACCTGATTTTTACCCAGTGTTACTGTATAGTGCCTCAGGCTAGATTTGATTCGACTCTGTAGATATACACGTTAACGGCGATAAGAATCTCGCGCGTTACTGCCGTTAACGGCCCAGCTCTAATATATATATATATATATATATATATATATATATATATATTAGGGCTGTAAAGCGATTAATTAAAATTAACTAGTTAATCGCAAATCTGGGAAAAACTTAATCGCGATTAATCGCAATATGGTGTCAACCCAATATATAAT
>JBBPCW010000139.1:12011087-12034790 GCA_037974425.1 Phenacogrammus interruptus | reverse complement strand
GTGTGTGTGTGTGTGTGTGTGTGTGTGTGTGTGTGTGTGTGTGAGAGAGAGAGAGAGAGAGAGAGAGAGAGAGAGAGCGAGCGAGAGAGAGAGCGAGAGAGAGAGAGTGTGTGTGTGCGCGTGTGTGGATCCCGGCTTGAGTGTCAGATTGTTCAATGGTATGCTGAAGGACTCGATGTTGCTGGCTGCTCTGAATGAAAATGATGTTTATCCTGCAACACAGGGATACTAACACACCTTTTTCATCTGCCTGATCTATCGAAGAGGGGCTACGTTTTTGTCTCTGCGAGAGAAAACTGATAGCATCAGTTTTGGCACCAAAAGAGAGAAAGAGGACGTAAGTGACCCTTTTGTTTTGAACATTGTAGCATCGCGGAGTTAGGAAACAGTTACTTCTGCTTTTGGAATCGTTTTCCTGTAGGTTCAGTTGTTGCATGTTATATTCTTTACAAGATTGTGTACATAAACACACCCAGTGTTGATGGAAAGCCTTTGAAGGCAGAGCTGCCAGGGATCGAGGCGACGGACGGACTGGGCTGCTCACCGTAGCCTCCAACATTTCAGCCTTAATGTCTACAGTGCATCGCAGTTGTCTTAATTGTGCAACCTATATGTCGTTAGACCTTAAATGAACAAGCTGGATACAGTTTATGGCCCATTAACTAATTCTTATGGGCATATCTTCCTCATCTTTTTTCCAAACCCCTGTGTTATGCATTTGCTGAATAGTGCAGTTTTGCATTTCTGCATTAAGCCACTGTCCAGCCCTTTTCTTTCTACTCATAATAGATGGCATTATTTTTGCCCTGTTCTTTGGTCCTGCCTAATGAACAAACGGAAGAAAATTGAGTCTGTTTTAGAGACCCAATCATTTGTTCTTTATTATGAACATTGATATTCAAATAAAGCCTCACGAAGACTACTGCATGCTAACCTAGAGAGATGCAGAAGACTCTGTCTATTAGTAAAGGTCTGGCTCGTTTCTAAGTCCCACAGATCTACATCCATAAAAAAGCCCATCTGTGCATTAGCATCGCAACAAAAATATTCCTTCAGCCCTCATGGCATACTGATGATTACACAGAACAGTCTGGCTCAGGGTGGTGGGCAGTCATAAACATAAGTGTACATTCCCTTGTTTTTGGGCTGTAAGAGTATTTATGTTCCAGTTTCATCCCTGGCTGTGTTGAATAATGTGTGATCACAGCACATGCTGCTCAAAATAACCATGAATGCCATTTTGTTGTGCTCAGGAGGCAAGCTGTGTTACATCAGTGTGCACTCAGTGAATTAGACTGCACCAAGTGCTTTCTTGATAGATAGCCCTCTCCCAGGATCACTGCTATTAGTGTTTCAATACAGCTCTGAGGAAAGATTTTCAAAAACCCTGTAAACAAATTCAAACCATAATGTTTTTTTGTTTCATTCTAGGGTATCTTGACAGAATGTGATATCGAATCACATAAAATACATTAGGGATGCCACTGCACATTTGAAAACAATAATTCCCTCCGTCGTTGAGGCTGAAGATGCTGAAGACGGAGGCCTCGGCAGAGAGGACTAACCTGAGGAGTGCCTCTCCGCACAGGAATGCCTACAGAGCAGAGTTCCAAGCTCTGAAGAAGGCTTTCGACCAGCCCAGACAAGATGGTGACCCCAAGTCCAAGGATCCAGAGCGGGTCAGGCAGCCCCGGGGTCGACAGTATGGTGCCCATGTCAGCCGGATCAAGGACATGTTCATGCAGATGGGCACTGAGACCACAGGCAAGACGCAAACGAGAGAAGATACCTCCCCACAGAAACTCACCAAACCGACCAACTTCATCAACAGAGCAGACGGTTCAGTGATCAAACTTCAGCATAGCGAGAGAAGCGGTGGCAGCCACCACTCAAAGTTCTCAGAGACAAGGAAGCTCTTTGAACAGAGTTCCAGAGATACATCCCAGTCTCCTGTATACTCCTGTGGCAGAGATAAAAGGGGTTCTCACGAGCATCTGGACGACTGGAGGGGGGCACGTTCCAACAGGGGCAGCACGGACTCTTTGGATAGTCTTTGCTCACGAACAGAGGCTTCATCTCCCACGGTCAGCCAGCTTAGTGCTGTGTTTGAGAATTTAGACCAGCAGGGATCTGGTTCCACTTTCAGAAGAGGCCATGGGGGTGGACGGGCTCTTTATTCCCCAGACAGCTCACTCAGACACGGGGAAGCCAGTGAGGATGACACTAGTGCCCGCCAGTCTCCATCAAGAGGTGTGTACAGAACCCGTGTCGGGAGCAAGCACACCCTTCCAGTTTCGTCCTCCTCAGAAGATCTGCTCAGTCCCAGCCCTTTGTCAGAGATGGTAGAACAGCCAAAGGCAGCCCATGAGAAAATTCACCATGAAGGAACTGTGGCAGAGAGTGATTGTGGGGATGGAGGATCTGTTGAGGCTATGGAGGGATCTAGCGAACAGAAACAGGCAGAAGATGCTGCTGGAGTTTGCACTAACTCTTCTCAAGCTAATGACATTACAGCTCACGACAAACCACAGGAGCATGTGCCTGACTCTGCAGTCAAGTTGGGGAATGATGCAGAAGAGCCTGCTAAAGACAAGTCTAGGCGGATTACAGAGGATCATACAGAGGAGCCCAGTGAGGAATACTGTGGCAATGAGAGGGTTATTTTCAATGCAGATGGGGATGCTTGCTACCAGGGCTGGGGAGAAAGCTGCACAGACCTGGAGGATGATTTGTATGGGGATGATGATGCTAGCTATGACCCTGGATCAGAGATCACAGAAATTCCTGGTCTTCCCACAGAGGCTGAGGAGGATATTCCTCAACGGCGGAAAATACAATTCAGCACCTCCCCAATAACAGTAAGTATACCCATAATCTTTACCTATTAGACAAATAGCCTATAGCATAGATTATGATATAGAGAATATAAAGCATGACCCTTTAGGCTAGGTAATCAGATCTTCAACAAGAGGACACTGTTGGCCATTGCTAAGCTCTGTTGAGTCACCATCTTGCCTGATCATTGCAGTGCAGTTTATTTAATGAGCAGGCGGTGTCCTAAAGTGGCGTTTGAAGGGCCTCATGTCTTCAGAGATGTGTGCACACAAACAGCTGCTGCCCTCACAGCCGGGTCTGGCGCTGCCTCCTTTTGCTTTCTGCACTAATTCAGCCTTTCTCTGTTCTTCTGTAGCCTGTCATATTCATCTCACTAGTATTGTACATGATCCAAATCTGATCTCACAGGAGGCGTGTGAATCCTGTGTGAGCTTTGCGTTCTTATGGGAAGTGTGAAAGTGGTAATTGCATTCTGCATACATCTGATAAAATGCTGGAGGTTGGATGGCTCCTGTACACTAACGTAGATACAGCGTTTCATTTTTCTGTAGTTTTTTACTAGCACATTAGTCTGAAGGATAATTTTGGGAAGCCATAGTAATCCATTTTATGTAGTCGATTAAAATCCTATGGTCCATTTGCACCGCCCCCATCAGATCAATGAACTTTGATTTACCCATTTAAAAAGAACAGCTCGTTTAGTTGCAGATCAGGGCTATTCTGTTTGGACTATTGACTGGCTATGATATTTCGAGCATCTTGACTAAAGGAGCAAGCCTCCAGAAATGTGTTAACAAGAGCTATTAGAAGCAGTCAGAAATGGTTTGGAGGATGTGTAAAGTAAAAGCAAGCAAACATTCCTCTGGTCCTGATCAATCCTATTAGCACGCTTAAGCTGTTCAGAACAATTCCTCCCTCATTTTTTTTCATCGGGAAACGTGACGTTTGGGTGCAAATACCTCTCACGTTAGGTGGAATCTCATGGAGTCATCTTGTGTCAGCTTTTGTCAGTGTAAAAGGTCAGCTACTCCAGTTACTCCTTTTTTCCAGCGTAGTGTATCATATTCTTAGAGTTCTGTAATCAGATCACATCCCTGTGCTACTCTCAATTTGAATTCTCAGATTAGCTGGCTAATTATAAGTGAAGTATATAGGTCTTTCCTGCTGCCTGATGCCATTTTGTACTTTCGTGTAATAAGCTAATGCAATTGGTATATTACAATGATCACTTAAGATCTTAAGCTCAGAGCTCAAACATGTGAGTACCGCTCTGTTTTAATGGCTCTGTTTATGCCTCCCCTGTTCAATATATTCATGGCCGGGGGGCTGTTGAAATGCAATTGTCATCTCATAGATGGGGAGTAAATAGAGAGTGTCAGCCCATTGTAAATTGGCATTGTGCTGCCTGGGTTAACAGTTGACTGGACTGAATTGTTAAACGGCCCTTGGCTTCAGTTTATCAGACAAAGGCTGTACTTTGCCCATTAATCATATGGAATATTAAAGTCTGTCAGGCCACAGTCTTGTTTTGCATTCTCTGAACAAACAACGGTCTGTCTCCTGTTTGGACTTATGAATGTAGCTTCTCCCACCAGACGAACCCAACATGAAATTGGCTTGACCCCTGCGGGAAAGGACTACAAGAGAGACTTTGGGGGGGGGGGGGGGGGTCGTCTGTGATTAATCTTTCTCAACATTTTTTCCCGCTGCTGTAATATTTCTTAGTGCTTCGTAAAGCGGATAAATCATTTCAACATTAAAGCTTTTAAACCTTAATTAATCTGGTGCTCTTGTAAGAGGCTGTGGTGGAGGGCTGCTCTAGTGGCTGTGGGCTATAACAGCACTCTCAGAGACCCACTGTTTCATAGAAGCAGAGGAGAGACCAATCAGTTCCAGAGAGATTTTCTCTATGAAGTTGCCATCTCATTCTAATATTATCTCTTACATCAGCCTGTGTATTGTGTCCCTTTCACCCTATTAATGTATTATTCATTAATTATTTAATCCTAACCCTGTAGCTTGCAAAGAAGCTCAGTGGGGAGTGTATCAGTTGCAGGCTTTAGGACTGACTGTCCTGGAGTCATTCGTATTGATGTGACTTACTGTGACCATGTTTGAATGACTGTCCTCCTCCTCTCACTGGTGCTGAAGTGCAGCTCTCTCAGATGGGCTGATTAATGCTTGTGACTTAGAGGCCAACCCAGGGGCTATGATCACTGCTGGCTCACAGTATACAATAATCATAGATGACATTTAGTATTCCACTAGAAAAGTTTTGATCATGCCTATTTGCAACCGTGTTGGTTGTTTAGAAAACACATAGAACACATATTCTGAGACTCTCAGCAGAATTATACTCCGACTTAAACTGTACATAAATTATGTTTATTTGTTTTTTATCCAAAGGTAGGCAGATGAAATGCACACTGATACAAAAACAGGTCTAACTTATACACACACATGCATGCACTTGGTTAACACCCTGTATCATTATACCCCTAGTAAGCATAACGCAGTAGATGCTGGAGTCAGGATGAAGGTTTTCTTTTTGTGAGACATAACAACACATCCCTGTCCGACCCCACACAGCATCAAAGCCTCAGGATTGAGATACGAAGCTAATTAATTGATCTGCAGACAAGCGCTCAGTGTGTAGCTTATGTGTGCATGTAGGCACTTGGCTGCCCTTTGCAGTGTCTCTCCTGTCATCATGCTCTGTGTGTACTCTCCTTAAATAGCACTTAGAGGTTGTAATGAAATGTTGCATCATACAAAATTCGGCCTCTTGTTGCGACATCTTGATTCCTTAATCGAATTAAGTGGGTTCGAAAGACTGGAGAGCAATTGAATGAGTGCTGAAACGACACAGTAATTGCACACTCCACTTTCTCTGCCCCATCATTATATTACAGAGGCCTGCGTACTGTCCAGCTGATTCTGTGCTCTTGTGTGGACTATATTATTTGGAACTCAAAGATGCAGCTGTACTCAGTACTGAAATCTTGACAGGAGCCACCAGGTGACACAGCAGGTATTATTTTTAGCATCTCACTAGTCAGAGGGCAACGTGTTGTTATCAGCTGACTGAGCAACCTGACCTTTCTGATCTGTGTCAATTACTTTATGAACTAGAATGTGTCATCGTGTAAAGTACAGTATAAACCAAATAAACAGCTGTGTTTCCTCATCTCTTTCATCGCCTTAAGACAGGAGTATCAAATCTTATCCACAAAGGGATGTTGCGGCTGCCAATCTTTGTTCCAAACATGTGGGAGCACACCTGCTCAACTGTTTGTTAACTGCGAATAAGTAGAAGCAGATGTGCACCTGATTGGAACAAAAAACTGAAGCCACCCCAGCCTTGAGCTGAAAGATGTCTACCTGGACCTACATTGGTTTCACTGATACTGGTCTTGCTCTTTATGCAAGCTGGTAAATTCCGATCGAGTTAATATTTCACAGTTTGTGCTGAGGCACTTGAGAAGGCAGGCCTTAATCCTAAATCCACTGAACAAAGAAAATACATGGTAATTAGACTCAGTGACGCTTGAGACTGTAAATGGTTGCGCATAATCTTCTGCTCTTCATCACAAATACAGATTTCCTTTGTGAAGCTGCTGTTCGCCAGTTTAGAATCTGAGATGAAATTGAAAATATCAAAAGCACTTTCGCTTCCAAAAGACCTAGACCTAGGATGTGTTAACCCTCTAAGATACTACGTTTTTTAAAGAAGCTCATGAAACTGACTAGACCTTTGAGTCATGGCTTTTGTGTGTTGTTGATATGACTCTTTGCTACAAATGATGTCACTCAGGCTTAGAGAATGAGACACATGAATGCAGTGAGGACTCAGAAAATATTTTCCCTCCAAGATATGCGGGGGATTTCTGCTGCTTTTGCGGATTAGCTTCCACTACAACCACTCAAGCATAAGCTAACTGGATGTTCCCTTCCTGAAGAGTTGCCTGACCAGAACAACAGCAGTTCTGCAGACCTCTCAGGAGCTGATGATTATGCAATCTGTGTTTGGATTTAATAAGAAAGTACAGCATTTCATATGTAGCAAGAAAGCAGAGGCCTTGACACAATTAGACAGAACAAACATGTTATCAGGAGCTGTTGTGTTTAGATTTAATTTCCCTGAAGCAAAGTCCAGGCTCATTAAATGGCAATCAAGAAGACTTTGAATTTACTGCTATCAGGCAAGAAGACATCAATGTTTACATGCCAGATTTTATGCTGGAATCTAAAGGCAAAGGTCAACCTCTGTTATTGTGTTTTAGCAATGATGGGGTATTCTGCAGACTATTTGTTTTTGGGACACCTGACCTCTTGCGGAGTTGAATTTTTAACGATCGGAAACAGAAGACAGCTCTGCGGTCCTGGAGCAGGGAAGATCTCGGCTGGCCGTGTCAGGCACAACACTGCCCCTCCCTCTCTGAGTTCGGGCTCTTTAGGAGAGACAGACATTGTTCTCTCTCGGCTCTCGTTCGAAAACAAGGAGGTGCTCAGACTGACACACTGTCCTGCATTGTTGTTCGACGCTGTGGCCAAATGGGCCATCTGTACACAAACCCAGCTATACTGAGTTCAGTATTCTCAGGGTGCCCAGAAATATTGCCCAGTCAGCACTGAATTTATACAGTTTATATGTGCTTATATTCAAACTAAAGCTAGTATAGGTTCCATTATATTTGCGTCCTTAATAAACTTGACTCTTCTTCGCAAATAATTTTGAAAAGGAGGAAGTAGTGAAGAACTTCTTATATCAAACCTATGCAAACCTAATATAGTGTGCCTTTGTTTGCCATTCCGTCAGTTACACTAATTAATAATACAGCAGGGTGCTCTGTTATTAGCTAAGCAAGATGCTTTAACCCACACATTCATAGCTGTGCCTGACAAATGAAATGAGCGGTTGTTTGGTATTACTAGAATCTTGTAGGCCTGCACTGTAAGTTTCCCTCTCGCTGTGCTAGTGAGAACGATTATTTACTGTGATTAAAGGGGTGTTCTAGGAAAGTATCTCATTTATGCAATTTTCCACTTACCACTTCTGTGGCTGATCAGCCAAGACATGTTTGGAGCCCAGATTATGCCTCTTTGGTTTAGAGCTGAAGCTATGAGTCAAATACTGGTAACCATTGAGATGAGCCAAACTCGTGGATGTGGTTTAATGGACTGTATGACTTGCTGTGATCTATAAAAAATTAACATTTAGCTTAACACTATGGGCAGCCTCTTTAGCCAATAGGGTCTTTTTTACACAAGTGCTGATCTATAATCATTTGTAGCAGCGACAAGGTGAATATTGACTTGCACAAGCAAACAAAATCTGGACTCCATTCATGCCACTGATAGACTGCATCTGCTGGAAGGGGGAAATTAAGTGTTAATTTTTTTGCCAGGCCATTCTTTTAAGGCACCCGATGATTCAAACACAGTATTAAGGGGAGGCAGAAAAAGTATTTTGTACTTCAGTAAGAGTCAGTAGCTTTTTTGAAAGGAAAGGTCCTTGAGTTCCTCAGTTGATCCTGTTGTACACTGGACAAGACGTTAAGGATTTAAAAAAAAAAATCTTTAACAATTCACAGGTCACCTGACTTGTTTAATCTGGTCTCAGCCATAAACACTTACATTCCAATGATATGGAGTCATCTGAACAGCTTATGTTCCTTTTAAATTTAAATTAAATGAGCTTACAAAATGTAGTGTGCCCTTCAAATGCAAAAATTGAGGAATGATTAATGTTTATTTACATGTTTGACTAAATCTGAATTAGTCAAATGTATATTTTCTAGTTTTTCAGCTGAGCCTGACATACCTAGTGTTTGACTTGTAGCCTATAGAATAATTGCCATTAGCCTGTATGTGATCTCCGTGATGTAATTTTTTTTAGATCTTTCAACAGTATGTCAAATGCTTCCAGCATGAGTCAGCGATGTACCTCCACAAGTAAGTGCTTCGGAATGTTAATGTGCTGAGTCGTCACAGTGTAGATGCACTGTGGTGTCTTGCTAATGCATCACAGGGTGCTTAGGTGTCAGTTGTGTCCTGGAGAGACTTCTGTTTGGGTGAATGTGACACGGAGGACCCTGACATCATGTAGGCCTGCAGTGCCATTAAAAAAATGATCAAGCACACAATTTTACTCTAACCACAAAAGTAGGTGACAACAAGGTTGTTGTCAAATGTTCTTGTTTGATTTTGCACTGGAACTACAGAGCTAATGTTCATCAATAATGTATGTAAACTGCATTCCGTTGCCTTGTACTTGTACATGTGTAATGACAATAAAGTTGAATCTAATCTAATCTAATCTAATCTGTGTCATTGCCGATATAGGCACTGGCACAGTATCATATTGCCGATAAAGATGGTTAATAGCTACTAGACGTACAATGAATGACTGTATATTTATTAAAGACCAGTAGTGTCTGACAGTTGAAGGGCAGGGGGTGTATGAGAGAAGGGAAACTACATTTAGCATCTGCGTATGTGGATATGGTGTGTATGTGTCATGGGTGAACCTCCATATCAGTGGTCTCCAACCATTTTTGTGCCACAGACCAGTTTCATGTAAAACAACTAAAATGCAGTGCGTAACAATACGAAGAATCTCCCCAAAAACGTTAGCTTGTGGGCTAAATGTTTGATGTACCGTATCACATGACCAAGACAAGCGTTTTTTCAAAATAAAAAATCTTTTTTATTTTCATTCTGTCTTTCTGTGCTGCCCGGTACCAAATGATACTGGTCTGTGGCTCGGTGATTGGGGACCTCTGCTGTATATAATTCATTTCTGCATAATTACAATACAAGCAAGCTAACTTGCTAACTGCAAACAGCTAACATAATCATTAGCAAGTTGGTGAACTGGGCTCCTATAAACAGAAAAATGTACTGATAATCATTTAATCATTCAGAACTGACAGATTTCAGAAGTCTGAAAATGTCAAATGTATATTTGGGTTTAAAGCTGTCACCAAGTGTGGCAGGGGCAGACCCAGGTTTTTTCTAATTTAGGGGCCACAGGGGAGCCGAGTATACGTCCCAAATCCACACACTGTTATTTTTATGTGTTGTCATTATCCTGCAGTGCCTGAATGTTTTCTGACCTTGTGAAGAGGGGTTGGAATTGCCCTGGTCTTGACCCTGGCTTGGCTTCTGCCTGACTCATTGTCACTCTCACACTGTTACTCTCCTTGCTTTCACACTGCTGTGAGTCATTTTCACTGGCTGGCAGACTGGGAGTATTTTTGACCAAAAACTGCTTGTCCTTTTCTTTCTCATACTTTTTATCTCTGCCAAATATTATAGTTAACCCATAAATGCAAAATACAGAGCATTTGCTAAACTGATTACATTAAATGCTGAGTTCAGGCTGAGAGGTCAAAAATGTGTCATACATTTTCAAGTAGGAAATCAGATATTTCTGGGACGCAGCATTAGTTTCTATGCCTGTGGCATGATTGAAAGAAGAAGTGACTTTTCGATGGTGAATTCGTCTCACGAGTGGCTGAGGTGAAACATAAAGAGACCTAGCTATATTTTTTTTACGTGAGAACCAGCTACTGTTATCCAGTTAGTTACATTCCAAGAATAAATTAATTGACTAACTAGTTATGTAGTAGTTCCACAAGCCTAAGCTTGGTGACAGCAAGTAACATTTTACACATTTGCACTACCCAAAATTGTGCAATCGTAACATACCATGAAGCTTTAAGGTTTATAAGAGGCTGAGACCCACTGTTTGGCTTTCTGTGCCGTCTCATGCCATGTCCTGTCACATCGGTCTTTCTGTAATGACCAGTTTTCCACATAAAATGTCTTGTGGACTGTTGATTCTGATCTTGCTTTTTTATTTTCTTGGTACATAACTTACCCTTGCCCTTACCCCTAAGTTGCCCTAGCTGATTAATGTTATTTATAATGTTGTGTGTATATGTTGTTAAAAATAAAATTAAAAACAAAAAATAAGCTGCGTCATAAACTTGGGACTCTTTCACATGATTATCATAGCCCACATTTTTGATGTATCTGTTAAGTTAACAAGTGCTGGAAGTGAGTTAACCAACTAGTGACAGGACAGAGCAATTCAGGGGCTAGTGAGATATCTGTCAGGGCCTCTGCCCCTCCGGCCAACCCCTGAATTTGCCCCTGGGTTTTTATTACTTGCTAGCAAGATTAGCCATGTATTTCCAGTGCAGGAAGGAAGAACCATATTTGACATCAGTCATGTCTTCCCTGACTTACTACATATGGGGTAGAGGGAAAACTGTAAAATCTCCAGACTATAATTCTTTAAAACGATCAGTGGCGGTTGATGGGGCCAAGTGTCATTCATTGCACAGGCAGGCATCAATAAAAATGCACTCTAAACCATGCAGCCCCTCCCACTTCTTTCTGCCATCTCTCTCTCTCTCTCTGTCTCTGTCTCTGTCTCTCTCTCTGTCTCTGTCTCTCTCTCTCTCTCTCTCTCTCGTCTTCAATCCCTCACTCCCCCTTGGCCTCCACGCTTAATCCTTGATCTGGGCCTCAGCAGGAATGCAGTCATCCACAGTGTGGCTTGAGGTGCCCTGGCTGAGCGTGCTGGATCGGCTGAATACTGATGGAGCAGAGCAGGACAGCACTTTATATTGGGACAGGCAGGAGAAAGGAAAGCAGAGAGCCATAATAAGTGGGAGTAGAAAGATGGATGATGAAGCTGCTACGGCGTGATCTGCCCATGCAGCCTCAGTGACAACCCTCTCACTGGAGGGGAAGAGAAGGAGAAAGGCACACCCAGAAGCAGCAGGCAATATGAGATGCTCACAGGGCAGGATTACCCATGAAGTCTTCCAGCATGAAATGAAATATGCATATCAACAGCACTGTTCTCTTCTAGCGGCACTTCTGGCTAACAGTAACCCCTTCTTACCTAACATGTATCCAGTAGTACATTCAAAGACATTAGCCCAATATACACTACCAGCAGAGTAGGTGGGGCATAATGTATCATCATCTGAAACCAAAGCTTTTGCTGTGCTTTTGTGTTGATTTTTGTGTTGATATATAACAAGCCAGTGTTGTCTTTACCACTGAAAGCACTGTAACTGTTTCTTAGAAAGTGTGGACATACACTGAGAACAAGTTTCAAAATATGAAATACAATACCAGCTAGATATGTCATGTTTAATGTTTAACGTTTAATGATCTTAAATTGTAAATTGTTTATTTATATCTCATATTATTCATAGTACCCTCATAGTACTTCAGAGTGGACAAAAACATTGGTTGGTCGATTAATTGGTGTGAATTGGCCCAGATTAAAATGGACAGATTTGTCAAATGTGTTGTTTTGATTAGGGCCATTATGTGTAGGGGTTTGGTAACATAAATAACATAAGGCAAATAAGTCTACTCACAGTAGATTTGAATGCTGCCTCTACACTTGTACCAGGATGTTGTAGCATTGGTTTGCCATTTATCAACTGCTTTCAATGTAGCAGTTATTTCATTCGTGTTATATAAATATGCAACTGATTTTTCAATGTATTACATATCTTAACGTGTAATGTTATTTAGGTTATGTCAGCTTATAGAAACACTGGAAACACTGGCGTTTTGTGTTAATTTGATTCAAAGTGTGACTAAATACAAACATAAAATTGCCTATTTGAAAAAAGTGGAAGTGAATTGACTAAAGAAATTCATGATTCATGCGTCCAGACTAACAGCATGGAGATTGCAATTGGGGAAGAGTAGATTAAAGGGCAGGAAAAGCTTCTGTTACAGGATTAACAATACTTAGGATTCTTGGCTTTTATACAGAATGATTCTGTGGACTGAGAAAGCAGCAGGCTGCTAGATGTTTTAAGTAAGACTCCACTGATTAGATTGTGGTGTGGAGTATGAGGGAAACAGGAAATGGTGGTGAGAGGCCGATTTATGATGAGAAGACAAAAATGCTATGTTGCATTTGTTTCATGTCAGTTAACAGCTGTATTGATCAGAGAGTGGTGGATGGGAGATAGACAGTTCAAGAAGGGAGGAAGCGCAGCTGATAGCAGAGAGCCGATGAGAGGATAGGAGAAGTGCTGGGAGTTATTATGAGCAATTTGAGTGAAGCTGGATCAGGAAGTATTGTGTTCACCATGAAAGAGCACAAGCCTGAGACTCAGCAATAGAAGAAGTTAGGTGATTTTGCTATTGAAGCGTCAAGTGTGAAGTGACTTTTTCTCTTTTAAAGCATGCCATAACATGGAAATAATAGGAATGCATTAAGTACCTTCACAGAAGTTATTAGGTACCTTCACAGAGTCTTTTAAAGCCCGCTATCACAGTGCAGTTCAGATGTGAAGTAAACACGCAGCATGCTTTGTCTTGCATTACTTGATAGTGTTTCTTGAGCAGCAAATAGAAACAAGTATAATCCAAGTATGTCAGTTTTGATTTGGATCATGTCATCGCTGCAAATTTGGCAGAAGATACCAAAAATGTGTTTGGAAAACAGCCATAAAGTATTTCAGAGCATATCCACAGCTAATTCTAAACTGGAGATTTTGAAGGAAATTATAGTTTCTATTTCTTTGTCTCACAAAAAAAATATTCTCAAGACTTACAGTGAACTTCATGGTGGATTCCAAGTAAAATGCAGTCTAAAAGTGTCTAAGGCATAGGGTGTGACAGTGAAAAGTATTTTAAAATACAGATGCAATATTCTTCATCACTTTATCTTTACAGGGTAGTAATTGACCAAGATCAAAAGACATGTAATGTTGTAATTGCCAAGGCCTATTTAAATGCAGTGTTGTGGGTAATGATGTGCCATTTCTTCCCACTCACTTTGAGCTGGGTAGCTAATGTATCGACACCAATAACTGCCAAACTAATTGAAATATGGAGACTTTTTGCTCTATCTTTGCTGGATACTTTTAAATACTCTTTCAGAATTCCAAAAACAAGCAGAAGTTGTGAATTTGTTCATTTGTTTTAATGTTCAATGAATATATCTGATCATTTTACAACTGAAACTGGATACGGTTTTGTGTTCTAATCATTTTTAAATATAATACTTTAGATGTGTATTCAAACAAACAAACAAAATTGCCAGCCTCTGTTTTTAAAGGGAAATACAGTCATTTCCCTTTAGAACTGAACATGGATCATCAAGACACCATTCTGATATTAAGATTTTAATATCACTGTATGCTGCTTTATTGTCAAGTCAATAAAAAGCTTCAGTAGATGTGTCATCCTCTTTTTCATGTAAACCAGTGTAATGTAAACCACTGCAATAGGAATATAAGAGTCAGAGTAGACTGCTCTCACCTCAGCATGCTGCCCATTCTGTAACTGGAAGAATAAGATGAACCTTTGGCAGTTGTCACGTCTGGCTGCTGGACAGCAGACAGTGAGCCGTGGTGCCATTTTTAGTTGGCGGTGGGCATTGTGACTGTAGGCGGACAGGCCCAGGAGAGAACAGGGGAATTTACTTAATGGTGTGTGGAATGTTCTGGTACTGCTCCACTGACAGAAGAGCTCGTCGACTCAGCGAATGTGTGAATCACATTAGACCCCTCCATCAGAGCCATGCAGCCTCAAGGGAGTGCTACTGCATAATTCCCCGTCTCTCTCTCTCTCCCCGTCTCTCTTTCTCTCTCGATCGTCCCATCTCTCACGTCAAGACATGACACTCTCTTTCAGGCTCTATATTGCAATCTTTCTCATTTGTGCTTTCTATTTCTCCTTTCTCACTTCATCCCACAGCTCTAAGACATGTTGAAGATCATGTAAATTCCATATTCTTCATGGTCTATAATGACATGAAAAAAACTGCAAAACCAGAACTTGATTGTACTTAGGAATGCAATGATTCCACATTTTCTCTTCCAACTTGGTTTACAACCAGTTTCAGTTACCTATCTCAGAAATCCCCAACCACTGGGCCATGGACTGGTATCGGCCCGTGAGTTATTCGGTACCGGGCCGCACAGAAAGACAGAATAAAAATGTTTTATTGATTATCTGAACTGAGTCTGAACATTCTTTTTGTTTTGAAAACATGCTTGTCTCGGTCACGTGATATGGTACATCAAAAATTTAGTAAAAAACAAACGTCTTTGGGAGCGCCTTGGTTTTTTTACGCACTTTTATGTTGTATGTATACCGATCTGTTAAAATATACATGAAACTGGTCCATGGGGACTGCTGATCTATCTGATACCAGTGGTCTTTTTGATTTCTTGAGCACTATATCCTTAAAAACACCTAAGGTTCATGTAATGTAAAGGCAATGGTTATCTCAAAGGACAATCTGAATGTATAATGGTTCTTTGCCTAACTTAAATGTTTTGGTTTGTGGAGAAACTGTTTCCTATGTTTTTTTTAATGTGTCTTTTTAAAATGGTTGTGTACGTAGCACCAATGGGAGTTTGCAGCCTAAAAGCTGTAAAGAGTAATTGTATTTATAACAGTATCCCACTATTTACCAGTATTTTATTTCCAGAGATCATTTGAAGTATTTGAGACTAAAGAAGTGTATTAAAAAGTAAAGATCCTGGAAAATTGTTACATTTCGTAAAGATCTTGGCTGTCATACATGAGTGTCTATGCTTTTTACCTTGCTATAGTTCTCTCTGTATTTTAACAGCATTGCAGCTGCTGTCTTTGAGCTTGGGTGCATTTATGGGATCTTGTACACCCTGCTCTCTTTCTCTCTGCTTTGCTCCAGATTGCATTGCTCAGCTCACTGACTAAAGCAGATGAAAAAGCTAATATACATTGTAACAACTTATCTATTGTTTTGAAACATGGCTGCTTAATAATGCATGGTGGCTGGTCAGGCTGCATTATTGATGATGAGAAGTTCACAATGACAACAGCATTCTCATATCACCTATTTATGGAACGCCACTTGCTATTTCATCATTTCCAGTGCTGCATTTTCAGATATTCCTGAGCGTCTGTTGTAAGAACATTCCCGACTGCACAGGCTGTTCTGCCTTGGGTGCTTTATTTTCGTATTGAACGTACAGTACGTCAAGCATCCCAGCCTACTCAGATGAGGTAGTGGTAACTCAATTTTGATTTGTCGGTTCTTAAATGAAGGTGATGTTCCTCATAGTGACAGCCAGACAGAGCTGCCTTTGTGGTGAATGTGGCATGCTAATTTGAGTGCAGGTGTTTGCCGTTGTTGCTCCTTTTAATGCGATTTCATGGTTTTCCTGTACATGTCAGAGGGAGGGCATGGTCATAGAGCATTGTGTACAACCGTTTGCTTCTGAGCCTGGTGCTAGTCCTGCACATTTTAGGATGAGATTGTGCATTTGATTAGTTCAGAGCAGGGGAAATTACAAAATGTGCAGGGGACGTATAGTCCAGGACCTGCATCATTGTGAGAATCCCACCTCTATCCAGTAACAGGTCTACCTCAAACATGAAATTTCAGTTGACCACCATGTAAGTAAATGCAGTTGACAATGGTCTTTTTTACCCATTGATTCTTTACTCACCACTACCTCGAAAATGTATTTATAAACAAACATCAGAAAAACAACCATCACTCTGTATGTGTTATTTTTCTTTTGTAAAACCCATGACATGTCTTAATCAGCATTTTCACTGCTAACCAACTTGTTAAAAATATGTCATTACAGTGAGTTGTTGGTAACATATGATGGTGAACTGAAGGAAATAACTGAATACGGTGAAAATAGAGAGACAAAAAAATTTCCAGATTATATTCACCATTTTGAAACAAGGCATTTTTCTTAAAATTTTAATATTGGTTTGACTTGGGTTTATTGAAATATGGCAGAATATTATGAAGAAATATGAGACAGATAGTGTTTCCCCTTTTTTCCACTTGTGCAAATACTGTAATGAGCTTGTTCATAAAATAGATCTAAATGGGGTCAAAATCAAAAAAGTTAAACCTGTTGTCAAATTCAAGATTTCTTATTTTATTGATCAGTTTCCTAACGTGACATAGAACCAGGTGAAGGAGAAGCAGTCGTGCTGTGTGTTGGCATGAGGGCGAGGTGCATGTGAGATGCCATGAGTGGGTGAAAGCAGCGTTGCGTGACAGCCCCTTCACACCCGACCGCTCAGCTCCGTCACTTACCCTGACAGGATAGGAAGTGACTGTTTGTGTTTCAGAGGATGAGCAATGCTATGGGGTCAGATCCGATGCACAAATCAACAGTGACAATGTTTTACGCCCCTCCCCAATCCTTTACCAATCATATTTAGTGTAAGTGTAGAGCGTTTAAAATAGAATGATGCTTGGTAGAAGTGAAGACATAGTATCATTGTTTTATGACCTACTCCATACATCTGAGATGTAACAGCTTTGAACCCTCAGTGATTCACAATGACATGCCGCACAGGCTGAAATAAAGAAATAAATCTCTTGTTCTACATTCACAGCTGTGTTCGTAATGTGACCCCTGTAGTGAGATAAGCTTTACCTGTGTCTGTCTCCAGGTTTTTAATACCTATTCAAATGAGGATTATGATCGCAGAAACGAGGAGGTGGATCCGGTGGCATCCTCAGCGGAGTATGAACTGGAGAAGAGGGTGGAGAAACTGGAACTTTTCCCAGTGGAGCTGGAAAAGGGTGTGTTTTCTTTTCAACACTGTGCTCATTCATTTTACAGATTTACTGGAGGGTTAAAATGAGTGTGGTTACATAATTTTGGTCTATGCTCTATAAATGGTTATATAAATTACATGAAATATTAAAGTGTTGGTCTGGAAATGCTGAAACAGTATGGTAACAACACCAGTAAGAGTTCTCTAGTTAACGCTAGTGAGTGTGTTATGTTTGTGTTTTTTTCTGTGGGCTGTCCTAGTCTAATTGTCTTTTAAAGGCGTGTCTGTCTTCCACAATTAGATCTTTCAGTGGCTCTCTTAAGACTAGCATTAACTGTTCACATTTACTGTGTTTTGAAATGTACATTGTGTGGCTGAGCTAATAATAACCTATGCGTAACCGTGCATCATCTTTAATTGTACTATCTGTTTATCCCTCCATGCCTGTATCTTTTCATAGACAAGTTTCATAGTTGAGTCTAGAATCATCTCTCACTTTCTACTTAGATGATGATGGCCTGGGCATCAGCATTATCGGAATGGGAGTGGGTGCGGACGCAGGCTTGGAGAAGTTGGGCATCTTCGTCAAGACTGTTATCGAAGGTGGAGCAGCCGAGAGGGATGGAAGGTAAGGCCAGAGTGAGAGAGGCGGTGAGAAAGGAAAGGAAAGCAGGAAAGAATAAGACAAGCAGAGGGAGGTTTGGAGGAGCTCATAGCTGACCGCTCTGCACCACTGCACCCATTCCCATGCAGTTTTCTCCATAGGGGGGAGCTGAGATTAGTACTGGGCCTGAAATCTGAAGAAAGGCTTTGGGATTTCATCAGCAGCCATAGCTCTGGAAGCTGAGTCCTCCATGGGTGAGGGCCAGGCGGAGGGCAAGCAGGGAAGAGAGCCCATCTCACTGCAGTTTACCTGCATGTCAACATTGCACTCAGCTGGGGTAACTTTGATTACCACCAACAGGATTAAGGCAGAGCTAAGGAGCTTGCTACAGGAGAATATTAATGGAATTGGGATCAGCTCCAACCGCATGAGAACATGTGGGCGGTATTAGCGTTCGTGGAGACATGAGAGAGATCACTGTTCACTGAGGTTCATTCCAGAACTATAAGTCCTCAGTGTCTCGTGTTGCATGTGCTCCTTCTAGGACTGCACAATATAACGTTTGCTAATCGTAATGCAGTACTGCCGTTTGCAGAATTTCTAAAGCTGAAGGATGCAATTTGTAAATGAGATCTACAAATCAACATTTCTTTCATTTTGTTTCAACAGTTTTGAGTGTTCTGTGGTCCAACACTCATGCATAAGTGCAGGACTGCAAACATTAGGCTGTGGTTTTCCTTAAGCATGTAACTCAGTGTAAAGCAGATAAGAGGAAGTTAGAATATTATCGCAGTTAGCAGCATTTTTTCCAGAGCAGGACAAAAGCTGACCCCCCCCCCCCACCCCCCAGAAATGTGCTGAGTGATGTAATTTTTTTTAGCAGCCAACCAAACAGGTCACAGCTCAGTTGACTAGAGAAATTAGTCTAATCTTTATTATTAATAATGCTAAATGTAAGCTACATACCTAAGCTAGTGATACAGTCAGATTCATGAGAAAACAGAATGATAAGTGCGATGGTTATGGTTTTAGTTTTTTGTGGAAGCCACTTTTTTTCCATACCCAATTCAAACTGCTATCAAGGCAGCACTTTTTCCCTTTTCCTATCCTTTTACATAAAGTTAATTGCTTGCTCAGTATTAAGGCAAGGCCTTTGAAGGTTGATCTGTGTTTATGCCAGACTCATAGGAAACACATTAAGATTCTGTCTGGCAAGCATTCTGCCACCTGCTTGTCTTTATAACTGACTGGATTTGCCGGCAGCTTAATTTCCAAAAGGGGAGGATGTTGGTGTCCCTGATTTATTAAACATAGCACAGGGATTGACCAGGAATTGCTTTTATTAAGTGGACTTCTAAGAACTTTAAAAATTGAACAGTTATGAGTAGAGAAACAAAATCATTCAGTGTAGTTTGATGTAAAATCCTGTGTTATAGAAACTCATTTATTCATTTATTATGCAGTCATTCATTCATTCAGCATCCTAACCCCTCGTCTTAGTCAGTGTTGCGGTGGTACTGGACTGTAAGCCCATGCTCTCAGGCTGAATGGCAGAGTCCCTGGATAGGTCACCAGTCCAGTCACCAGTCCATCGCCGGGCAAACACACAGACATTTATACGTGGTAGAGAAACTTGTCAAGTTCACAGAGGAGGTGATTAGAAAGCTTTTAATGTCCTTAAAAGCTACATCACAAACAACTATTACTTTAAATGGTCATTGATATGCTGCCTGATCGCTGAGGCATTGTTTCTTGATGATTCTTTATTACACCTTTTTATACACATTGTTGACAATGGTTAGGTTCACTGGGCATTGTAGCAGCATATAGACTTTTTGTAGTCGACATTGTGACTCCTGCTTTACTTTATACACTATAAAGAAATCTAAACTGAGTTTCTCCACCGTGCACCTCACATCAGAAAACTCTGAATGACTGTGTTTACATCTCAGTGATTGAATAATGCAGGCGTTTAGAAAAATGAGTGGAATTCCCCTTTAAGACAGCAGTAAGCAGTTCATGCAAAAACCATGAGACTGAAGAATCTAAACCGAAACAGGGGCAGGTTAGTGACCCACTTTCAGCCATTGACCAAATAGCTGCCGCAAGCACAGGCCCTTCAACATTCCTGTCCTAGTGTGCCACTGCGATGTGACTGTAATTTCTTCTGTCTGATAAGCATTACGGTTTCGCAGCTGAGGCGGAAGGATGGGGTTGACAAATGTCTGTCTAACAGTTTATAAGACAAATGAAAGTGGTCCTTTTAAGATTGGTGGTGCCTCCCCAACTGTTTGTGTGATCTACAACCATGGCCCTGGCAAAATGGCGAGAGGATTTATGCGAACCCGAAATGGTGTATGCTTTTTGTGCCACTCTATTTCAGTAATGTCTCTATTGTGGTGTGTCTGGTTGTAAGTTTTATATATAGGCCACCTTTACTGGCAACTGGCTTTCCAGTATAAGTATCGTAAAGAGACAAAGTGTGCACCAACAGAATTAGTCAGTATTAGAATCAACTGATATCCTAAGATGCGATCGACAACATTTGGCCATCAAAAATTGTATTATATACTTAATTGTTTTATTAGATACAGCAAATACACTAAGGTTGTTAGAAATACTGAATTAAATTAGAAATCTCAGTTTTAAAAAAAATGTATGGAAACGTGTAATTGATAAATTGCCACAGTCTGACTATTCTCTAAAAAGCATAGCTTTAGAAACTCAAATTGAAAAAAAAAATTAATTAAAATAAAAAAAGGAAACCCAAAGCAGCAGGGTCTCATTAATCTGTGAGTGTTTGTAGTTATGATTTTCATGTGTTCTATTATATTAATAGATTATCTATTATAAGCTATTAATTAAATGGTTCCTGTTATGACTTGTGTGTATATGATTGCACCATAAATCATCAAAATCATCTTAATTTCAAAATATTTGTTTACTAATATAATTGATAGTGACAGGACTAAATTACATTGATGCTACATGTGAATGCTGTGCATACATTTCCATTTAGAAATAAGAACTTTCCTTACCTAATGGACACTGGCAGAAATTGCTGTGATAGATTTGTATTGAACAAAACAATACTAATAAGAGATCATCATGCGGGGGACAGTGCTTGCTGCAGTGAAAAAGACATCAGCACAACTACCTATAAAAACTATGAATACAGTACAGAGTGAGTACAGATGAGCTTTGAGTTTTAAAGGCTGTTACAGAAGGGGCAGTCTTTGTACTCATAGTTGTTGATAAAAACACATCTCACTGTTGTGTTTTTACTTTCTTGTTCCTCAGGATTAAGGTGAATGATCAGATCGTGGAGGTGGATGGCACAAGTCTGGTGGGCGTGACCCAGAGCTTTGCTGCCTCTGTGCTGAGGAACACACAGGGCGTTGTCAAGTAAGTGGTTCCATATAACTGTTAGCATTTCAGGGTGAGTAGCTTATCACTCGTTTCAATCACATGCAAACAGACAATGCTTACAGAAACCTAGTCTTAACTAAACCTGTCACAGGTTAATGTTGTCCTTTACTGTTGGTGTAGAACCTGCTTTTCCAGCTAAAAGCTTTATTGTAACCTTACTGAGAAACTTGCCACCCCAAATCTCAAATCACTTTACTCATACAGCATCCCTCAACAGCATTTTTCCACTATGTGAAAGCACGCCTTCCTGGCTCTTTCTCACTTCCCCTGTGGAAGCACACGCAGTCTGTAGTTCTCATTAGTGTATCGAAGCGCCCTTCAGATCCAGACGAACACAGCAGCTCTTTGTGCTGGGGTACCAGCCAGCAGTAGGACTTCACACAGAGAGAAAACAATCTCTTCATAAACAATAGGACAGCCCAGCATGGTGGTGTGATTTATTTTTAAACTTAAGCTGTCTGCACTGTGTTCCCCTGTTCTCTTTAATCACCTTGCTGGCTGAGCCTGTTCAATTATCTGTGATGTGCCAAAAGGCCCGACTGCAGCTGTGGCGGATATAACATTGGTTTCATTTCTTTCTCACTTTTTAAGTTCATTAGGCATAATCTTCCAGCGAATCGGTTCTAGCGAAAATCCATCAGGCGGAAGCTTGCTCAGTTTGGCAATGTTTGCCGATGAAGTTATGTCCACACTAGTCAATGTATATTCAGCAAATATTGATGTCTTTAACGTGAGGAGGCAAGACTCTACAAGTCTCTCATTAAAGGAATACTCAAGTATTTTTCAACAAAATTTCTACACATCTGTAGTTTATGGCCGATTACCACAGGCAGTATCTTTCTGCATGCTGAGTAAAAGAATACAAAACAAGCCCTTCTTGTTGTCATTCTTGTTCATCAGCGTCTGCCTGTTGACTTCAGTTATAACAATGTTTTAAGTCAATGGGTTTTCTGTTCTTTTTTTGTAGGCACAGGATATTCCTTTAAACACTCTTCTGATCTTCTCAGCGTCTTTTCTTGCTCTGATTCATGCTCTCCTTCAGTAATTCCCCTCCTGTTCTTGTATTGAGCATGTTGCCTGGTGGCCCAGATTCTTCCAAAATGCTATATTTAACCTACAATATAATCCAGGTCTCAGATCAGATCTACTTCACTGGCCACCAAACTGGATGGCTCAGGAATAGATCAAGTGTGACTCTAAATTAAGAATGATTCACTGGTTTATGAGTCAACGTTCACAGCAGCAATGAGGTGTTAGGAGGTCGACAGGAGATGCCAGTCGGCAGCTAAAGGGACGTGGGCGTCCTAAACGGCTCGCCTGTCGGTGCAGTGAGAGCACTGTGTCCTGGAGCACTGACAAGCCCCTGTGAGTATGTTGGGGGTGTTTCCAGGTCACAGCTCCACTGCATAGAGCCGCACAGCAGTACAGGAACACTCAGGATACGCTCCACTGTTGCCTCAGATGTAGATCAAGCTTGAGCCTGATTAGGGCAAGGCTTCATGCTGGGTCACCCCTGCACACCCCAGGTGATGGGGAAATAATATGATATGGAAATAATATTATATGAAATAAGTGAAGATTATATTGAATACTGAACCCATATCAATGAACCCTAAATCATTTTGTATTTTGTCTTAATCATTTTTTTAAAAACATTTAAAACCGTAAAAAAGTACACCACGTATAGCAGTTGGTTTCTGACATTGTATGAAAATGTTATATAGTCACCTAGCCATCACAATCTAGCCATCATAAAGTTCCTCAAAACTTCACACTTGCCCGTTTTTAAAGCTTCCAATACAGCAACTTTGAGAACTGTCTTTTCACTTGCTGCCTTATATTACATCTCTTGACAAGTGCTATTTTATTGAGATAATCAATATTGTTGGCTTCAACTGTGAGTGCTTTTTACATTGTGGCTTTCACTGCACAATCAGTATATCAGAATATTTTTATATAAAATAAAAAATAAGAAAACAGAAAATAGAATATATATATATATATATATATATCCTGCATAATTCAACCAGTGAATGTTTATGAGTATATCACATCAAGTGATTTACAGTCAGTGATGGTCAATTAACCAACTGAGGTTTAAAGGCCAATGCAGTATTCAGTATCTAAGAAATGCAATTCCAGGACAGTCCTAGAAATAACTTTTTTTTCTAGAGCCATCAATAGAAATTTACATAAAAAAGCAATATTTGAAGGTAAGTTACAGTCACTGAGTCATATATATATTTATATATATTTAT